>JACAZH010000014.1:3000000-3563225 GCA_014462675.1 Mycena sanguinolenta
CCTTCTGGGTGGGCACCAGAGGAGTCTGTTCTCGTGAGGGCCTGGGAAGTCATCAGGAATGGAGAAGAAAGAACTTGAGCTTCTGTTCAGATTTTGTCGTTTCCTTGAACGGCGAACGCAATTTTGCTCAGGGTCCACGAATAGCTGGATCTTCATCAACGTGTCGGCGGAGACTGCGAATCGTCCGGGTGGCTGGGAAATGTTTTTGACGGTTCCTCAATGCGGGACTGCGTTCCATCACAGCACCAAACCTGTGATAAAATTTTGGATGGGCATTCCTGTGGTCTAGTGGCCGTAGATGATGGACAACATATATAAATGAGAGAGAATATATTGGGGACCCTGGATTGGACCCACAGAGGATCGAGGGAGAAAGAAAGGATAGATTGGGAAGTGTTACAGTGTGACCAGGCACGGCATCAATTTGGCTCTATCTTCTCGTTCACCATGTCCAGGTCCACCGCTGCGACGCCCTACTCCCTCGACGACGACCGGCCTGCTCGATACACCTTCAGCGACGGGCACGACGACGACGACGACGACGACGACGAGAGCAGCGTCGAGGACGTCTTTGCCTTTCTTCCCCCCAACACCGCCGATTCTGCTGCCCCTCAGCATCAGTATCCGCCTCTGGAGTATCCAGCACCGGTGTATGACCCAAGCACACCACTGCGGGTCTCCTTGCCCAGCACGGAGAAGAGCAATGTCGTCCGGCCAGAGTCGTTCGCAGCGTCAGGCACCGAGGAGGGGTCCATCAAGTGCGTTTTAGATCCAAAATACACCTCAGATTCTTCATGTTTGCAGAATGGAGTTCGACTTTGACGCTATCGAGGAGGAGGATTCGCCTTTTCCCGAGGTCCGTGCGTCTGTATCGAACATAGACGACCCCGAAATGCCCGCCCTCACAATTCGGATGTGGTTTGTCGGACTCTTCCTCTGTACAATCTCCAGCTCCCTCAACGTCTTCTTCAACTTCCGGCAACCCGCGCCGACCGTCGTCCCCCTGGCCCTCCTCCTAATCGCCTACCCCGTCGGCAAGTTCCTCGCCTTCGTCCTCCCCATCACCACCTATCGCTTCCGCTCCTTTGAGTTTTCCCTCAATCCCGGGCCCTGGAACATCAAGGAGCATGTGCTTGTCTTCATCATGGCAAACGTCGCTGTCGGCAACCCGTATGCGCTCAATGCAATCGTCGTGTCTGAGTATTATTATAACATAAAGGTATGCCCCCCTGTGTGTTTCAGAGTGGTTTTCCAGGCACCTATGCTCTCCCGCAGCTTGGATATTGGTTCGCACTCGTGCTGGTCCTCGCCACCCAGCTCACGGGCTTCGGCCTCGCTGGTATGTGCCGCCGCTTCCTCGTATGGCCCGCGAGCATGGTTTGGCCCCAAAACCTTGTTGTCTGCACCCTCCTCAACACCCTCCACGCCGAAGACGACGAGTCCAACGGCGGCATTACCCGCTACCGCTACTTCATGCTCGTTGCCACCGCTGCTTTCTTCTTCTTCTTCCTCCCAGGTCAGTCCCGTTGATACCTAAAAAATGAGATAGTAACCTGTTCCCTAGGCTTCCTCTTCCAGGCGCTCTCCGTTTTCTCATTCGTCTGCTGGGCTGCGCCAAACAACGTCCCTGTGAACCAACTCTTCGGCGTCTGGAGCGGACTTGGCATGGGCGTCGTCACATTCGACTGGACCCAGGTTTCCTGGGTCGGGTCTCCGCTCATGGTTCCTTGGTGGGCCCAGGTCCACGTCTTCATCGGCTTCGTCATGTTCTTCTGGGTTCTGACCCCTGCCCTGTACTACTCCAATTCCTGGAACCTCGCGTACTTCCCCATCAGCGCCAACCTCCCGTACGACCGCTTCGGGAATGAGTACAATATCACCGAGGTCCTCGTCCAAAACACCGACACTTTCAACGCGACTGCATACGGAACGTACTCGCCACTGTACTTGCCCGCGACGTACGCCATGACCTATCTGCTGGCCTTCGCGCTCAGCACGTGCGTTATCGTGCACACAGCGCTTTACCATGGACGGAGTCTCTGGAATGGGGTGAAGAAAATGCGGGTTGAGAGCGACGACATCCACGCGAAGCTGATGCGCCATTATCCGGAGGTACCGGATTGGTGGTATGCTCTCAGCTTCTGTGTGTTTTTCAGCTTGGCCATTGTGGGTATGGAGGTGAGTTTTTTCTACACTACCCTTGACACTCGAGATTTTTGGGGTGCTTTACCATCCGCCTTCCATTTTGGGTTATCGCGCCATACTGACCCTGCTTTTTGTTCAGGTCTGGCACACGGGTGTCCCCGTCTGGGCGCTCATTCTCGCTGTGCTCCTCCCGATTATATATATCCTGCCGTCGGGGTTCATCTATGCGATGACGGGACAGGAGGTCGGTTCTATAGTTGTAGTCGTACGAGTCTGAATCTTACCCGCTCCTTCTAGATCACCCTCAATATCCTGGCACAGATCATCCCGGGGTCGCTATTGCCGGGAGACCCGTTCGTTAACATGGTCAGTGGTTTACCCTTTCCGCTTTGATCGCCAGCTCAATCACTTGTGCCGCAGCTGTTCAAGTCTTACTCGGTGCAAACGCTGACGGAGGCAACGTCCTTCATCCAGGATCTCAAGCTGGGGCACTATGTCAAAGTGCCTCCACGCGCGTCGTTCCTCGTCCAACTCGTTGGCACACTTGTAGCGGCGTTCCTTCAAGTCGGCGTCAAGACATGGATATTCGCGAATGTCAGGGACATCTGCTCGCCTACACAAGAAGACCAATTCACGTGTCCGCACAACGAAGTGTTCTTCACAGCGTCGATTGTCTGGTGAGCCCCCTCTTTATCCTTTTGAATCGAAATACCTACCAATACTTTCAGGGGTCTCATCGGACCGTCACGGCAATTCGGGCGGGGCAAACTCTATCACCCAGAGACCTACGCGCTGATTATCGGTGCTCTCCTTCCTCTGCCGTTCTGGTTCTGGCAACGGCGGTACCCGAACAGCTGGATCAAATACATCAGCACGCCCGTCATCCTCAACGGCGTGTCGGGTATCCCGCCTGCAACGGGGATCAACTACAGCGCGTGGTTTGCCGTTGGCGCGATTTTCCAGTACTTCATCCGGAAGAGGCATTTTGCGTGGTGGAGCAAGTTCAACTACGTGACGAGCGCGGCGCTGGATTGTGGGACGGTGATCTCGCTGATCGTGATCTTCTTCACGCTGCAGTTTCCGAAGAATGGTCGGATCGAAGTCAACTGGTGGGGGGAATAAGGTGTTCGAGAACAGTGAGTGTTGTGTGCTTTCATTCATGGACTGAAGGCTAACGAGTGCGCAGCGGCGGACTTTCACCGCTTACCATGGAAGCATGTCCCTGCAGGCGGGATACCATTAAGAAACTCATGATGCTGGCGGACGCTGCGGACGATCTAGTGCGGAGGCATCTCCCGAGGTTCTGTTCATTCTTCATACACCAACATACTCCTACACCCACCATTATTAACAACACTTCTCTATATTGTATACACACCACCATATCGCCCCCTGGGACAATCACCACTTCTCCCCACACCCTGCATCACCACCACACACCGCCGCCACCACCGTGATCTCACATCATCTCGCCGCCCCAACCATCTTTCCACCCGCCCTCTTTTTGGTTACGCACCGCTCACGCACACGTTCGTTCTTTGCCTTTGCATTACGCGTACCCTTCCCCTCCCGCCCACCACCGCACCTTTCTCGGCTCCAGTCGACCCCACCCCGTGCCGCGCGCGCGTTATGGCCATGCCCCACCTTGTGGTTAGAAATAAGATACTCGCTTCAGTATCATGCCTTTACATATTTCTTTTCATCCTCGTTATCATCGTACGTACGTGCGCAGTCTGCGTCCGTCTTTTTTTTTTTCCCTGGGCCTCGGCACGAGTGGGTGGGTCTGTCTCTAGTGTGTCTTGTAGTATATATCCAGTCGGAATAAGTAGCAGCAGCAAAGTACAATAAAACGAGGCTTTTGGCCTGGGGTTACCTGGATGTTGGATGTGTGATGTACTTCGATATCATTCGACGCGCCAGGGTCACAATGGAAGCCAAAAAAATGAATAACAAATGAATGACTCGTGTGCATTACTTGGTGTGGGATCGGGAGAGAAAGGACGGCACAACATATCGCCCTGGGGCACTGACAGATGCTTGTCGCCGGTATATCCGTTGCAACTGATGTGCAGATATGCAAAGGCCAACCGACAGGCACCTTTCGATCTGTATGACTTCTCAAAACATGATGGAGCGGTTCTGCAAAGATGCTCCCTCATCGAATGAGCCCAAAGATGGACCAGTTTTCGTGAATGCACTGCTGCGGACAGAGTCGGCGATTATCAAAAGTTCGGAGACCGATCCAAATGAATAGCTCGCCATTCGCTGGCTGGGTGGGTGAATTTTCTTTTTGTTTGGAGTGGAATGGACACACGCTTGTCTGGATGGCCTGGGAACCTCAAGCTGCGACGGACGGACGACAGACGCGGATTATTTTTATCATGTTCTGGCCGTGGTGGGCATCGCATCCGCAGATACAGGTCCTCGGGTTCGACTTGATTCGCTGAAAAGTGCCAGAGACATGAATGAATATACCAAGAGGTTTTCGCAGTCAGAATTTGTTTCCGTAGTGCGCTGTCGAGGCGCTTCAAAGCGATAAGCGGTGAACGACCTCAGACAGGAAGTGTTACGAGAATTGATTTGTCGGGAATAAGGCGCCTATGAGGATGAGAGGCAAGCCAGATGAGACACCCTGTCGCGGCCCGTCTCCTCTCTAGCAGCTCGCTGGGAATGGCTCTTCCGCATTCCCAATGTAATTGGATGCGACTTTCTCAAGATTTGTTGCTGTAATACGCTGATTTCTTCCCAGTGAGGCCAAATATTGACAAGCTAGTCGTTGAAGTCGTCCGGGTGTCGTAGAGTTCCTGTAAAGCCTTCCAAAGACAGAAGATCATCGACGAAGGCGCCTATGCGCCATGGAAGCTGAAGTCTTGCCTTGGGACTTTCAGACTTGGAGACACTTTGACAGAGGTTGGTCGTCTGCGGGACTCTGAACGGGAATACCAAAGGGAGCTGTCACGGTACCGCTGCATGACGAGACACAAGAGGAAACCAATAGGAGAAAGCTGGGAAACGAGATGTCGGGTAGCTTGACTCAACGCATGGCGAGAAGAAAGCCGACTGCTATTCAATAAAGGAGATCAACAGTGGAGAGCGAACACCTTGCGCCACTCATTTTCGCTGCAGGGTTAGGAAGAATTACGAATTACCGTCTTTTCGGGTTGGTCGTCGGGACATCGTTTCGGGGGCGCGTTTTGGGGTTATGACATTTGTATTGAATCTTCCCAGCAGGCTTGGCAGGAGGCCCAGAGACGGAAGAAAAAAAGGGAGAACTTTTCAAAAGAACTAGCTTGAGGTTTAAAGATACCAGATACCATAATGAGAGGTCAATCTATTTGGCCAGGGTGTCAATGAACGGAGACAGAAGAAGGCGCGGATGTTGATCTATATTGACACCCGTTGGAGGCTGTGCAACGGATCAAAATTAACCTGAAGATCTTTTTTTTCTTCCCTACACCATCGTCGTCAAGGAGCCAGCGATTCCTATTTGGAGATGATATGTACCGGGGCCGTCAGAAACATTCCACCTGGCCCGTACTTTACCAAGTCTCGGTGGTGGACTGGGATCAACCCACCAGGTCTCCGATGTGCTGCTCTATTTGGCTATTGGGGCGTGGCCTTCCCCGAATGCATCGATCTATGTCTCAGAGCGGTGTTCATTCATTCAAAAAGTTCCCACCGATCAGTCAAAGTCAAAATTAGCTTCTCATCGGCCGCGCGCTCGAGTCACTCCATTTTGCTCTCGTTCCCGCGAGCAAAGGCGCCAATCATTTTTTCATTCCCGACTTTGTTGACTCGGGACTTGCTCAGGGCTGCCTGTTTCATCCTCATGGTCCTAAATCACCCGACTGCAATGTTCTGCGATTTCTTCACCTCTGAGCTGTGAATTCGAAGTTGCGGGGGCTGTTCTTTGTCCTACTCCTCAAGCATCATTCTCTGACAAAAGTCCCCGTTCAACAACAGGGGGCGATGTAACCAAGATGCAACTGGATTTAACTGAAACTGATGGGCTGTACGAAAGTCTGAGTTGTGAGATCACTGTCTGTTTCAAATAGCTCCGCGCCCTTAAAGTTATAAAAGCGCTGAATAGTAAATCCTTCACATCTCATTCATGGCCCCCCAAAACAACGACACCTCGCCCGCGTTCGTCCTCTATTTCCCGGACGCAGTCCGAGTTGCAGGAGAGACCATCCAGGGTCGGGTAGAGTTGAATGTTGCTCTCGCGCAAGACGAGGGAATCGAAGACCTCCATGTGAATCTGAGAGGTTCTATCGTAACGTAAAAACACTTCTTCTCCTCTGGCTGATCTGTATTCATGAATTCATCCAGGACTATTATAGAGTCTAATTTCGATGGTTCGAACACTAAACATGAGCGAGCAATCGAGGTACGTTTGTTCGACTTTTTTTCATTGCTCTTTTCCCCTTATACCATTTAGTTAATCAACTCTGAAAAATTATTATGGGAAAGAGGAACTGCGTTCCCAGACCCAGGATCACATATACTTGTACTACCATTCAAGTTTAAACTGCCGACCGACCTTCCACCTTCCTTTCACCTCTGTGTTTTACATCACGAAGCGATTATCAGCTACACTCTCGAAGTAGTGGGTAGCCGGCCTGGGCTCTTCCGAAAGGACCACCTCGTTCGGAAAATTTTCCCCGTCTTACCCGCCGCATCTCCCACACAAGTGCTGGCCAAAAAATCCTTGAAGAGAGGTTGGAATGGCGTCTGGAAGACTATTTCTATTGAGCGGAAGATTCGTCAAGGCATTTGGGGTGACCACTCCCATGCCCGCATCGAGGTAAAGTTAGCTCTCATCCTCTTCATGAATGCAAAATTGATTTTAGAACCTAGGTTAAAATCCCCGACTTAGAATCCTTCCCGCGGGCGACTGCGTTGCCGCTTACCTTGTGCATCGAGACGCGCACGAAGTCGATGGCTCGGACTAATTCACCCGAGGATAAGCCCAATAAACCGATGTTTCCAGCCCCGCCCACCCAAACGGGGGACGTCGAGCTATTTTTTGAACGCGAGGCAAGCATCCGTGCTCAGCGGCAAAACGGGACGGCGATAGACAGTTTCCGAACCTATGGCGCCTTCGGTGATCCGAGCAACTCTGTCCAATCTGCAATTGAAGCAGAGTGGATTCCCGATCCTGAGAGGCAAAATTATGGCGTTTGGAAACGTACCGTACGGTTTGAAACGAAGGTGACGCTACCATTCGCGCCGACCTTCAGCACGGAAACCATCGAGTGCAAGGTCAGACTCCTCGTCTTTTCCTATTTCTGAGGAACTGACAGTTTTTTTAAGTATTTCCTCAACTTCGCAGTGGCTTTCCCTGGAATGGGGAACAACGTCGAGCTTCATGTGCCTATTCAGCTCGATCCTGCACACGCCTGCCCTTCTTTTGCTATGAACTACGCGGATGTTCCTCCGGAAGGACCTCCGCCGCCGCTGGACGAGCTGCCTCCTCCGTGCGTAAACTAATTTCCTGTCGAATTTTGCGTGCCAATAACCTCGAATTTATAGTGCGTACTCCACTCGGCAAGAGATATCAATTCAATAAACTTGAATCTTGGATGAAAGTGGAGTACCAAATCGGGGCTAATCTACCTTATATTGCTATTCTATCCACCGTATAGTCGTCTACTACTTCATAATGCGCAATACAGCATCCCTAATCTCGTTGTAATTTTGGAGGTTGAATTCAATAGCGCTCTGGCAAACTGACCTGAGGTGGGAGTTGCACTTGCAATTGAGCTTAGGATGTGAGTAAATTTGCGAATGAACGTGCCGGGGCGTAGCACGTCGCTTTTTATATGTGTAGGGCCGTATCATGATATAAAGTTCTAACGCCGGCTACGAGACGACTGGCGTGCGGTCCACAAAAGGATATTACGGATGGTCCGATCAATTCCACCTTGTCGCTTCCTCTTGTCCACAATTTCGAGCCATGAAGGTATCAATTCATCTTTTGAGGGAATTGGTTTGGAGCCTCATTTTCATTGGGCCCTGTAGTCTCGGCGCCTCTCACTCTCGAGCGTCACCCACGTCTCTGACTCCGAGCCGGAAGGACAAGATGCTGGCGCGGACGCGTCTTTCAAGCGGTACGCTCGTGTATTGGATCTCTCCTGATACCTCGTAACTCAAGTGTCCAGGTCTCTGGAACTCAACGTTGCTCGTTCTGTGAAACGGTATGTGCATGAATTTCAAGCTGATGCATCCCCGGTCGGACAGTCGGACTTGTCGTCCATACGTAGTTCGCCGGAATCAAGACGGAGTAATTACTGCAAGGGGTCACCAAATTTCTCCTATATCTCCGAAACCTCCTGTGCGCTGTCGGACGCGTCTTTCGACCCGTGCGTAATCGCATTTGGGTGTTTAGTGCCACGCTGACTAAAGCGTCCATGCATAGTTCTCCGAAGGCAGAATTTCGTCAAGATATGTCCCAAATGCCTGTCGAATTATGGACCATGGTCGCCGCCTTTGCGTCACGGTCGTCCGTGGCCTGTCTCTGTCGCGTTTCCCGCCACTTCTATTCTCTTTTCAATCCTATGCTCTACAGAAATACCATTCACCCTCCGCTTACTGCCGCTCAAACGTCTCTCTTCGTCCAGACGCTTGCCTCGAAAAAGCCTGCTTCGGGCAGACCGCATCCAGCACTTCTGGTGCGCGAGTTGGGATTGACGGATACTCCTGGAAGTCCAACCATCTTGAACTCGTCAACGACAATAAGCAAGGCGCTCAAACGGCTTCATCTCGCCGAAGAACTTCAGGTGCTTCACTGGTCGCTGGCCGCTGGCGTCGATGACCTTGGGAAGATATTTGGCGGGCCGGGCAGATTCCCGCATCTCAGAGAACTTGCCGTGTCCTGCAAAGGAACGAATAACAATTTCCACGTAGGTCTCGCCTACACCGATAACTCGTCGCTCAAAAGTCCTTAGTTCATCCGCATCCCAAAGTTGGAAGTACTCAGACTTGATATCAATCTTGGTCATGTCGGTAAGGGAAGCTTTTTTTATGTACGTTTCACAGAACCACTTATCGGACATGGCGATAGACGTATACGGCTACGACAGTGTCAAGGACATCTACAAACTGAGCGAATCCCTCGGAATGCTTGCGTCCTCTTCTCCGCATCTCCACACTCTAGGATTGAATTTGAAAATCCCTTTCTTCTATGACGAGTTCCCAAACCATGCTTACAGCGATCTTCTCGCGGCCGTAAACGGAATGTATCTACATTCTCTGAAAATCGTGGAGCTCTGTTTCGACCCACTTCTTGACGACTTTTATGAATATGGCCTTGACGGCCCCCCAGACTTACCCGAAGCAGATCTCTCCCCTTTCTTGGAATCGCACCCAAATCTCACCCATTTGCGATTACACGCACTCAAGACAAAACTGACAGAAGAAAACTCATTCCTGCCCCAGCTCCGTTGTTTCCAGGGCTCCTTCAGAGATGCATCTGTTCTATGCGCTCGCCCACGTCAACTACAAAACCTGGTTCTCAGACTCTTACATTTTGATTGCATGGAATTAATGCCGTCGTTTGAACCTGTACCGCTGCCAGCCCACGATTCCCTGACTCACCTTCGCGTGTTCGCGGAGCACGCTGATGGCAAACCGATAAAAATTCTGGATCATTTGCCTCCTACGTTTCTTCAACAACTCGTATCCTCTTTTCCAAACCTTACGCATCTGGATATCACGATTAGCCAGCGAATGGTATGTACTTATCTACTGCTGACGGTGACGTTGCGTTTTAAAGTTGACATTTGCCTGTCCAGACCGAGTATCACGACAGCTTGATCATGTTGACTCAACTCAAGAAACTTTGTGTTCACGAATATCGGACTCGAAAACTTGGACCTCCAAACTGGCCGGCCGTGCTGGTCTTTCCTGCCGAAGATTACATACGAGAACTTTCTGCGTTGCTACCCTCTCTAACTCAACTCGCTAACATTAACATTCATCTCTTGGGCGATACTCACCCAGACTCCGACGACCTCGAAGTCTACTATGACTACATGGATGACCCGCCGCAAATGACCGTAAATTATTATTTCTCGGTGCTGCGTCCTTTGAATGGTCCGCATATCGTTCTGGATAGGGCTCGAGTTCGATGATAGGTGCGAATCCAACACATTTAGGTTAGAACCGTTTCAAACCTCTGCAGGTACTCGCGTTCGAGTTGAAATTTCAACAGTCTAGATTCTCCCCGCATTCTTTTGAGCATTCTCGACGTTTTGTGATGCTGGCGTCCCCGGATAGCTGATCGAATAGCTTTTTGTAAATGCATCTTATAATACCCCGTGCTGGTACCAACTTTTCCAAGCACTGGCTGAAATTCTCAGTCACAAAGATACGTCCAAGTTCGATATTCGATATTCGACGTTTGGGAAGAACAAAAAAAAACATTGAGAATACTAAGCCACGAGAGACAGACGCAAAACGCATAATGCATAAAGTCGAAGTACGAGAGGCGCATATTCAAAATTCCCAACGGTATCTACGGGTAGATATACGGACGACAACATGGATGCCGAATATTGTTATTCTATCCGCGGCATAGTAACACTACTTCATAATGCGCAATACAGCACGTCTAATTGTACCTTTGGGAGATTGAAATCTAACAAGTTACTATAGTAGCACTTGGGCAAGCTGTTCCAAGGTGGGAGCGTTGGAAATTCTTACACTCGAGCCCGAATACTCGAATCAGATCATACTATAACACACAACGCATTCACCATGTCCGCACTGCCGTGGCACACATCGCTGGTTTCTTCATTGTCCAACGCCGCCTGTCGAGTGAGGGGAGGGGCCGTGAGGGAGAGTGGACATTGAAAAAATCGAAACTGTCGCCCTCAGGGATGTTGGATGATGAGCGCTGAGTAGGTGGGGCGGGGCCGTCGATGATGGTGGGAGGAGATTGTCAGATCCTGTCACTTGATCAGTTGATGGCCTTGATGGCCCAGGCTCAGCTTCCCATTCAGGCAAGTACGTGGGTTGGCTAAGCTTTCTTTTCTCGTTTGTCCGTCGTTGCCCTTGCTATGAAGGTACTTATCGTTCGCCGATGCTTTGAAAGCATTGATTTAGAGCCTCATTTTACCTGCGCTTTGTAGTCCCACCGACGCTTACTTTCGAACGTCACCTACGACTCGGAGGTGGAAGGGACTTCGGACGCGTCTTTCAAACGGTACGCTGTTGTCATGGATCTTGGCATTACCGTATAGCTTACAATTTGGTACACAGGTCTCCGGAACCTAAAGCTGCTCGGGGTCGTACTCTGAGACGGTGCGCGAATTCAATCAAGCCGATGCATTCCTGGCCAGAGTCCTGATCTGACCACCCATGCCTAGTTCGCCGGAATCAAAAATCGGCAACGCCTGCAAGGGTCCACTGAGTTTCTCTCTCCGACCCAGATGCCTCTTACGCCCTCTCAAATGCGTCTTTCGTCCTGTGCGCAAATTTGCTGCATTCGAGTGTTTGGTGCGCTGACTAGAGTGTATACTAGTATGCCGAATGCCGAACGCAGCTACGACACTTCTCAAATGCCTATCGCAGTATGGGCCATCGTTGCCAACTTTGCGTCGCGTTCATCGGTGGCCTCTCTCTGTCGCGTTTCCAGCCATTTCTATTCTCTTTTTCATCCCCATATTGTACAGAAATACCCTCGAACCCCCGCTCACCGCCGTCCAAACGGCTCTCTTTGTTCAGACCCTCGCCACGAAAACGTCCGCTTCCGGCAAACTACATCCAGCACTGCTGGTGCGCGATTTAGGCTTGGTAGATGCTGTTGGAAGCCAAACCATCTTAAATTCCACCACAATACACCAGGCCCTCAAACGGCTTCATCTTGCTGAAAGTCTACGTGCCTTGCGGTGGACGTTGTCCACCTGTATCGACGACCTGGGGAAGATATTTGGGGCGCCCGGAAGATTCCCACACCTGAGGGAACTCGTCGTCTCTTGCAAAGGCACGAATAATAATTTCCATGTAGGTTTCGTTTGCATCAATTACTTGTCGCTTACAAGTCCTTAGTTCATTCAGATACCAAGGTTGGAAGTCCTAAAACTTGACATCAATCTTGCAAATGTCATAGGTTAGGCAGCATACTTGCGGTTCCACGGATCCACTGATTGATCATGGCGATAGACATGGGCTGCGACAATAGCGCCAAGGCCATATACAAACTGGGCGAAGCCCTCGGGATGCTTGCGTCCTCTTCTCCGCATCTTCACACTCTGGGATTAAACTTGGAAATCCTTCCTTCTTTGACGAAATGTTCCCGAAAGACGCCTACAGTGATCTTCTCGCAGCAGTAAACGGAATCCATCTGCAAGCTTTAAAAATTGTAGACCTCTCTTTCGATTTATTTCCTCATGATGTTCATGAATATGGCTGGGCCCCCTCAATACCCAAAACAGACCTGTCCCCTTTCTTGGAATCACATCCAAAACTCACCCAATTGAAATTACACGCACTCGGGACAGAACTGACAGAAGAAGACACATACCTGCCCCGACTCCGTTGTTTTCGAGGATGCTTCTGGGACGCATCTGTGATATGCGCTCATGCACGACAACTACAAAGTCTTGTCCTCGATTTCTTCGACTATGTGCCGTGGTTCGAACTTGGCCCGCTTCCACCTCATGATTCCCTAGTTCACCTTCGCGTGTTCACGGCCCATAGTGACGGCAAAGTCATACAATGGCCCACTGAATTGTCTCCGGCGTCTCTTCAACAACTCGGCACCTCATTTCCTAACCTTACGCATCTGGATGTCGTGATTAGCAAGCGAATGGTATGTACTTATCTACTTCCGACGAGGACGTTACAGAAGTCGACATTCACCTTTTCAGACTCACTATCACGATAGCTTTATTCTCTTGAGTTCTCTGCAGGATCTCATCATTCGCGACTATCGCTGTCGCAAACAGCATCCATATTGGCGGGATCCTGTTTTCTCCGCCAAAGATCACTTACAAGGATTTTCCGCCTTTGCTATCGTCCCTAACCAAACTCGCTCATATCGAGATTCATCTCTTGGCCGATGCTCATCCAGACTCCGACGACTTCGAAGTCTGCTATGACAACATGTACGACCCGCCTCAGAAGACGGCAAAATATTGCTTTTCGGTCCTGCGTCCCTCGAGTGGCCCGCATATTGTTCCAGATAGGGCCCGAGTTGATGATAGGTGCGGATCCAACACGTGGTTCTGCTTGGTCCGTTTCAAACCTCTACAGTTACTCGCGTTCGAGTTGAAATTCCAACGGTCCAGATTCACTTCGCAAGATTTTGAACCGCGCTGGTATCCTCGAGGGTTTGTGATGCTAGCATGCCCTTATCGGTGTTGTTTGCTCTTGAATGGTTTTTTGGCCCCAACTGTACAGTGTAAAATGCATTTTACGGTACCTCGTGCTGAAACTGA
The DNA here is from genome assembly GCA_014462675.1 of Mycena sanguinolenta. Lineage (NCBI taxonomy): Eukaryota > Fungi > Basidiomycota > Agaricomycetes > Agaricales > Mycenaceae > Mycena > Mycena sanguinolenta. Next base: position 3,013,587 of record JACAZH010000014.1, read on the forward strand.
CTTTTTCCGTGTAACATACGTCTTCTGGTTGAAATTTCTGGTCATGGAGATGAACTAGAGTCATTAGGGGACTGTAAATTCAACATTCGCGAAGTCTGAAAAGAAACGAGGAACGCTGATAGTGTTGGAATACGATGGACGGAGAAAGAACAAGGAATACGTATACAGAACCTTTCAACTCCCGCGCTGTCACTTCTTCACGAATTGACCCACTTCAACCCAAAAAAGAGTCTCTTGATCATTGCGGTCCTTCGGATCCCAAATGTTTCCCTCATTCCATGGTGTTTGACCGTCATCATCCTTGAGATCTTTCAACCAGATGTCAGTCGGACGATCGAGGCAGCAACCATCGAACACCCGTTTCCACATCGGTGTCAACGCTGTTTGCCACCACGCAGCGTCCGCACGGTCATTGCGGACGTGCTCGAGAAACAGGAGCGTTCCGCCGGGCGCGAGTATGTCGAACACGAGGGCACGGATGGTCTGGTGCGGGAAAGGAACCGTACAGAGGGTCAGGACGGACACGATGGTGTCCACGGGTGCGTGCACGGACGACAATATAGACGCCGTGTCTTCTGCGCCGCAGGAGAGAATGAGGAGCGTCTCGTCCGACTCGTTGAAGCCCACTTCTGCAGCCATCTCGCGGATGCGGGGATGCATGAACGTATTGGGCTCAAGAGCTACATATTTTGTCACCACGGTGCGGTCGAGATAATTGACGGTGTGCCCGTGGCCTTGAGATTGAATTAGCCACGAGAAGACAGCTTTATGACTGTGCATACCTGCTCCGAGATCGAGGACGACTCCGTGTGCATGTGGAGTGATGAGTTTCTGTTTTTCTTCACGCCGGTCTTGGTCGCTGCCCGCTCCGAATGGGACCCAGATGTTTGCCATGCTGACGCGGGAGAGCGCAGCCCAGTTGAACAGCAACGACGGAGACCTGAAAATGGCTCGCAGGACGGCAGGAAACCCGAATTTCAGCCCGATTTGCATGGTCTGAACCATTTCGAAGATGGCACTGAATTTCATTCTGAGATGAAGTTAGAGCTGGGGGTAATGCAGCGTGGGAATCGCGTCACAAGCACCAACTTGGTATAAGTGGTGCTCTTCGCCTTGTTCTGATGGCAACAGTCATTTGACTCCCAGATTATTGTCACCCTTGCATGTAAATATCATCGGCGTGACTGACCAGAAAACCTATGTGCCGCAAACGTACTCAGAACACTGATGACAAACCGCGAACCAGGCAATTTTTCCGGAATTTCTGCTCACCCCCGCCGTCGAAAGAGTATAAGGGGCCGAATTGTCTGTTGAACGCACGCATATATGTGCGACTCACCAGAAAGCCTCTGTGCCCCAAACTAGCTTTGATGGAGGGACAAAACCCGCCAAGCAAAGACTGCGATGCCAAATTTTTGGGCAGAACACCATCGTCCGTGTCCTCTAGACCATCAGAAACCGCTGAATTGTCACCTGAGTGCGAGGCAGTAATTATTTGGTGTTCCAGCCTTTCAAGTCCATAAAAGGATATTCTTAATGGGCTGGTCCGATCAACCCGAATTTTCCCGATACTGTTTGATGTTCCGGCTTCGTGCATTGTTTTGCTCTAAGCATCTCCTCCTCCTGGTCCTTACTGAGCTGCCTGCTGGATCTCTTTTTCCCTCATGTATTTTGGTGTCCCTTGTTTCTCCCTTGCTTTCTGGCCGCCTATTTATCGAAACTGTTGGATTGCTGTTCTGGCCAAACCCTGACTTTCCGCATCTACACAACTTCTACAGTGCCACTTCACGATCTGAATTTCCAGGGCCTCAAAAGCACGCTTTGCTTCCGCAATCCTTCAGTAGAACTGGTCCCGTTCCTGAATATTTGGAAAAGTTAACGGCAGCTTGGTGAATTACCGCCCGAACCCACGTCTAGCCTTAGCTGCGTCTGCATACATGAAATGTGCCTCGTATTATTTCCGTGACTAACATCAGACCTGCATTAAAAAACAGCTCGCGATTCGACACGTTCGGATTTTGTCGTTCCTCATCAAAGTCGAGCACTGGCAAAATCAAGTTAGCTTCGTGGCATCGGCACTGTGACTTTCAAAACCATTTTTCACTTACATCCAGCACATAAAATCACTGGGACCTCGGAGTCCGCACTTTGATCTGCGCCCAGAATGTTAGATTGCTTCGTCCTATCAACCTCAGACTTTGATAAACGTGGGTGCCTTGCAACCAAGCCTCAAGACGAGCGCTCTTAATTGCGGCGAGGCGATGCCAGTGGGCCGGTGCACACCCCTTGTGCGTACCTGCTCTGTGATCGAGAACAGCTCCGCGTGCGTGCGGAGCGATAAGTTTCTGTTTGTCTCCACGCCTGCCTTGGTCGCAGCCCGCTCCGAATGCGACCCAGATTCTTGCCATGCTGACTCGGGAGAGCGCAGTCCACCTGAAAAGAAACGACGGGGACCTGAGAATGGTGTCTAGGACAGCAGGAAAGCCAACAGCTGGCGCAACGCGCATTGTATCAACGATTTCGAAGATGGCGCTGAATTCCATTTTCGTTGAAGTTGCAATTAGAAGGCGATGTGAGAATCGCAGTCACATCCACTGAATTATTATAGTGTGGCAGTTGACCACCTTCATGTAATGGCAACAAACGTCCACATCGATTATCGTGACTTTTACACGTATGTAGATAGGTACAATTGACCAGAATGCTTCTGTACAACAACTCAATCTATGCAGATCAAGTGGCAAAATTGAAAAATCAGCCTAAAAGAAAATAAACCAGGGAATTTTTTGGGAGATACCGCTGGCTTCATTCGAACACTGAACTGCATATTGAAGACGAGGCTGGAATTATTTGTCCATCCCTCCAAAATCTATAAAAGGATATTGGGTGATGAGCCGGTCTGATCAATCCGACGAGAGCAAACCCGGCTCAGTGAAAAATTCGAGCCACTCACTGCACGGTCCTCCATGTTGAAATTACATCGCTTACCATTCTTTACGTCCGCGCCGTCCGGTAGATCTATCTCGTTTGGAAAATTGAGGATTTGTCCGGGACAATAGAGTACAGTGCAAAGTAAAATTCGCGGGCTTACGATCCCACAGCCAAGAGATTGAGGACCTGTCATTGCCAGGGATGGCGTGCAGATCCGCTGTGGCAAGAAGGACAGACAGGCCCCGGGAATGCGGTTACTTTCACACTAATTGGTTGGATGATCAGAATCATAGAGCGCGAAGAGATATATTGAAAACAGAAGTAACATTTGTTCACCATTGAGGATAATATTGAAACCGCTTCGATGTCGCAAGATTAGCGTGAATGGATGATCAGCACAGGCGTTGGTCGCAATCTCAATGCGAAACCTCTGAGAAATAGCATGCAGCTGGGAAGTTTTTTGCGCTGCGAGTAAATCTGAATGAAACAGACTCACCGTGACCCGCATGGGTAACAATGACGAAGAAAAATATCACGAATGATATTCATGATGGCGTGGGTATAGATAGGCAATCGCAAGCAGAAGCTTTACCGCACGTGCAGGTCTGTGGCAGAAGTGTTCAAGACATTAGACCTGAATGAAAGAGGAAATGAAAGAAAAAAAACCCGACAGACATACTTAATTCTCGAACAAGTTTACAGTGGATCATAGGTGGGATCCGTGAAATCAATTTCGGTCGACGGTGCGTGTCGCTGGCCTGCTTGAGCCGCTGGTATTCGGGACACTGACTATATTGCCCAAAGAAAGAGCAACAGTGGCCTACAGAATTCTTGACAAAAGAACAGCCGGTCACGACAGAGGACCAGATTATGGAAGTCAGGATCCCAGAAAAAAACAACCCAGGAGACTTAAGAGATTCACAACAAGGGGAACAAAGGGCGACATGAGGGTTGAAGACAACCGTCGCATCAGGGCACGTGGAACTTCGATTCGTTACTCATCCTCACCCTGTCTGTCGATTTCAAACCGAGTCGGAAACAATCGGAGGCTCTACGAATCTTTCCGAGGTTCAAAAATCAACGTCGTATCTGCCCGTCGCCTGCCTTAGTGAGTTCCCTGCACTAATTATTGTCCCAACAACTGCGCGACATCGCGACGTGTCTGCTCTTTTTCTTACCGCCGTTCAAGGATCCGGAGTTTCAAATAGCTCCGGGTGCTGAAATCCTTGAATGTCAGGCTTTGTGCGGGTCGAAACGGAGCGGATGCCAGTGCCCGGCTGACCAACATGCGAAACCAGATCACGCCAGCTGCCATTTAAAAAGGAGCTCCAAGTGATTCAACTTCAACCACCCAAGAACCACCTGTGCACAATTCGCCCGCAATTTACTGCCGAAATGCCCTCATCTGACACGCCGAAAATAACCCTTCACTGGCTCGAGAGATCGCGAGCGCAGCGCATCTTATGGCTCCTCGAAGAAACGAACGTTCCCTACGAAATCAAGGTCCTTATGTTGCTTGTCGCATTGTCGTTCATATATCTGCTAACACGATGGCATTGAAGACTTACAAGCGAGCCCCAAATCAGGTTGCTCCACCGGAGCTCAAGGCCGTTCATCCCCTCGGCAAATCTCCGGTTCTGACCATTGGGGACATGAATCTTGCTGAGTCGGCTCTAATTGTCGAATATCTGTGCGAACACTTTGGCCCTCACTTAATCCCGACCAAGTGGAAACCTGGGTGCGAGGGCAAGGTTGCCGGAGAGTCTGAAGCATACATGCGCCACCGTTACTTCATGCATTATGCTGAAGGTTCCCTATTTCCGTTGATTTTTACGTGGATACTAGCAAATGGTTTGTATTCACGCCCGTTTTACAGCAAAGTGTCTAATCCATCCATAGGTATCAGAAACGCTCCCGTGCCTTTCTTCATCCGTCCTATCACATCGCGGGTTTCCGGATATATTTCCACAGAATACCTCGACCCTAATTTCGCGACTACTTTCGCTTTTCTCGAGGACCAGCTCGCCTCTGCACCCGACGGCGGACCATACCTCTGTGGTAATGCAATCACCGGAGCAGACATTTTGATGAGCTTCCCGGTTATGGTGATCCTGAGCGAGATGGGAGAGCGTGGCCCGAAGAAGCAGACGTTCCCGAAATTGTTCGCCTATGTGGATGCGCTCAAAACGAGCGAAAGTTTCAAGAGAGCGGTGGATAAAATTGTGGCTTTAGAGGGGGAATACGTCTTGATATGAGGTGTGAAAAGGTCGTTGTAATTCTTTCAGTCTCCCAGATCATGCATCATATTTGTATTTTACTTCTTTCCCGGCTTTCTTTTTCCCAGAGATCTGGGATTCAAGAGAATGGAACCAATCTATTTTCAATTTTCTCCTTCAAAAGCCAAGCTATGCCCCATGCATTGATCTGGTCTGGTTGACCTCAGATTGAGGCACGTAACGTCGACACAGAATTCAGTGGCTATTGAAGTTTTTACTCGATTCCAGCGTCTCGCAAAGCGAACGAGGGTACTTGAGCCTCTCTTGAGGTCTCTAGTTTAATCCGAAAAGTGGGCTGGGAAGCAGCCCAAACATAATGAGTATATCGGCTGGAAAAACGAGCAATACTTTGTGCGTCTAGGGAATTCTCGAACTTCAACAGTCCAGTTCGCTGAAGCCCATTCATTCCACTGACAAATCTTTTATTGTTACGTTCGGCCGGTGTACGTCAGAGTTTAGAAGTATGGATCGACCCAAGCGACCTAGATTGGACGGAAAACCACTGTGGTCGCTGGCAGCTCATCTGCATTTTGTTGCGCATGGATACCGAGCCTTCAAATATATAAACGACCATGCGGACCTGTTTCAACAATTTGAAATATGAAGAAGACCCACTGACATTCACTGAAATCGCATCTAAAGCGTTGCGCACGACTTCACGAGAACGTACATTGGCTTCCAAACGAATTAGTCTAAAGCACACCCGTACACCGACCTTGCCACAGTTCGCCATCTCTCCCGGTCCACAGCGAAATCCTCCGCGTATTCGACCTCAAGGTGATGCAGCCGTCTGCCGACAATGATCAAACTGTGCAGCGGTTCCCCGAAGGCTTCTTCGGGTTGTTTAGCCAGATCTGCGAGGGTGCCGGCCACGATTCTTTGGTCCTCTCCACCACCCACCCGGGAGAGTGCGACAGCGAGGGTGGTGTCAGCTTCCAGGATGTCATCCTTACGGATAGACTCGATCTCGAGCAACTGTTTCACGGCCAGTGGGATGGACATGTACCGTGGTGGTTCGTAGATTTTTCGGCCGCTGATATATAAATCAATGTCAGAAAGGGAAGTCTGCACGTCAAAGAACATACCGTGCCAAATTCTCGTCGCTTATTTCTTTTACTTTGATGTCCAGTAACACGAGAGTATGCAGGCCCAAATCGGAATTTTCCTTTATACGGTCGTAGAAACTGTCGGGTTTCCAAGTTTCGGTAAAGAACACCAATGAGACAGTCTGCCCGAACTGGTAAAGCTGAAGACCCGCGGCGCCCACCGCATTCATGATTGAGGCATTGTGAATGACACGAGTTGGGATGCGAAGAGCCCGAGCACGGAGTAAGATGTCAGTATGGGTCGTCGCTCTGTTGGACTTGATGAGCATGGAGGAAAATGGGCAACTCGGACCTAGATGATCACCCAAACGGATCCCCGACGACAAGAAGCGCTACGTCAACCTCGTCGGCCCGGTGCAAAATCTCATCGCTTTGTGTTTCAACCATGTCGCGATCAGCGAGGATCAGCGGCTTTTCGTAAAAAGCTTCCTTTGCTTGCATACGACGATGAGACGTTCGGCGAAAGATTCACAACAAGGTCACGAACCAAACGCTCCTTCTGAACCATAAGGATGCTGGTGTACGCCTCGAGGTAAATGCGACTGGCGCCTTTTACAGCCTGGAAAAATGTCAGCCTAGACAAAACTTGCCATTAATCAGGTACCTCCAGCCCACGGACGGTAATGTCTTTCTCATCCGCCAGACCTAGGCCAATGATGTAGAACATGGCGGGTGCTGAAGAGATCGGATTGTGACAAGTCACACCTATCAAAACGTGCTTAGTTCAAAAGGCGTCATCGGATGCTCGTGCCAAGCTTGTGCACTCTCCATCTTGACTTGTCTCGGGCAGCTCGGTCAACTTTTGCACACGCACCGAGGGTATACGGCAGGTATATATTTTAGCTCCAGGAGGTCATACTTTAAATGTGCGCAAAACCATCTTGATTTTCGCGCACTTCCAGACCGATGAAGTTTGCTGCTTTCTTCAGGCAAGCTGTGATCTCTAGACTGTAATGGACGCCATGATAACTTGAATATTCCTCCGCTTTATAGGCAGGATCTTCCTCTCGACCTTCTGCGGCCTATCTTGGAAGAGCTCACCGACAGGCGCGACCTATGCTCTTGTGTTCTGGTCAATCGGAACTTTAATCGTGCTGCCATTCCTTTGCTTTACTCTGTGCTGGACTCTCGTGTCGTTTCCAAATCGAAGAAGGTAATGTTAACCTCAATCCGCACCATTTCCCCTGCTGCGAAACGCTGGAATCTCGGGGCAATTTATTTCGGGATTCCGAAGATGATTATTGATCGTTCTCCGTTGTCCAGACTGTGGTGGCCCATCCTTCGACAACTTTAATTAAACGGCCAGAACTCGCACAGTATGTGCATCATGTAACAGAAACTGGTGGGTATCCCGGAAATCGTTTTCTCACACGCTGATACGGGGTTCAGGCGCCGTTCATCGCGGCCTTGCCCCTCAGTATTCCAATATCACGGAAGACACTTTACATGCCCTATCCCTCTGCATCAATCTCCGTTCGATGACATGGATCGACGACTTTAAACGCTTTTCGGGATCTGACAAAGTTTTCCTAGCATTTATTTCTGCCATTCGCAACCATCCGCTTCGCTCTCTTACGATTCGGACCCACAGCGATTTGGGGGAAGAAGCTTGGGCACAACTCACGACTCTCACGGGTCTCCGCAAAGTTTCCATCTGGTGTCTTGAAGGCCCTCCATACCTGTTAGGGAATGGCTGGGCCAGCCGACTCCGAAGCACCCTCACTCATCTGGAATTGGGCGTCAGTGCATTCATTTACCCGTGCTCCGAATGTACGTCTTGATTTCAAACCCTTCACTCTGTAGCGCTGTGCTGGAGTACCGAATACCCTTTTACTCTCAGTGCTCTCCCAATTGCCCTTGTTGCAGGACATCCGATTGAAAGGTGAGGTTACTTGTTGCGCCGCGTGTACAATAACAAGTTGAACATTTTGTTAAATTCGCCGCAGGAGCGCCTTCCAATGCTATCCCAAAGATTCTCACACTTCTGCCCAATCTTCGGTCTCTCGACACCGAATACTTAGCATCGGGTCCGTCGTCGAAGCTTCTCGCCGCAAACCCAGAGGAAATGGCCGCGTTGCGACACTTGACGGTACGGACGAGCAGTATTGACATCATGGGCCCTTTGAAATTATGGACATGGATTACAACGATCCTGCCGCGACCGGGTCTCGAGACTTTGAAATTGCACGCATTCACACTTCATATGGGCCACACTCGGATACCCCGAGCATTTATTTTGGAACTCGCTACCTTGCAGGCTGACAGCCTGAAGCATTTCATCGCGGGAGACGCGGAGTTGATCTTGCCTGACGTGGAATGTTTGTGTTATAAATTTCCCAAGCTCGAGACGCTGGAGTGCTTAGTAGTCGCGCCGGACGTGGTACGCTGGCTGGTTGGTTTTATTTTGAATCGTATTAATTTTTTTTTGCGGATAGGATACGGTTGCAGCTGCGGTTGAAAAAGCAGCTAACCTGAGAACGTTGAGGTTGCAAGTCCACTGGATACGCACCGACAAGCAGCCGGCGCCAAAAAGACCTGTCACTCGAGCAAGCACAGAACTGGATGCTCCGTAACGAAAGCTCTCTCCTGAGAATTATTGGAATCAATTCAGTTGTCTACACGGTATGTGACCCAACCCTCCCGAAATCAGTTGGTGAGAACGTATATCTTCAGGGCAAATGGATTCTGGAAGAACAAGCTCTCAAGTTTGAGGTGGTTGCAGACGTGGAGGGAGATAAATGGAATACCTGAACTCCAAATGTACAGTAATACAATATCTATTGCTGCTCAGTATTTAATTTACAAAACCGCGGGAATGCATGGGTTCATGATCACTCGGCTCTGCAAAAAAATAGCAGCAATACAGGCTCACCCGGCACGATATCAGTCTGGATCGAGGATCTAGACACCTCGGCCACGACCTCTGCCGCCGCGCATAGGGCCACCACGACCACCGCGACCTGCGGAAACAAACAAGTTAGTATGATATTAGAAATAATACAAGAGTAAGATACCTCGCGCCAGCGCCCCCCGTCCTAAGACGCCATAAGTCTTTAAATGTTGTGCCAGATGCAAAAAACGTACCCCGGTTTCCGCCACTGACATATGCTCCCCTTGCTCCTCGGCCAGCATCCCGCGCACGATTTTGCTCCTCTTTCACGGCATCCAAAAGTTCGTCTGGAACTCGGAGGTATTTTATCTTACGCCAATCTCAGAGGACGCGTCTTGAATATGATAAATATGGTGACGCACAGTGCTTCCTCTAATATAACACTCTTTGAGCTTCCAGAAACGATCTCCGTCGGTGTTGGTCTGGTACACCTCCCGCAGGGTTATGTTCATGAAATTATCGCAGTTGACGAGATGTCCGTTGAATGTTTCGCCGTTCTTGAGCTCCACCAACTGAATTTCGTGTGCGTATCAAGTTGCGTGTATCAGAACGTGAGGCCGTACCATGGGCTTGTTCTGCGCTGCATTTAAGAGTGATAGTGGAAGCTAATAACGCGGTTTTAACAGGTAATCAAAGCACAGAAGGGAAGTCCATACCATTTTTTGGAAACGAGAGTATCGACGGCAGAGCCAAGCTTGGTGTGACCGTGACGACGCACAGCCACATACCAGGTTTATTCTCGTCGTCCACCATGAATTTTTTCCTTTGCGAAACGCCGCGAAAGCTCTGCAGCGGATGTGTCAATACCGCGTCGATTGACTGGTAGTTCTGGTTGCACGTGGGCGGATTCGCCGTGGCACACATCAAGGTTTTTTTGTCGACGTCCGTCGGTGCTGGCGTGAAACTTCAGCATCCGGGTCCTCCGGAGAACCTCCGATCCGTTCTTCCAGTAATTCAATCAGTAAAGCCTGTGGGTTTTGTGGCGGCAAATTAAATAACTGGATTCAGTTTGGATTAAATAAGGTCTTGAAAGTGCATTGAAAGCTGATGAAAGATGTATACATTCGAACTGCTGGATATTGTTATTTCGGTATCAGTTGTCTGGGTAGCTGCCAGCTGAACATCGAGTCAGAATTGAGTCGAGTCACCAAAGATTTCCAAACACTTATAATAGCTCTACTTTTACATTCACAGGCACTTTATTGTCTGTTCTCTTTTCGCTGCAATGTCAGCCATCCATATCGACGAAACTACTGGCTCGGATACTACAGGGACGGGCGCCGCCTCTCAGCCTTATCAGACGCTCGGGGTGGCCGTATTCAAGCATGGGGCAGAGGCTTCCTTTCTGACTCGCAAAGACGCAGCTGGAACTTACGAGGAACCTACCCAATCGTCTCTGAAGAAAGCTAAGAAGACTGCGGAAGGCTTGGAGAAAAAGCGCAAGAAGGCGGATGATCTTGAACGCGCAGAAGCTGAGGAAAAAGAAAAGCGGCAACAGGTGTTGGAGCAGAGCAAGAAAATCGTGTTGGTCGAAGACGCAGGCCTCCCAAAGGCCTCGAAGGTGCGCCGGGCTCGCAGAATGTCGATCTCAGAGTCTGTAACTGGACGATCGCAGGCAAAGATTGTGCATCTAGAACCCCTGCGATCTCAGCGCGTCCGGGTATTCGGTTGGGTTCATCGTCTACGCGTGCAAAAAGGGCTCATTTTCATTGTCTTGCGTGATGGAACTGGATATCTGCAAGCCGTACTGACTGGCACCGCTGTGCGAGACTTTTATCGATTCCATCACTGAGAATCTCTAATCCTCTATACTCGTAGACTCAAACATACGAAGCATTGACGCTGGGTCTCGAGTCGACGGTAGAGCTTGTAGGCACGCTTCAGGTGGTCCCTGAAGGCAAGACCGCTCCTGGCGGCCACGAGCTTGCCGTCGATTATTGGCGGCTTATCGGCGGGTCTCCTGGTGGCGAAGACGCGTTCAGTACGAGGGTGAACGAGGTACGACTGATTTCATGCCGTTCACCAACGTCTCCGGCTAATGAAAATTCAGCATTCCGACCCTTCGATCCAAGCAGATCTGCGTCATTTAGTGATACGTGGTGAAACCGCGTCCAGCGTGCTTCGACTCCGGGCTGCGTTGCTCAGCGCTTTCCGTCAAACTTACGCCACTCACCACATCTTGGAGGTCACGCCCCCCGTGTCTTGTACAGACCCAGGTCGAAGGCGGGGCAACTCTCTTCAAGTTGGATTATTACGGGCAGCCCGCTTTCCTAACGCAAAGTTCCCAGCTGTACCTCGAGACTTGCCTGCCTAGTCTAGGAGATGTCTTCTGTGTCCAGGAGAGCTTCAGGGCCGAGAACAGGTCGGTATCATTCTGCATCACCATCCCCACCACACTCAGACGTCTCTCAGCCACACCCGGCGGCATCTGAGCGAGTACACGCACATGGAGGCGGAACTCGCGTTCATCGATTTCAACGACCTGATGACCCATATCGAGACGATCGTATGGCTCTTTGCATGCGCCTGAAATTCTCATTGACCGTTTAATCTAGATCTGTGAAACAGTCGACATCCTGCTTGCCAACCCCGCCACCGCCGCTCTTATCAAGCAGCTCAACCCAACCTTCGCGGCGCCCTCGCGGCCATTCCTCCGCATGTCGTATGAAGACGCCATCGTGTGGCTCACGGAGCACGGGATTAAGCGTCCCGCCGAAGATGCCGACGAGAAGCCCATTCTGGACGAGAACGGACAGGTGCTCATGGTGGACCACGTCGTGGGCGACGACATCGCCGAGGCTGCGGAGCGGCAGATGACGGACATCATCGGGAAGCCGATGTTCCTGTACGGCTTCCCCGCCGAGCTCAAGGCGTTCTACATGAAGAAGATGCCGGCCAAGGATGGCAAGACGTTCACCGAGAGCTGTGATTTGCTCATGCCCAACGTCGGAGAGATCGTTGGTACGTCGTTCTTTCTGTATCATGGCTGATGCAACACTAATGGACTGTAGGTGGATCTATGAGGATCGAAGACATGGATGAGCTCGTTGCGGCTTATAAGCGGGAAGGAATTCCCGTGGAACCGTACTACTGGTTCACAGACCAGCGCAAATATGGAACATGCGCACATGGTGGGTACGGAATGGGAATCGAGGTGAGCATTGCTTGGAGGTGCTGAGATCTTCCGTCGATTGACCAATCCTTGTAGCGATTCTTGGCGTGGCTTGCCAACAGATACACAGTACGCGAGTGCTCGTTATACCCTAGGTTTGTTTAGATTCGTTCAAATTATCGGCGCTTTTGCTTATCGGATACACAGATGGCCTGGGAGGGCAACGCCTTGATCTAATGAGAGAACTCCATTGTTTTCGTATTGAAGCTTGTTTAGAGTTTGTATCTAGTTATCCGAGGTGTATTATGACTCTGATCCAAGCAACATTCACGGCCACGGTACCCTAGCAGGCGAACAATCCGAAGGTGACTGGACAACACAATGTATTATGGGTACACTTAAAGGTTGGGGTGAACAATCCTACTGGCGCGTGAAACCAGAGTATCGGGACGAATTCCCGCCTACGACTCTGTCTGCTGGATCTGCGTAGCAGTACTTCTGACCAGAGGCATGTCCAAAGTAGTGGAACTGGAAGTCACTTCTACATCCACCATTCGGTTGCGTCGACATCCTTTTGAGTGCTCTTTTGTCTCGAAGGTTGCGGAGAGGTACTTACATTCTGAATCGTCCCTCAGTTGCGTAATGGCAATCACCGGAGTGCCTTGCAGAGCTGGTAGTGTTGTCTGTAATATGATCACAAGTCATGAATAGGAAACCCTCATTCGACCTTGGACATACTCGCGGATGTTCCACTATCAGGGCAAAGTAGCTGTTTTTTCTTTCGCCAGGGAGGACGCAACCTTCAGGCAAATTGTTCGCAAAATTGCAGAATATTGTGCCAGCAATATTCTTCCAGAAGTTTACCGAAATTCGGACCTGAGGCTAGCCCTGCGAGAGATCCATTTTATTCGGCATTTTTCTCGACCCGGCGCGCTACCATGAGCGGTGAGTGTGATGGTTTGATTTCCTTTAGATCCCGAATTTGGGAGCTTGTCTGTTTCATCCTTTCTTGCAGCATCGTAATATACAACTGACATTCCCCAGACGAATGATGTATTCTGGGCGGTGGTATCGCTGTATGCTATGTGGGGAATGCGGACCCTAAGTCGGCTGAGGTAGGAAAAGGAGTGACGGAACTATCGCGGCCGCTCGAAATAGGCAAGGAGCGCTATGGCGTCGTCGTAAAGGAATGTATGGCCGAAGTATTCCGCCTTGAAGCAGGCTGTTGGTGTATAATTTCAATACTTTATAGCCATAGCATGAACTTGAAATTGGCGGCACTCAGAATGTCATGATATATTTCAACCCTATTCGAAATCTGTGTAGTGGTGAGAAATGGCTCGGTTGGAACCACGACACAATCGTGTCCAAGAGAACGACGGAAAAAGTGGTCAAATCTGTGATTAGGACAATCGAGAGTTCATGTATTCCGCTCGCCGAGAAGTGCATAAAACTCCAAACACTCTGTCCATCGCTTCTGATGCATCCCAACTATCAGACAACGTCTTAACATCCACAATTTCTAAAATCGCATGCCAATCCGCGAATGGAAGCTTGCAAACTCCACTGGAGACGTAACAGTTGGCGTGCGTTGCAAAGGCTTTGTCCTTCAGGGCCGCACAGCTAGTAGTGGCATTCAGGGCGCCAATAGCGTCAGATACAAGAGCCTCTTGTAAGCACTGCATAGTGGCAAGCATCCACGTCTGCCCATTAGCGCTCAAGGTTGCGCGGTGAGTTTGAAACTTGGTGCAGTACTTCTCGCCATAGCCGAGCGGATAACCGCTGGGCCCACAGTGATAGCGCTGCTCGAGGCAGTCTACGTAGAAGGAGCAATTGTCAGGAGGAGGGTGTATGCACCCGTTACTGTGCGTAGCAGCCTCATGAGACACAGCAATATTTTGTCGAAGGGCCGAAGGTGGAGGACTGGCTGAGATATGCAGATACTGGGCAGGTAGAGATACAAAAAAAGCTAGCAGTGAAATGACTGCAGCGAATGCGATGCTACAAATTTGACAGTGTCAGCCGGATTGACCGAGTCTGAGGCTCTGACTCCAATCCTACCTTCGTTTCATTAACGTCCACTGGAAGCTAGAAAATGCTGTTAGACTTGTTGCTTGGGAGATTATATATGCACACCTCATGAGCAAAAGAGAAAAAAATCCACGGTGGTGGCACGAGGAAAGAAGCACAGCGGAGATTCAATGGCCATCAACACGAATGAGCTCACTGTCACTACAAAAATTCAACCATAGGCACGTGATCAGTGTTGAACTTCAAAACCAACCTGTTCCACCAAAAAGGTAGCGTGAAACGACACAAGGCAGTACAGATATACAAAATATCTACAGCGTGCTTCGAGACAACTCTGGGACCCACGAGTAAGCTATTGTGACAAATTCGGGCCGTTGTTCACACAGGAACGTCTCGAGGATGACATCGTTCACGGAATTTAAGGACCTGACCACTAGCCTGTTCACAGCAACTCTGCTCAGTTAGTGATAATCTGGTGTGTAACACCTTGTATGTAGCCTCGCAGATTGCTTATTCTTCAGTAGGTTCTACCCACGATGGCTGTTGCAAACTCTCCGAAGATTACGCTGCATTGGCTTGAAAAGTCACGCTCGCAGCGCATCTTATGGCTCCTTGAGGAACTCGGAGGTGCAGTACGAGGTCAAGACGTATAAACGCGATCCCAAGACGATGCGTGCCCCACCTGAACTGAAGACAGTTCATCCTTTGGGCAAATCTCCCGTTATTACTATCGGCGACCGAGTCATGGCGGAGTCTGGGTTCATTGCTGAATACCTTTGCGAGCACTTCGCCAGTCCCTCGTCGACCTTGATTCCATCGAAGTGGAAAGAGGGATACGAGGGGCAGGTTGACGGCGAGACAGAAGCGTGGATGCGCTACCGCTACTACATGCACTACAATGAGGGATCCTTGATGACGCTGATAACGGCGGCTTTCATTCCATGGGGTCTGTCTTTTGCCATCTTCTCCTGTTTACCACTGAAGCCCGCTTATTATTAGGCATTAAAAAAGCCCCAGTGCCATTTTTCCTGCGCCCTATTACCTCACGTATCGCCAACCAGATCGGATCCTCTTTTGTTGGGCCCGAGTTCGTGAAGCACTTGACATTCCTGGAATCCCAATTGGAATCCGCGCCAGAAGGAGGGCCTTACCTCTGCGGGGCTCATCTCACGGTCGTCGACATTCTCATGAGCTGGCCATTGCTCATCGCACAGATTCAACAGGACGGCCACAGCCCACTGAATAAGAAGGAGTACCCTAGGCTGTGGGCTTACACCGAATTGCTGAAGGAGAGTCCAGGCAACAAGCGAGCAGTTGATAAGATTGTCGAGATCGAGGGCGAATATAACCCCAATCTCGTCTAGGAAAGCGTTATCAATGTAATGCGGAGCTCCTCTGTAAAATTGAATCCAAAGGTTGGAGTACTTTTCAATAGACTGACCGAATGACAACTCGTTGATTGACAAGTTGTTTGACTTTGAATGTTGCGGTCAGAGGCTTGTCCCGGAAGCGTTACACAATGCACAAGCATCCGTGGAGCTAAAACCTACCAGGTTCTTCACTTCCCAAAACCTAGACTGAAGTGAAGACAGTATATCTGTTTCCCTCTGCAACGCTAAGCCATTAGCGCGTTGGACTTTTGCAAATCAGTTTGACAACGAAAATAATGCACCAGCGACAGTTTCAGTGGGAAATAATGTACATCTGTCTATGTACAGACCTCTCAAACCTTCTCATTTCCGTCCCAAATATGTTCTCCAGTCCAATACGCTCTGTAAAACAAATAAAAAACATGTCAATGATGAAATCTAGCCTTACGGAGGCAAGTCGAGCATGGGCGGCGGCCCGGCGGGCAAGACATCCGCATAAGTGATGCTCGAAGATCCTGGAGCACCAACCGGAGGTGGCGGGCAAGCTGATCCAGGGTGAAGAGCGAGAGGGATTTCAAATCGGAGATTGTTTCCAATACCGGGAAAAGGAACCACAAAGAACAGCTTGTACTATTTCAAAAAGAAGGTTGGTTGATAAGACAAAGCAGCAATAGGTCGAGTCACTTGCCTCCCAGTCGACGATACCGGTGGAGGTTGTTGGCGCAAAAGGGATGGCTACAGAATAATTGAAATATACGGCTCGCCTCCAGAATCCGTAGCCCTTCTTGTCTTTGGGTCCAGCGATGGAAATCCACTCTGGTTCATCGCAGACTTGATGGGTAGCGGTGACTCGTGTGGCATCCCCCAGACTCCCCTTGAGATCGAAGTCGTCGTCGACGTGACACGTCCACTTGCGCACACAGATCTCCGCCCTGCGATGGATAGCTAGTCTCACATCAGAAGGTGAGACGGGGGGAGCTGGGAAAAGCGGTTTTTCCGTGCTTGTCCACGGGAACATTAGATCTATCCATTGCCTTGGTTTCTGTCTCGACATGGAAGCTAAAAGGAATGGCGGTCGCAATGGGGTAGGAAGCCATATCCAGAATAGTAAGCTGTAGAAATAGTTACTGATGAACAGGCTTTTTATTGAAAAGAAACACAATCACTTTGACGCGTGCGCGGGAATAGTCGCCCCAGATTCCTTGCCGCAACTTTTCTTCTTGGGCAAAGTCTTTCCATGGGCCATTCCAGCCTTGTCTCAGAGATTCCTGAGCTAGGAGTTGACTCTGCGAGGCAGCAGGGACAACTGAGATGAGTCTTCGGATACGGCGGTTCATTCTCAAGAACCCATTTCGTTCTCCTATGACTTCTAACGCATAGCTGATGGTAGCCTTATCATAGCGGCCCACCTGATGAGGGTTAGTTTCGACTTGAAGTAGACTCAGGAGAGGATTGTGGGTACATACGTGGCCGGAGCAGTGAAATGACGGGGGAAGATTTTTTGGAAGCAAAAACTGGAAAGGCAGAGATAGAATATATGAACCAGGCACGGGGAAGACAGTTCCTTGGTCCTAGAGAGTAATTTCAGTGTTGAAAAGCTAGGAATCCGTGTGCTACGAGTAATCACAAATTGAGATTCAAGGAACATACTGTGTTCGTTTGGTACCGGAGGGACTGGACGCTTGGTGTTGCGTCGCTCGGGGCCATTAGTTCGCTGCTATATTGAGCATTTGAAGGGAAAGGCATGATGAAACATACCAATAGATGGTGCCTTTGAGCACGATGCGCAAATGTTCGAGGTTGTCATTCTGGGCTTGGGCAACATTCAGATCAACACGGCCAGTGATTGTTTCCCCAGCCACGCGCGTAATGTCGTGGAAATGGAGCGTTACTGGTCCATCCGTGCTTTTGGAGGCCATATATCAAGATCAAGATAGTGCAGATGTCGGGTTTTATATCTTGGAATCTTCGGATACGTATGGATCTCAATGTCGTATTCCAGGACCGGGATCGCAGCCAGAAGTAGAATACACGTAGAAAGCAGAGGCACCCTTACTGACGCTAGGAAGGATTGCAATCTCTCGACGCCCAAGGGTCCAAGTCGGACTCCAAAACACAAGTCGGGTCAGCCCGGAACCGCAGCAGGCTTCAATTTTTTCAACCCATAAGGATCTTGACAGGCAAGAGAAACGCTACCTGTAACAACCACCAGAGTTATTTGGAACGCGTCGCGGTTGAGCAACGCTTGCCCCTGTGGAGGAAGAGAAGGAGGATTGTGCGGTCCCAAATCGAAACAACAGATAGCCGTACTTCGGCCGTACTACGCAAATGTGACGTCTACATCTGCGCCACGGATCGGGCCACCGGTTCACAAACTGAACAGCCTTACTATTAACTACAAATTGCTGCCAGTCAGACACAGTTTCGAAAAAAGAGCACGTTACATTCACTGGAATTTAAGTACAGGGTATGCCTACTGGCCGCCCGAATACAATTGGCTTGAGTATTGAGGAACGACCAATAGTCATATTGACAATTGATCTGATCACAGATCAGTGATTCTGTCGCATGCATAATGCATTCCAACGCGATCACGTGAGTTGATTGACGAACGTTCAACCGGACTCAAACGTTGCACGCAAGTAGGTCGACTGATACTCGTCCTGTGTACGAACCGAGCAAGACCTGGAAAAAAATCAGAGAATATTTCTGTGCGAGAATTCCATGGTTTTCCGAGGTAAGTGTAAGTGGAGCAGGTCCAGCTGGTACGACATGGTTCGTTGAACCTGACAGTGAAGGTCTTACCGACACAGGATAAAGATGAAGTGGAATTTCCAGCTTCATATGATTTCCAATGCCGGGTAAGGGAACCACGAAAATAAGAGTGTACTATCGGGACTCAGCCATATCGTCGAAGATAAGAAGCACACCAGTCCAAAATCATGGTCGAAGTAGTGGGTGCATACTTAGGGTATGAGTACTATTGCAGAATGGAGCTGCACGTTTCCATATACCTTGAACTTTTTCTTCCCCAACTCCAGCGCTGGGATCCCCTGCCGTTCTTCAGAGACTTGCTCGACTCGTCACTTGTGTGACATCACCCAAGCTTCCCTTGAGAATGAAATCGTCCTCAATAGAAGTATTATGAGAGATCTACGTTTTCAACAGTAGTTCAGTCACTTTTCTTGTTATTGAGGAGAACATGAAGAATCACGGGTAACGGTATCACAAAACCTATTTTTCATGAACTGTGGTTTTGTACGAATTCCTTTCGTGAATTGTGGGCGACACTGGCATCAATTCTTTTCATCATCCCACACATGTGCTTCTCCTGACCAGTACGCCCTAAAAAGTAATTCAGAAACCATTGGAATAGCGGAACTTGAGCTTACGGAGGCAAGTCGAGCATGGGCGGCGGCCCAGCGGGCAAGACATCTGCATAAGTGGTGCTCGAAGATCCTGGAGCACCAACGGGAGGTGGAGGGCACGCTGATCCAGGGTGAAGGACGAGAGGGATTTCAAATCGGAGATTGTTTCCAATGCCGGGGAAAGGAACCACCAGGAGCAGGTTGTACTGTTGAAGAACAAAAAATGAGGTTGGTTGATAGGAAGAAAATGCACCAGTCATTCCAGTCACTTGCCTCCCAGTCAACAATATCGGTGGAGGTTGTTGGCGCATAAGGGATAGCCACAGCAGAATTGAAATGTATGGCGCGTCGCCAGATACCGTAGCCCTTCTTGTCTTTGGGTCCAGTGGTCGGGATCCACTCCGGCTCATCGCAGACTTGATGAATAGCCGCGACTCGTGAAGCGTCCCCCAGACTCCCTTTGAGATCGAAGTCGTCACCGACGTGACGCGTCCATCGGCGCACACGGATCTCCGTCCTGCGATGGATAGCTAGTCTCACATCAGAGGATGAGGCGGGGGGAGCTGGGAAAAAACGGTTTTCCGTGCTTGTCCACGGGAGCATCAGACATGTTCATCGCTTTGGTTTCTGTCTCGACATGGAAGCTAAAAGGAATGGCGGTCGCAATGGGGTAGGAAGCCATATCCAGAATAGTAAGCTGTAGAAATAGTTACTGATGAACAGGCTTTTTATTGAAAAGAAACACAATCACTTTGACGCGCGCGGGAATAGTCGCCCCAGATTCCTTGCCGCAACTTTTCTTCTTGGGCAAAGTCTTTCCATGGGCCATTCCAGCCTTGTCTCAGAGATTCCTGAGCTAGGAGTTGACTCTGCGAGGCAGCAGGGACGACTGAGATGAGTCTTCGGATACGGCGGTTCATTCTCAAGAACCCATTCCGTTCCCCCACGACTTCTAACGCATAGCTGATCGTAGCCTTACGGCGGCCCACCTGACGGAGTTTGGTTTCGACTCGGAGGAGAGGATTGCGAATTCATGACCTACCTCTCCCGGAGCAGTGGAAGGATGGAGGGAGATTTTCTGGAAGTAAAAAGTGAAAGGGCAGTGATAGAATATGCGAGCCAGGCTCAGGGAAGGCGGCTCCTTGGTCCCAGAGGGTAACTTTGGTGTTGAAAAGCTAGCCATATACTGTGAGTAATGAAAGTCAAAATGCAAGAAACATACTGTAATCGTTTGGTGGTGGGCGGTTGATGACTCGCCATGCTGAGTCACTATTTTGCTGGTACTTACAGTGAGCATCGGAAGTGAAGGTGCAAATAAACATACCAGTGGATGGTGCCTTTGAACTTGATGCGCAAATGTTCAAGGTTGTCTTCCTGGGCTTGGGCAACATTCAGGTCAGCTCGGCCAGTGATTATTTCCCCAGCCACACGCGTAATGTCGTGGAAATGGAGCGTTACTGGTCCATCCGTCGACGGAGTGCTTTTGGAGGCCATATATCAGAATCAAGATAGTGCAACTGTACCAGATGTTTGTCGTGGCGTTTATATCTTGAAATCGTTTGATATAGATCTCAACGTTGGACACAGCATGCCAGGGCCGCAGCAAGAGTAACTGAGCTTCAGTTAAGGAAGCGCGGACTGCGTCGGCACGGACGCGCTCGGTCGAGTCACCTTGCCGGAGGTTAGGAGGCTCGGAAGGGCGAAAACAATTGGAACAAGTTCTTAGTTGCCACTGCGGTTTGAAGTCGCACAAAAGTCGCATCAAAGAGATCTTGAAAACCAAATGATAATACGCACGAGATCCGGTATATCTGGTATATCTGGAGGATTATAGAGGTTGAGGCCGCTCGGGCGCTGAGCGGTTGAGGCCTAACGTTGAGGACGGGTTGAGGAACGGAGTGTTCGAAAGGATAGGAGTACCTTGAAATCCCAATCAGTTCCACATAAAGTAGATTACAAATGGCCATTTTGAGAATTGATCCGGCCGACGTGATCACGTGGAATGCCCCGCTCCCAACAATTCAAATTAATTTGAGCAAAACTTGAAAAGCTTGCCAGCCTGATACTATTTCAGGCCTTCACCATGAAAATCACCCTTAAAGGCCAATACATCCGTGAGCCATAACAATTTTGTTACGAGCTCATCAGCTCCAAATGATAAATCAACACGGATTGAACACGGAGAAAAACATTCTGATTCATATAAACGACACGTCATAGTGCCCACAGGTACCTCTACTTATCCTCGTCCTGTGCCCAGTAAGACCTGCAAACAAAATTCAGGCAGTGTCTCAGTGCGAGGATCAAATCCATGTTTACGGGGGCAAGTCAAGCAGGGGCGGCGGCCCAGCTGGCACGACATCCGCGTAGTTCGTTGAACCTGGCAGCGATGGACGTGTCGACGCAGGATGAAGGTGTAGTGGAATTTCCAGCTTTAGATTATTTCCAATGCCGGGAAAGGGAACAACGAAGACGAGGGTGTACTATCGAGATTCAGTGTGTTCAATATCGGCGGACATAAACGTAACTTACACGCCAACCCAGAATCCTGGTCAAGGTCGTCGGTGCATAAGGCATGACTACTGCAGAATGGAAATGGACTGCACGCTTCCATATACCTCGATCTTTTTCATCCTTGAGTCCAGCACTCGGGATCCATTCTGGTTCCTCGCAGAATTGCTGGACTTGGGCGACATCGCCCAGGCTTCCCTCAGGAATAAAATCGTCCTCAACAGAAGCGCCGAATCTGTCCGCACGAACCTCCGCTCTGCGATGGACAACAAGTTTCACATGAGAAGATACGGCGGGCGGAGCAGGGAAGAGCGGTTTTCCGTGCTTGTCCACCGGAGCGCCAGATGAGGGCATCATCTTGGTCTCTGTCTCAACATGGAAACTGAATGGAATAGCCGTTGCAGTTGGATATGAAACCATATCTGGAATTGTAAGCTGAAGAGAAAGTGAGCAGTGAGCAGTGTGGAAAAAAAGGGACGCACCCTTACACGAGCGCGGGAATACTCACCCCAGATCCCTTGCCTGAGCTTCTCTTCTTTAGTAAAATCTCTCCACGGACCATCCCAGCCTTGTCTTAGGGATTCTCTGGTCAGAAGTTGCCTCTGTGTGGCTGAGGGTACCACTGAAATAACTCTGCGGATACGAAGGTTTTTACTATAGAAACCTGCCCGTTTGCCCACAAGTTCAAGCGCATAGCTAATAATGCCTTTACAATTAGCTGTCTGACGCGGGTTTGAGTCGGCGCCGGCGGTAAACGTTCTAGGACGCACCACGCAATGCACTGACGGCGGGAGATTTTCCGGTAGCAAAAATTGGAACGGGCAATGCAAAATATGAGAGCCAGGTGCAGGAAATGCAGTCCCTCGATCCCAGAGACGAAGATTGCTATCAAAAAGCTGGAAAGACCTTTATTTGCGACCGATAAAAAGTTGAGATTGAATGAATTAACTATGATTGTTTGACGGCGGTCGGTGGTTGTTCCACCCCGCCTCTCGCCGCCCGTTATTCTGCTAGTACATTGAGCATATGGGACGATCAATGTCGGGGAAACGTACCAATAGATAGTTCCTTTCAGTGTGATCTGCAGATGCTCAAGATTCCCTCGCTGTGCGAGGGCAACATCCAAATCGACCTGGCCAGTGACCGTTTCTCCTGCTACGCGGGTAATATCATGGAAGTACAGTGTCACTGGACCATCGGTCTCCGTCGACGGGGTCCCGTTAGCGGCCATGAGTTTGTGAATAGATCTCGTCTGCTGGCTTTATATACGCTTGCGCTTCGATTTGATATCACTGCCAAATTTCACACACGCTCTTTTTTCGTCTTGAGTATAATAAGAGATCTATGTTTTCGGCGGTCGTTCGCACTTTTCTTGTTTCCGGGAGTGAACATCGGGAACCACGCGTAAATCGCAAAACCTATTTCTTTTGTAAACTGTTGGCGACACTGGTATCAAACCTTCTCATCCTCATCCCAGCCGTGATGCTCTGCTGCAGCTGACCAGTAAGAACTGAAAACAAGTCAAAGAAATATTTTCGATGCGGGGATCATGCTTACGGAGGCAAGTCGAGCATGGGCGGCCCAACTGGTGCGACATCCGCATAGACGGGCGGAGCAGGCAAACCGGCTGAATCGATGATACCCGGTGATCCTGAGGTACGGGCCGAAGGCGGGGGCGCTCAGGATGAAGCTGAAGAGGAACTTCGAGACGGAGGTCGTTTCCCATACCGGGGAAAGGAACCACCAAAACCAGAGTGTACTATCGAAGCATGTGAGTTGGTCGATAAAAAGGCAAAACCGCCTTACCTGCCAGTCAACATTGTCAGGCCAGCGTGTCGGCCCAGGAGTCGGTGCATAGGGGATGGCCACTGCGGAGTGAAAATGCATAGCACGTCTCCAGATACCCTTGCCCTTCTTGTCCATTGGGATCCACTCCGGTTCGTCACAAACGTGCTGGACGGAGGCGACTCGGGTGACATCACCCAGACTTCCTTTAAGGATGAAATCGTCCTCAGCATGACCGGTATGGCTGCGCACACAAATCTGGGTTCTACGATGGAGGACAAGTCTCACATCAGAAGATAAAACGGGTGGAGCAGGGAAAATGGGTTTTCCGTGTTTATCCACTGGACCGTCAGATACATCATGATGCATCAACTTGGTGTCCGTCTCGACGTGAAGGCTAAACGGAATCTCAGCCAGGATGGGGTAAGAATCCATGTCCGGGATCGTGAGCTACACAATGATCAGCGATTGACAGTAACGCAAGTGACCGGTTTACCTTTGCGCGCGCATGGGAATAGTCGCCCCAGATTCCATGCCGGAGCTTTTCTTCCTGGGTGAAATCCTTCCATCGCCCATGCCAGCCATGTTTCAGAGAATTTTGATCTAGTTGACTCGGTGAGGCAGCAGGAATAACTGAAAACAGTCTGCGGATCCGCCGGTTTGTCCTATGGAACCCAGTCCGTTGGCCTATTACTTCGATGCCATAGCTAATGGTCGCTCTTTGATGAGGTTTCTGCGGCGAGTTGGCTTCAAGAATCTAGAGATAGGCGTATGGGAGGACGTACCTCGCAGTGAAAAGACGCAGGAAGATTTTTCGGGAGAAGGAATTCAAAATCACAAGGCAGGATATGAGAATCAGGCGCAGGAAATGCAGTTCCTCGGTCCCAAAGACGAATTTTCTTATAGAAAAGCTGGGGAAATGCATATCTAGTCAGCAATCAGAGCCGAGAAAATGAGCCAACCAAAATTGTCTCGTGGTGGACATTGCTTGTGTGACCACGCCGGTCGTATGTTGATTCGGGATTCAGCTCAGTTACTTTGCTAGTATCTTAAGCAACTGGGACGACAAACGAGAAGTGGCATACCAATTCATAGTGCCTTTGAAAATAATCCGCAGATGTTCGAGATTGTCCTCCTGCGCCTGGGCAACATTCAAATCGACACGGCCGGTAATGGTTTCTCCTGCGATGCGCGTGATGTTGTGAAAGTGGAGGGTTACTGGTCCATCCGTGGACGTGGTGCTTTGGGGAATCATGGTGATGCGAATGGCTGGCGTTGTTTGCCCCTGACATTAAATATCCTGGCATGAGCTGCCAGCCTGCCACAGTGAAAGTCTCACAGCCTTGAGCACTGCCGATTTCGAATTTATTGACTCCCGCCAATGCGCTAGGCGTTAGGGGTCAAGTTCTATACATTCACTTCCAATGGTATAGTGAGACATCCTTGCATCTGCGGCAGTTTTGCGCTTCGTTGTGAGAGTACTGGAGAAAGAATGTTTCGATATTGTGATCGCATCCGAAAAAGGCAACTCCGCTTACGAGTGGCGGTGCCCATCGACTCTTGTCTACTCTTGTCTGCTTTCTGCCACCCTGAAGCTCTTTCCCTGGTACTGAGCTGTGCTCTGGAAATGATATCTCGATTCGCAAAGTCTTTCGTTGCAATAGTTGTCGCTCTGGCGAGTTTGGTAGACGCTGTCTTGTGCCACACAAACTAACCCAGCAAATATTAGCTCTTGCTCTCGACAGTAACATTCTTGCATCCCCCGTCGCGGTCATACATCGACCCATGGTCCGGCGAGCAGTCTCTCCATTCGGGCAAAGCACACGCGAATCCTCCGATTCATGGTACCGACGGAGGCGTCATAATGTCGAAATTGGGCAACGCAACAGCAAAGTCCGCTTTATTTCCAGTCAAACCGTACGATATTGAGCTATCCTCAGGGCCGAGCTTGGACGAGCAACTTGGAAATTACTGTGAGTAAAGAATCGCCCCTCAGGCTGTATTCGGTTGCCTGATTTCGCGAAATCAGGCATACTATGACCCTTCGGTATCCTGAGGTCGGAGATATTATCCCTTCATCTACTTCTCGTCTAATAGCTAATAGAAACCGACCCCGGATGAACGGGAAGCTCTCAGCTCATATTTTTATCTGTTCTCTCGCCTATATCCCTGCGGGGAGTGCGCTGCCGAGTTCCAGATGCTTTTGAAAAAGCATCCTCCGCAGGTATGAACCTTTGACTTTTACGCCTGCCGCTAGATCCTAAGCTATTGAAGACCGCATCGCGGCTTTCTGCATCACTTTGGTTTGTTCCTTCCCCAAATTGAATTTCCCCTGGTTCTGACTGCGCTCAAAGGTTATGTGCCCTACATAATATAGTCAACGAGCGGCTACATAAACTAGAATTCGATTGCGCACATCTAGACGAGACTTACGATTGTGGATGTGGGGACGAGCCCGTAGGAGCGAAATCCCCAACACCCGATCCCATGGATTTAGGGCGGGATGGGGATGAAGTGGGGATGATGAGGGGCGGAAAGTAATTTCAGTTCCCAGCAATGTGTAATTTGTTCAGGATTTATTCGTGGAATTTCGGGATAGGTTTTTAGGTGCGGTCGAAACTGCTTTTAACTGCTTGACTCCACCTGGCGCACAGGATTGAGCGTTGGGCTGGCGACTGTAGGTGTTCGTGTGACGTGGGTCTTGACGAGTCGAGAACATCGACAGTGAGAATCTGCGACGCAACCTCCTCGAGTCGAGAACCAACCGAGAGCGCGGGTTTTCAAGTGACGGGCGTCAGGAACGCATTTTTTCTATATTTTATCCGAAAGACAAAATTATGGTAGAATCTTTTGCGCTGCCCGAATATCTACACAGTTTCTCCATGGTCAGGTTCAGTTGAACTAGCCATGGGGTGTTGCCGCTTCGTCGAAACGCGATCACCTGATTCATTTCGGAAGCTGTGCATTGAATTTGTTCCTACTTCTCAGAGCCGTTGATCAACCGTTTTCAGCAATGCGTCTCTCACACTCTCTCTTACCCAGCCGTTATGGCGTTCTTGTTCCCCAAAGTATGTCCATATTTCACTGGGAGGCAACCAGTACTAAGGAACCCAGCACCCTCTTCAATCTCCCGTCATCGACGCTGACGGGGCGTGGGTCTTCTTTGGAGGTGCATTTCGGACGTATGCAATCAACAACGGAGACGACGGAAGCTTCACTTCGAGGCAAATATTCGCGCACTCAAACCCTCACACCGGGTAAGATTCGCCCCGGAATCGCCTGCGATGTATCCGGTAATAATTGCGTCTTAGTGCCGGACGTGGCTCAACCGCAACTCGTTGGTTTCTGCGAGGTCTCCGGGGTGCATGTTAGCTAACAGGGACCGCTATTGCAGCGCCATACCACTGGCATCTGTACCAAACGGAGACATTTCACGTTGTATGGCGTTTCTTGGAGCTTCTGGGTCTCTTGATGCTCATTCTGGGATCAGAACAGCGGCGTTTTATGCTACATCCTCGATGGCAAAACAGGAAAGCTGCAAGCTGGGGAGAGTGTAACGATTCCTCCGGAGCACTGGCACACTGTATGCCACATTTCCCTTCGCAGTAATAATTCATTTGACCTTCTCGCAGTTCTGGTCGGACCCTGCCTCTGGTGTGGACCTGGACGTCAATATCACGGTGCGTGGTGGACCTAATCCGGGCTTCGACGAGACATTCGTCCGCAATTTCTACGGGTACCTCTTTATTCAAGTAATGTCTAGCAGGACTCGATGCTAACTGACGATTATGATCCAGCTACCTTTCGTCCTGCACCATGCAGAATATCGCGCCAAATCCCATTCAGATGCTGACGTTCATGTATTCTGCGGACGTCATCTTGGAAATGCCTCTGAACTTAGGGCGTTTCGCGAACTATGCCATGGGGAACTGGCTAGGGTGGTTCGGCGGTTTCAAAAGCCAATACCCTGAGTTTTCACCGAAGTAATGGTGCTCCAATTTCATTTCATGTACCTGCTATCCATTCTCTTCCATGTACCTTTCATCTTTCGAGGAACTTGTCTCCATTTGTGCGATGTCAAGACAGGGGAGTGACGCTCGCCGATACTGATCAAACCCCTTGGTTTCCAAGAGCCTCAATCCAACCGTCTTCAGTGCAGGCCACTCGACCGACAGACGACCACAAATCTACTTAATGGCCTCTGATAGCCAGATAGCGAAGCTGCTAGCCCAGCCAGCGTCTTTTACGCCCAATTTCACTGTGGAACACTCCGTGGTGCTGGCTCACAGCCTGGAAACCGTGTTCGATAAGCTCGGAAGTGGCGAGACCCTCGAAGAGAGCGTCAGACTCTCAGATCTCTGTTCGACCTTCCACCTCACGAAACTGGACCACATCGTCCTTTCAAAAGATCAGTCGTTGGCAAAGGAACGTTGTAGAGGTCTGCCGCCCAC
Source organism: Mycena sanguinolenta (assembly GCA_014462675.1). Taxonomy (NCBI): domain Eukaryota; kingdom Fungi; phylum Basidiomycota; class Agaricomycetes; order Agaricales; family Mycenaceae; genus Mycena; species Mycena sanguinolenta. Next base: position 3,041,418 of record JACAZH010000014.1, read on the forward strand.
ACCTTCAACTAGCGACTTTAAGCCGAGCTCAAACGATGGACAGCGGACGTTGCCGCGCCAGTTCTTCGTCTTGCAAGAGGTGGTTCCACTACTGTGCGGCCTATATCAGCACACTGTGACAATTGCGGGCTGCCTGACGAGCGATCGCGAGGGGAAGGCGGCTCTGTACGAAACCAGTGCGGCCGGCGGGATCCTCGTCAGGAAGTTCCGGACGTTTGAAGAGCTGGCACCGAGTGAGGGTGGTCAAGCCAGGACGAAAGTGCATGAACGAATAGAGGGCAGGGCACCGATGCTCCTGCGGTCGACAGTGGAGAAAGAGACGCGGGAAGGCTCATATGTGCGTTTTTCGATCTCGGTGCCGCTCATAAGCACGGAGCAGCACGGAAGGCTAACAGATTCTTGAAGTTTTCATATGGAGCAGTACCATACGCTTTTCACTTGATCAGGCTTGTCCCCGAGCATCTCAAGTGCGCCTCCCCATCTTTCCGTTGCATTGCCATCCTGACCACTGTGCAGAGAGGGGTAGAGCCACCATGAGCGCTGATTCTGGAACAAGGAATGGGTGCCGGATACAATGAATCTTTCCTATTTGTAATACCCGTGGGCGATCTCAATTGCGACCGTGGGAGGGCAGACCTTGAACACTGCGAAGGCAGCACATCCCTCTTTTCCAGATGGATGGTCGAAATGTGTGGTCAAAATCCAGTGCATCGTCTCAAGGCACCGTCTGATACGACCGACCCGATGCGGATCTTGTGCCTCACATACGGGACCGTGGACCGGGAGCCGGTCCTTCTATGAGGCAAGGTAAATGTGTAGATCGAGAGCTTGCTTCGTCTACGGGCTGGTTCCGAGCCTAACGGGACCGCTGCTCAGAGGTTCGCGTATGTTCGCCGCTACTCGGTCCACCGAAATCCACGATCTGTCTACATCCACAACTTTTCCTCGACATCTTTAATTCCTTTATCTGTCTGTTCGTTTAAAGTTACTTATCATGCACATTCACGAATCGACTAAACGCAGACTACGTTTCCTCTCATTCAGAAAACCTCGAGATACGTTCGCTCCTCGTGTCAATGGGCCCCTCGGAAGAATTAGCACGTATCGATGCTCACATCGAGATAATGGAGTCCGCTCTCGCTCAGCTGCGTGCTTCGTTCCTGGGCCGAATTGGCGCGCACAAGACCCTCGTATTGCCCGTGAGGCTTGTTTCTCAAGATATTCTTCTGGGAGACCTTCTCGTTTTGCTTCCCATCGGAGCGCAACTCGCTCATTCATCCTGCTTGGGCTTCCTCACTCCTGGAGCGCATCTGCAGGCATTGGAGAAGCGTCGTGTACTCTACACCGATGCTCTGACGCCCAATGCAGAATCATTCATCCGATTATCTTCGCACCGCGCCGAAAGTTCTTTTGGTGCAGGAGAGGAGCGTTGAGGCATCATGGCTCGAACGATCCGCCACTTGTCCTCTATCAGTTTCGTTCTACAATCTTAAAAATCATCAACCTTCGACTTCAGTCCCAGTGTTGAAAAACATCGCAGCTTCTCGTCGCATGAGCTCCCTAACACTGGGTGGTATGATACAGTTCCTGCAACCGCTGCTGTGGCTGGGATTCACTCACGCCACTGCTTTAGCCTTTATCAAGGCGAGGCTGGCTATGCATATCCCGCTCCAACGATTTCGGGCCGTGTTCAAGCGTCCAATGGAGCTGGATATCATGCCCGAGTTTCACTTTTTTTGTGGCGGAGGGGCTGCAAGATGCAATGGAGTATGTTCAGCGGCTGCAGCCAGAGTAGCCAGTTTATGAATATTTCTATCAGACGTCATTGGATCTCAGGTCAAGGTACGTCAATAAACATGCATGCACAGAGGTATAAAAGAACTGCGTCACAACTTCGACTCCGGGGGCTCCGTCTCGGGCAAATGCGCTTGCATCCAAGCTATCTCATCGTTGAGTAGCTTCTCCCTGTGCGCGGGCTCGTGTACGAGTTCATGGAAGCCATCCTGTTGGCAGGACTCAGAAATGGAAGTGTGCGCATTTAAGTGACGCACATCATAAAGAATAATACTTTTATCGTCTGCGACGATTTTGTCATGGAATTCTTTCACCGAAGTATACGATGTTATCTGTGAGGAAGTCGTTGGAGAAGTGATCTCGGTCAAGCAACGATGAGTCTTACTTGATCTCCAGTGCCATGCACGAACAAAATCTGAAAATGATGAGCAGATGGTCTTTAAGTTGGTACGCGGGGAAAGGCCCTACAGGCAAGGTGTTCGGCCATTTCTTGTAATTTATACGCAGCAACTCCTCACCCTGGGTAACTTTGATTAATGATATCGCTGCACGACAAATAAAACTCGCGGACCCAATTTAACATGTCGGAAATGCCGCGAAGACTGCCCTGAAGCTTGGAAAGAGGATCTTTGCTGCACATTTTATTGTATGAATCATCATGCGAGAGTTCCTGGGCGTTTTCAGTTTGCTGTGACTTTGTGACTTCACAAGAGAGACTGACATTATAATCCAGCGGCGCAGGAATAGTAAAGTACGGAACAACTCCAGCGGCCAGCCCGCCAGCAGCCCGGGCGATCTTGGACGCAGGTTTGGTTTGGTGAACGAGCGGGCTGGACGCAATGATGCCGGCGAGCCCCGCAGCGTCGCGACGGAGAGGGAAATTCAGCACTTCGCCGCCGCCCATCGAGTGTCCGCTCAGAAACACCGGCAGGCCAGGAAATTCTTTCTTCGCGTGGTCGATCGCCCACTGCACGTCGTCCAGCTGCTGCTCGCCCGACGTCTTCCCGTACACACTCGACTTGCTCTTGTTCTTCGTATCGAGCGCGGTCTTGCCGAACCCGCGCTGGTCGAACGTGAAGACGTTGATGCCGCGAGCTGCAAACTGGGGATGCGCCTCGGTGTAGCGACCGACGTGCTCCGCGAAGCCATGGATGAAGACGAGCACGGCTTTGGATTCAGAAGGAGGCGCGAGGTAAGTTCGAGTGTAGAATTTGGTTGACTGTGGTCCGTCAAGCCAAGCCTCAGTGTAGGCGTCCGAGACCATGTCTTCCAGAGAATGTAATGGCATTATTCAAGTAGTTCAGGAGGAAGAGTGAGTGAGGTGTAAAGTAAAAGGGCAAGGAACGCGTCCATATTAGGCGCACAAAGAAAGCGATTCAAATTCGGCATCAGTTTGATAACCGGCTGTACAGTGACAACACTACAGAGCATTCAACAGGGAAAAAATTTACAACTATGTACCAGCAGCTAGGAGACATTCTCCTCAAAATGAGAGGTCCTACTGCTGCACTTGAATTTCGATGCAGGAGATCAAGTATTCACCAAAAAAACTTGAACAGCGTCAGGATCCTGGATGGTGAAGGACACAGGGGCCTTCACGACAGGGAACTCGCTAATGCGCAACTTAGCAGCCTAAATCGCATCGCACTTAGCAGGGTCAGGAACAACCAAGGAAATAAACACACCCCAAATGGCCACAACGTAATATTCCTGAATCCCTCCAGACATGTCGGATTCTCCGGCGGCGGCGCCGCGAACAAATCACCGGCGATAGGCCAGTCGATCGGGCAGGCGGACACCGACAGGGTCAACGGCGGTAGACCGGCGTCGTAGATCGGCGACGGCAGGACGCCTGAGGGCGGAGGCGTGTTTGTGAATGCGAGCGTGGAGGGGTCGATGGCGTATTGCCATGCACTTTCTGGGGTGAATTCCAGATCCACTGCTCGCGGCTCGAGCGGGTGCACAGAGAGCTGCTTCTCCGTTCGCGGGACTAGAGGGGAATGAGTTATTCACGATTTCAAGAGAGTGGTGACGGACTGTCGAAAGCGTAATTCAAGGGGCCACGATGGATGGCGATGGAGCCGTGCGGCCGGCTCTCTGGCGTCACAAATTCAGAACAGGACGAAAAAATATCAAGGCGGGAAGATGATGTACCCAGTCTGATTTCGGAAGGAAGGTCAAGAACAAACGTCGTGGTCCCTGCATCTACGTCTACAGCATGGAGACCGTTCTTGCCTGCCTTCACAGGTTTGGCCGGTCCGCCGTTGACGGAGATGGTCCCACCGGTAACCCAGCTCGGGATGCGCACGAGGTAGGTGAAGGGCTTTGTAGCGGTGATAGTAGTGATGAGAGTGTCACCGAAGCTACAGAGCTCGAGCGTCAGAGAATTGGGAAACCACCAGAGGAATACTTTTTACGGATAAAGCGTCTCCACATCCACGGTTACCGGGTTGTCTGGGGCGTCTTTAGTTTAAACGAGAGATTTATAACCGGAGACATACTCGAAGCAAGAACAGCAGAGACTTTGAATGGCCCGAGGTAAAGGTGAACAAGCGACTCATTGTCTGCTGTGACAAGAAACGCGTTCGTCGCGAACTTGGGATAACCTTGGGGGAAATCGACAGAACAGCAACTCGATGATACAATTTTTGAGCTGGCGTCGGGGTAGTTGAGATATCTCTTACGGATAATTTGGCTCCAGCCCGAAAACATTGCTGGGAAGGGATACGGTTCATGAGCAGCACAGAGCCGATTAAGATGACTTACGAGTAAGGGCCATCCTCTGGGAAGGGGTTTGGCTATGACACGCAAGGATGTAAGCAGAACGTCAATTCGGGGGAGGCAAAAACTCGAACCGTCATGTTCTTACTGGCAATTTGGTTTTGCTGCTGCAAATACTGGCGGGCCCACATGTCTAATGAGAGGAGAGTGAGTACGGGGGTAATGGAGAATAACTGGCCATACACACCTCCCGTCAAAGTCGCAGGTAATGCGTTATATGCCATCCTCTCGACCTACCGACAAATCCGTTAGGAACCCATACTATATGGCTCTCGGAGAGGTTACTTGGTCCGCGAATTTGAGGTCGCCCAAGACTTGATACAAGTACGAGCCACTACCGGGACGTTAAAATCCATCCATGCCCGCAGCAGTAGACGCACGAGAACATAGCTTCCTGGTGAAAAGTGAGAACATGCGCACAAGCAAAGTGTGAACAGACGCACCACAACGAGACACAATTCCGTGCTACGGATGCGACTCAGAAATCAAGCGGTATGGAAGTGTAGTCTTTACCCTCGGACAGCCTCCCGGCCAGCTAGGTACTCATCCGCTGCGAATGCACCAGATGGCCGGCCGTGATACTCGAACAGCATGTCCCACCCCTTGCTTGCGACGTCGAGGTCTGCCATCTGCGATAAGTTCGCTCGAGAATGAATACCACATCTTCGACGCACCGGACTGGTTGTGCGTGAAACGGTAGGTGGCTGGAAGAGCCTTCAGGCCTTCCGCCATGTTCACACCGTGCCACTTTGTAGGTCCGTGTCAAAAGGCGCGGTAACGAGGCGGGTGTGAAAGGTATACACACAGAAAGCTCTGGGAAGGGGTTCTCCAGTTTCTCAGCTATTGTACGAAGATTAAGCTCGCACGCTGCGGAAACCTGTAGGCATGGCGCTCGCCTTCGATTTTTGGGAAGAACTAAAGCGGCAAGCTAGTGAGCGTAGAACAAATATCAGGAGAAAGAAATCACCTCCTCTGAAAAAGACCAACTCCCAAGGTATGCCACTTAATTTGGACAAATGCATTGTCTCGAGGAGAAGGTCCTCCTTCCCATTCGGATGGTTGTCATAAAGCCATTGCAGCGTATAGACAAAGTCCTCCCAGCGTGTCGCAGCCCATTCGTCTGTTCCATTTCCTGCAACAAAATAAAAATTGGGACGCCGTGTAACTGACAAGGAGCACTCGCCCGCCTTTAGCATTGTGTTTGCGAGCGGGACGAAACGATGCAGGGCTGCAACGACGCGATCGGTCACCTCGGGGTACGCCTCCGTCATTTGGATGGCGCCAATCATGAACGGGTACCTGTCGACGCGTTATGTGGTGAGTTTGAAAGGTGAATCGGTACGAACCTCCCCCAAAGCAGCCTCCTCTTCTCTGTCCCAACCTCAGGACCAAGCCACCCGCTCTCATCTTGCGTATCGAGAACATAGTCAAGGAAGATACGCGTCTTCTCCTTGATCACGGTCGACTCGACGAGGACGCCGTTGGGAACCATCGCATTAAACCAATACGAGCCCGCTGCCAGGACCCACGTCGTGTCAGTTGTTTCCAAACGCGCTTCGTTTTGCAACACACCTTCTTCCAGGTACGAATACGCCGCGCTCCCGCCGACCCAGTCCGTATCCGCCACCCTGGATCGCGATCACGAACGCGCCAACTAATGTCAAAACGAGACGCACCACTTATAAAACTCATGCTCATGTCCAGCCATGCCGTTCGTTTGCACCTTTATCGGAGAAGGTTAGAACAAGCATCTCTCAAGACAGATTAACACACCATGAGCTGGTCGAAAAGCCATCCTGTGGGCCTGACCTGTCCCAAAGGGAGGGTCAGGAATTTCTTGCTCGCAACTAGCAATCATCAGAGCGGGTTAGGAGGTTGATTGAGAGAAACATACGACCACGGGACGCGTCAACCAAAGAGACCGACGAGAGAAGCAGGAGGAGAGGGAAACATGGCAAGGTATAATTATCTGTTGTTCGCCATGGCCAATATAGTTCTGGACGGGGTCCCGCGGGCCGTGATACATAATCACACTCAAGCGAGCCCTTTGATCGTCGATCCTGGAAAACGATACATAGCGCACTCCCAAGCACATGGATAATGTACATTTTCATTGAATATCTCATCTATGCATTGCGAAAAACTCTACACGACAACGAGCGAGCCCAGATCGGCTCGCTCTGTGAAGAGCAGGCTGATGCTCTCGCCGTTGTGCGTGCGGCGAATGCTCTCCGCGATCGTGGGACTGATGTCAATCGTGACGAGCTTGGAGCAGTGGGCCTGGTGTTTTGATTGTGGGATAGTGTTCGTTACCTGGCGGCGCTGAGCACGAGAGTGGGGAAATAAACAGAATGGACGCACGACAAGCTCGACTATCGGCAGCTGTTCGACCAAACTCAGATTGGTCTCCGAGAGCAAGCCTATGAAGGGAGGACGATATGAATAGGCAGGAAACGACGGTAAAAGAGAGATAAAGACACACCATGAGAAATGAGAACATGCACGGCCTTGGCTCCTTTGTCGTGCAGCGTATTGACTGCGAGAGTGAGGGTGCTCCCGGTGTCGATCATGTCGTCGACGAGGATTGCGACCTTGTCCTTGACATCACCCACCAAGAGCTCCATATGCTCGGGCGCATTCGCGAGCTTCCTGTCCCGTTGTCGGTGAATCAGGGCAAACTCGATGCCGAGCTTGTCTGCAATGGCTGTCACACTGACACGCGAACGAGTTTCAGGATGCTCGTCTAGAGAGGAGGCAAGCGACCACTCACCGTTTTGCACCCCCCGCGTCTGGGCTGACGACAATACTGTTCTCCCACTCTCCTATCCGGCGCTTGATGTATGTGAGCATGAGGGGCTCCGACCACAGATTGTCGACCGGGATATCGAAGAAGCCCTGGATTTGGCTTGCGTGCAAGTCCATGGTGATGACATGGTCGCACCCGGCCACGACGAGCATGTTCGCGACCAATTTCGCCGTAATAGGAGCACGGCTCTGGTCCTTCTTGTCCATGCGCGCATATGGGAAGCACGGGATGACTGCAGTGATGCGCCGCGCCGACGCCGTCTTGCAGGCGGAAATAAGAATAAGGAGCTCCATGAGATTGTCGTTCACATCGTTGCACCCAGACTGCAATATGAAAACGTCCTCGTCGCGCACAGACTCGGAGATTTTGACGTTGATCTCGCCGTTTGAAAATTTTTTTGACGGTGCACGGAACCAGGGGAACATTGAGCCTGCATTAAACACTCCATTGACTGAATGTGTTCCCGCAAAAGAGCTCACCGCTCGGCCACTGCTTGGGCGAGCTCGGGGTGGCTATTCCCTGCAAAGATGGGTGTCAGCGAATCGAGAAACGACATAGTTTTCCAGGCGAACCAGTGAGGATCCTGATAGAGTTGTTGTGATACATGAGAAAGTATAGTGAGATGTGTGAGGGAAATGGGAGTTCAGAGGATAGGCGCTATTGCATGGAACAAAGAATGTGGTTTGCGGTTGAAAAAAGAGACGCTTTCAAGGGGTCTAGATGTACACAATCAATCACACAGCCACCGCCACCGCTTGATATTTTGCTACAACTGCAAAACACGAATACTACTTGGGTGGGACTCGAATGGTGATATTTTCTACAACATACTCAGAGTCAGCGTACCCCAAGAGCTGGGGCATGTACGAGCTGCCGATGGATATGTTAGAATGTAGCACAGCTTCCCAGACGAAACCCACCTGTTCAAGCCTTTGACTTTGAGTATCTGAGCAGAATTGTAGTTGGCCAGTCCCCGGCCGACTTCAATGACATCCGCCTCACTGATCTCGTCGGAAGGTTTGGATTCGAGCTCCGCAAGATTCGAGAACGACACCGACCGGGACAACGGCTCTAAAGACGTGATAGAAGACGACACGGATGAGGTGGCGACCAGCGTCGGCGTGGTCGGTCTCGTCTCCAGCGGGGCAGGTATGCGTGCCGCTGACTCGTCCGACCCCGCCCCTGGTCGTCGGATCGCAATCCGCACCGCCTGTCCGGAAGCAAAGGCGCCAATGACCCCGTGGACGCCGACCGCAAGCAGCCGCCCACCAGACTCGCGACGCGACAGCACACTATGTGCGCCATTGTCAATTATCACAGTGCCAGCAGGAAAGAGAGTGTGGCTCGTCCATGACTTTAGGTCCCGCATCGGCAGAGGCGACGGGGTAAACACCGTGTGCGGCGGGCGAACCAGCGTCGGCGTACCTAGAGCTGACACTGCCGGCTCCAACATTGGGCTTGCCCGTCCCGAGGAAGACCCAGATAGCGGCGTCCCTGGCGAGGATTTTTGCGAGTTATGATACTCGATAATGGAAAATATGTTTTCAGGTTTTTTACTCGAGCAAATGATGGTCGAGACTCCTGCGCCAGTGGCAATTTCCGCGGCAATGAGTTTTGTTTCCATACCACCAGTTCCAAGACTCGACCCGAGGGTAGTGGTACTTACTGTTATCACAGCGTCAGCGCACGCCTTGCTCCGCAAAGAAATACATACCTTGAGATCGTATAGATGCTATTGACGTTACGACCTCTATCTGTTTCGCCAGTGGGTCCTTCCGTGGATTCGACGTATACAGTCCGTCTACATCGGTGAGAAGGAAAAGATAGTCCGCGTGAATCATCGACGAGGTGACGGCCGACAGGGTGTCGTTATCGCCAAATTTTATTTCCTGGGCTGAGTTCAGGACTTTGACCAATAAAAAATTGTTGTGTGGCACTTACACTGACGGACACCGTGTCATTCTCGTTGACGATGGGCACTACACCCATTGAAAGCAATTCCTTGAATGTGTTGACAGCATTCAAGTATCTTGTACGCTATAGAGTGATCAGAGTGATCAGCACCTTTACATGCGTTCCCGAAGCCGAACACACATCAGATATGTCTCCACGCGTTAATAGCACTTGCGCGATCGGCTGTTCCAACTGGCCGAACAGATTATCCCAGAGCGCTATAAGACGGCCCTGGCCAATTGCCGCTAGTGCCTGCGTTCAGATTAGACGCCCGTTTCCCGCTTGAACCAGCTGCGTGTTTGAATTTCTTGATTTACCTGCTTTCCGGACAAGCTCTTCGGCCTACTCGCCATGTCCATGCGCTTCAAGCCTACGCCAATCGCACCAGAGCTAACTAGCACAACCTTGTGGCCTTGTCCTCGCAGCGCAACCACTGTTTCAACCACAGATGAGAGCGTTGACAGCAGGGGCTGGTGTGTTCTTTCATGAACAATTGACGAGGTCCCTAAGGAGCGCGCAAACGATACATACATAAGCCTCAAGAGACTGGAACGCGCGCCTGCTGCCGACCTAGTTTAATCACAATTGTGCATGGGTGGCGAACGCGTTCCATGGTTGTTCGAGTCAAGAAGAAGTCAAGAAAGTTTGTGTCGGACTTTCGGCATTTCGGACTTGGGAGTGCGATGTGACGAATCATGCGTCACGAACTAGTCACGAACGCGTTCCATCTGCACCCCCACAACTGGCTCGCTGGCGGTGCGACCGTCTAGTACGCGTTTCTATCCGCCTCGTTTGTCTATTTCCAATATCGCATGTGAATGTATGGTTCCTGTACCTTGAACAGGCGCCCAAGCTCTGGGGAATGTGGCCACTCAGCTTCAAAGAATTCAGTGCCAATGGTTCAAGTTTCCATCCGGTTCTCTCCCCGTTCTGGCCGTTCTCCCACTCTCCCAGTTTTTCGAGTACCCCAGAAATTCTGTATCAGTTTGCCTCATTCCTCAGGACCTTGTTCGGGTAAGTATTACATGCTTGAGATTCAGAATGGAAATGAACACGGCAATTGATTGCTTCTTCGTCAACGTGCGGCTATAAAGCTCAGATGAACCTACCATCTCCTTGCCCGTCGTGCCTTGCCTTTCTCTTCTTCATCCTCTTTGAAAGATGTCTATGCTGCTTGTACATTCACCCAAGGACATGGTCTCGGACACGTATTCCGAGGCCTGGCTCGCCGGTCCCCAGTCAACACAATTTTATACCCGGACTTATCGCGCCGACGCGTCTGAATCCAAAGCCGTCATTGTCTTCATCCACGGTTTCGTAGAACACATCGGCCGGTACACTCAGGTTCACCCGGTGCTCGCAGCTCATGGCTTCAATGTCTTCACCTTCGACCAACGCGGGTTCGGCAAGACCGCGCTCGATGAGGAGCACAAGAGCACGTCAAGCGCTTACGGGAAGACGTCGGGCGAGGATCAGATGGACGACATCCAGTGGGCGATAGATCATGCGAAGAAGGAGTTCCCTGGCCTGCCAGTGTTTTTGAGCGGACACTCCATGGGCGGCGGCGAGGTGTTGAATTTCTCTGTGCGCCGCCACACATCAGAGCTCGCCGGTGTGATCGCGTCCAGCCCTCTTATCCGCCAAGCCAAGAGCTCTATATTCGACCATGCTGCCCGTGCTGCTGGTGGATTGGCCGCTGAATTGTTCCCGTACACCCCTATCCCGACCCCCTTGGATTACAACGTCAGTGCACATCAAAGAGGTTTTGCAACTCACTCGAATTTTTTACAGGCTCTTTCACATGACACGATTTACACCAATATGTGCAAAAACGATGTTCTTGCGAAGCTCGAGGGAACTCTCCGCGGCGTTCTGGATATGCTTAACTGGGTTCGTGCCATTTCTCCCTCATAAGCAAAGTATTTACTAATAAATACTACAGGGCGAGGCGCTGTTGACTGTTTCGAACTACAAAAAATGGCCCAATAAGTTGCCTGTGAGTTTTCTCTGTTTATCGAACGCAGTTTCTCATTTCTTTATGGCGAAAGATTCTGTTTGTGCACGGCAGCGCAGATCAAGTACGTGTCTTACGCGATTATAACTTTCGCCATCCAATGGAAGTTTCACAGATAACATCCCACGATGCAACGAAGGAATTCCACGACAAGATCATCGCGAACGATAAACAGATGAACTTTTACGTTGTGAGTAACCCGTCGGTGAATGCATGGGGGCTTTCAGTTATTGACCGGTCCCTCTCCCAACAGGATGGTTTCCATGAGCTGTTACAGGAGCCTGCGCACAGAGAAAAGTTGGTCAATGATGAAATCGCTTGGATGGAAGCCCATTTGTCCAAAACTTTTGAGTAGTAATTGTACATGGGTGGCGAACACGTTCATTCGTTCATTCAGTTTCCATTAGAGCCCAAGCGACCTAATTGTATGTACATAGACCAGCTGGCATGTAGAGTGTCAGTTCAATTGCAAGTCCATGAATAAGCTAAGGCGGTTCTCGGTTTGATTCAGTTCGATAAGTGAAAGAGAAACTGTGGTATCTACAGGAGCAGAAAGGTAATAAAAGAGAGAGGGTGGGGCAGGGCAAGGGTCAAAGGGTGCAGTGCGGGAGGCGACAGGTGTCGCGAATCGCAAGATCCGAGTGCGGCCTCGTTCGTAGTCACGGACTTGCTACGGGGTCGCTTGGACGACTATCTTCACAAAAGTAAAGACAGTCTTGTATACGAGACCACCCCCTTCGCTTATTCGTCGACTGCTTGATTGCCCCCCTTCGAGGTGAGCGCGTGGATGGTCCATGAAAATGCCGACGTCCGTTAACCGCCGATGTCGAGTGCCAGGATGGCCTCCGCTTCGAAGACGGTCGACTTAGGTCCCATGAAAGAGGGAGTCCAAATGTCGGACTTGCGGCATTTCGGACTTGAAGGTGCGATGTTATTGACGAGTCACGCGTCAGGAGTTCCAACTTGGCTTTATGAGGCGAGCCTGCGAGCCGGGCTGAGTGCGAGGCAAGCAAGTGGGAGATGAGAGAGACGCGGTCACCGTCACGTGCACGTCGTGCACCAATCTACACAGCCACGCTTTGCTGCTCTGCTCGCCTCTCTGGTCTTCTCGGCCCCACCTCGCTCACGCTTGCCAGGGTCGCGCTGCGTCTCGTCTTAGACCCTCGTGCCTCTTGCGTACAGGCTCGGCCGTTCCCCCCGCACTCACACACACCTCGTCCACTTCTAGCTTTCTAGCGGGTGCGCTGCAGCCGCACTTCCTTGACTTCCCCTCTCTCCCCTTCTCACTGCGTCGTCCCGAAGAGACAACCTACCTTGCCTGGTGCTATCATCTAGTGCGCGTTCCTATTGATCGATTGCGAGACTGGAGGCGACAGTATACTCTCCTGTGCCCCAGGACGCGTTCAAACTACTGCTATAGGGAAAGGGTCTACTTATCTCCCTGTTCTGCCCATCCTACACCCAGTCGTCCCACTCCCTGGAGCGCCTCCTGAATGTCCTTAGTAGTCTGCTACTTGATTTCTCAAGACCTTGTTCGGATATGAGTCGAGATCCAGAATGGAGACGAGCACGGCGATTAACTACTTCCTCGCCAGCGTTCGGCTACAAAGCTCAAGGAGATGGACCTGGATCTTTCAGTTCCTTTACACTTTCCCTTTGGCCCTCTTCGAAAGATGTCTATGCTGCCCGTGCATTCACCTGAAGACATGGTTTCGGACGCGTACTCCGAGGCCTGGCTCGCCGGTCCCCAGTCAACACAATTTTACACCAGGACTTATCGTGCCAATGGGTATGAATCAAAGGCCGTCGTCGTCTTCATCCACGGTTTCGTAGAACACGTCGGCCGATACACTCAGGTTCACCCGGTGCTTGCAGCTCACGGCTTCAATGTCTTCACCTTCGACCAACGCGGGTTCGGCAAGACCGCGCTCGATGAGGAGCACAAGAGCGCGTTGAGTGCGTACGGGAAGACGTCGGGCGAGGACCAATTGGACGACATCCAGTGGGCGATAGATCATGCGAAAAAGGAGTTCCCTGGTCTGCCGTTGTTTTTGAGCGGACACTCGATGGGCGGCGGCGAAATGCTGAATTTCTCTGTGCGCCGCGACGCCTCGGGGCTCGCCGGCGTCATTGCATCTAGCCCCATTATCCGCCCAACCAAGCACTCGATCTTCGAAGGTGCTGCCCTCGCTGCCGGCGGGGCGATCGCGACGTTGTTCCCGTACACCCCAATCCCCATCCCCATGGATTACAATGTCAGTACCTCCTAGAGCTTCTGCAACTCACTCAAAATTTTACAGGCTCTTTCACATGATACGATTTACAACAATATGTGCAAAAACGATGTTCTTGCCAAGCGTCAGGGCACTCTCCGCGGCGTTGTAGATATGCTTAATTGGGTTCGTGCCCCTTTTCCCTATGTATAAACTACTTGCCAATGAATACTGCAGGGCGAGGAACTGCTGTCCGTGAATTACAAGAAATGGCCCAATACCTTGCCTGTAAGCTTGCTCTCTCTCGTTGAAGCCGGTTGCTGATTTCTTCATGTCGACAGATTCTATTTGTGCACGGCACTGCAGATCAAGTACGCGTTTTATCGATTGGAATTCCGGCCTTGCGGTTGAAGCTTCACAGATAACGTCCCCTGAGGCGACGAAAGAATTCCTCAACAAGATCATTGCAGATGATAAACAACTAATTCTTTACACTGTGCGTAATTCGTACTCGGAGGGCTGGGGCCTCACATTATTGACCTCTGCTAACAGGATGGTTTTCATGAGCTGTTGCAGGAGCCCGCAGACAGGGAAAAGCTGGTCCACGATGAGATAGCTTGGATGGATGCGCATCTGTCCAAAGCCCCCGAGTGGAGAATCGCAAAGTAGATCCCTGCCTAGAATTCATTGCATGTGCTTCATGTACCTTTACGGTCATCGTCTGTCCCAGTGTCTCGTAGCTTCGAAATACTTGGTATGTTTAGTACTTGACTTGTTTACTTTTCTCCTCAAACGTAAGCACCCGATTTGGGAACTTTTTTCGGCAGATCGGCAACTCCATTGATGTGCCGGTGATGCCGTTCACGTCGTCATCACTGCTCGTCATTGCTCTCTCCGCGCTCTCCAAGTACAAAGTGCCCCGAATACGCAGAAAACGAGCAAAATACAGTTGTGAATTAATACAAAGCAATACATCATGTATAAATTAGCGAATAATGATAATAATTACCTCAGACGAGACCACATTGTGTGCCTAAGTATCCAATGAAGGTGGGACGTGGCCGCACAAGGTGTTAACCCACCGGATGCCACAGAGTGGGACGGGGTAGGTGACGGTGGTCGGGGTGTTGGTAGGACGCGCGGTGGGAAGTGCGCGGGCGCAGAATCAGGGGCACGCACAACAGGTGGTCAGAAATAATAAATAAATATTGGGTGGTCTTGAGTTAAAACGCTGTAAATCTCGATTAGCAGTATATTCCTACACAGCGAGATTGGTCGCGCACCTTTACGTGGTCTCTCCCATATTTCCCGCCAATTGCTGTTTTCCGTGTAAGCCAGCGACCGTATCCACTCTTGGGGCAACAGACACGCCGAGCGACGGGTGCCGGAGGCGTCAGGCCACTTGTGCGGTAGTAATCGCTCATGGCGGGGAGGGTGGTGGGCGGTGGTGGTAGGGAAGAGAGGGACGCGTTGGGCATTGTTGACGTGGCGACTCACGTGGCTGCGGCAGGCTGTCACAGGACAGTGAAGATGCCGACCTGCCGAAAAAAGTTCCCAAATCGGGTGCTTACGTTTGAGGAGAAAACTCAAGAGTGGTTTAGTACTTTCGCCCATCAGCTTGGGTTAGGGCTAGCTGTTTCTTGCACCAACTTTGTCAACCGAATTCTACGCCAGGACGTATTTTGGGCCACTTTCTGACGCCTACACTGTTCTGGCCGTGACTACTCAATGTCGGCTCGCAGTAAGTACTTATACGCGCCTGTCACAGTGTGACACGTCACAAACGCGTCTCTTTCTTCTCTTCCACTCTCGCCTGCATCTACGCGTTTTTCCACCCTTTACCATCCCAACTGGACCAGGAAAATCCCGTCCTCAATAAAACATGCCCTCAGAAGCCTCGATTTTCTATCCCAGGCACGACCGGTATTATTTGGAAACTGTAGTATTCAAGGCATGTGCCACCGTCGTTTTTCGAAAAAGGGCAATGCTTATGGTGGCAAATACTTCAGGTCGAGAATACACTGTACAGAGTTCCGCGTTTCCAGTTCGAGCGCAATTCTGGGATATTTGCGGCTACGTTTTCTCTGCCTCAGCCCACCGAGAGCGCAGAAGGATCGTCGGATACAGCCCCATTCACTCTAGAAGGGATCACACGCGTTGATTTTGAGAGGCTGCTCGGAGTGCTATATCCTCTGTAAGCTACCAACACCAGTGGCACTCCCCTCAAATTTCATATGAGCGCCTCACAGGACCGCCATTCCTAAAACCCCTGATCTTTCGCAAGACGAATGGATCTCTGTTCTAAAGTTGGCGAGCTTATGGGACTTCATAGAGGTCCGTAATCTCGCCATCGAGCAATTGGCCTCATATTCGGAATCGTTGGGCTGCATCGAACGAATCATGTTTGCCCGGCAGTACGATGTTTCCGCGTGGCTTCGGTCAGGTTACATCGAACTAGCCCGGCGCAAGGACATCATCACCTCTAAAGAAGCCGCCACGATAGGCTGGGAGGCCGCTCTCCAGATATGCCAACTTCGGGGAGACTACAGTGTCGACCCGCCTCGGCAGCAACCCCTTCGAGAATTTGGACCTCGGGGACGCGTTCCAAGCAGAAATGGAGCGCGCAGATACTGCACACGAACCATTGCCGAACCTCCCGTTGCTTAGCGCAACAAGCGCCTCGGCCAGCAGCGCAACCATTGCGACTGATCGTGGGGCAGAGACGAGTGGTCTTCGCGGCACAGCTATCAAACCCAGGACCCGGTTCCGACATGTCTTTGGCAATGAGAACCGCAGCTATGGATCCCCCTCTGTCTCTGCTTCACACAGTGCCGGATTTCGGACCAACCCGAACTTCAACTTTGGCACCACCTCCGGTTTTGGCAGTAGTACCAAGCCAAACTTTGCCTTTGGATCGAACAACGAGCCAGTGGCGAATGGGGGGGCCACTTCCAACAACCTCCCTGTGCCCGTCAGTGGCCCATCCACCGGCATATTGGGTGGAACTTCCGAGCAGACTCCTGCTGGCACCCATCCGAGTGTAACCCTGAGCACTTCATCGACGTGATGGCCCGTAATGATAATACGAAGGTTCCGCAGAGGGTAGCTGCTGCCGAGTGTCGAGGTCGCGGCCCCGCTGGCTAGTCAGTGTGCCCGAGGTCCAAAAACTAATGTACCTTTCAATTTGCCTTGAATTTTTTTTGGAGTTTCTTGGTCGCAAAATGTCACACTTGTGACACCACGCGTTTCATACCCACCCAGACGATGAGTAACCGCTGTTCAAGCTACTATTTCGAAAGCGTAGTATTCGAGGTGTGGAACGTGCGCAACTGTCAAAGAGCACAATGTTTATGGCAAATGGGACCCTGTAGGTCGAAACCATCCTTTTCAAGGTCCCGCGCCTCCAGTTCGAGCGTCATTCAGGGATATTTGCGACTACGTTCTCACTCCCAAGTCAACCCCAGAGGGCAGAAGGATCGTCGGATGAAACCCCATTCAAATTAGAAGGGATAAAATGTGTTGACTTCGAGAGGCTGCTGAAAGTGCTGTACCCTTTGTGAGCCACCAACCATCACTGACGACTACGGCCAGATATATTAACGACGCACAGGACAGCCGTTCCGAAGACCCCAGAACTTTCAAAGGACGAGTGGATCTCTGTTCTGAAGCTGGCGAGCTTATGGAACTTCATAGAGGTTCGTAATCTCGCCATCGAACACCTTGCTTCATATTCGGAATCGCTGGATTGTGTCGAGCGAATTATGTTTGGCCGGCAGTACGATGTTTCCTCGTGGCTTCGGTCAGGTTACATCGAAGTGGCACGGCGCAAAACCACCATCTCCTCCTCTGAAGCCAACAAGATAGGCTTGGATGTCGCTCTACGCATCTGTAAACTTCGTGAGGCCACAGTATTGGCCAAACTGGGAGGAACAAACCCCTACCAGAAACTGGATCTCGGGAACGAGTTCCAGGCAGAATTTAAGCGCGCAGACTCCGCGCATGAGCCATTGCCAGCCCTCCCCCGGTAGCCTCGAATTTCTTCCCTCACAGCCCTGCTGCTTTCAATCTGAGAAATAAGTCCGCCGAAAATGGAATCAGCCCAGTCGCTTGCTTTCCACCTGGAACTTTGAAGACCGATGGTCCCACCAATACTGCTCCTGTAGTGTTCGGTGTGACCACCCCGCTCGTGCCTAGGTCTGGCCTCGGCGGCTTTGCGGTTGCTAGCACCTCCGAGACTGCTGGTTTCGCCCGTTTTTCTGGGGGCGGGCCCAGCGCCTTTGGGTCTGTTGGTCCTCCGGCTTCTGGATCTGCCGCTACCGGCAGCATTTAGCAATACCACGAACTACCGGCGATTCCCTTGCCTGCACCTCTGACTCTTCCCTTGGGGACCGTACCGTGAGGTACATACGTGGGCTACTATGGGTTGCTGCAGGTGTGGGTGGCGTCGGAGCATTTCATTCTTCCGGGTTGGCAAACGAAAGGGTTTCAATTCCTGTACAAATCATGTACTGCTTCATCCAAATACGGTTCGCACTCACTTATGGTTGTTGAATTCGAATTCAACTTTCTAACATCCCTCGCGTCCATTGTTGGTCCAGTGGGCCTACCATCGATGGGTTAGCCACGGTGCCAACGGCGGCTCTGGCGCAAATAACGTTGCGGCCTAGATCCGGCAAAACTTTTTCAGTACAGGAAAAATTAGTTTTTGGAATGAAGTGCACTTGTGACACGACGCGTCTCAAGACTACCGACCATGGCCTCGGACCGACTCATGGATAATCGCTGTTCAAGCTATTACATATTTTGAAAGTGTAGTATTGGAGGTGTGGCACGACCGCGACTGTCAAAGCAGGATGTTCACAAAGCATGGAACACTCTAGGTCGAAACCATTTTATTCATTCAAGGTCCCGCATTTTCAATTCGAACGTCATTCAGGAATATTTGGGCCGGACCCAGCTCCCATGGTTCTTTTGGTCCTCCTGGATCTGCCGCGACGACAGGTGGCGCTTCCAGCAGTGCTGGCCCCGGTCCCGGGCTCTTCGGTTTGCGCCCTTCCTCATCCACCATCGTCAGTGGGTTTGGTGCACCATCCAACAGTTCTGGCAGCAATCCCTGGACAGATGCTGTTGCCGCTCGGATGAACTCCCACATGTGACAAAAACGTCTTTGAACAGACATTTTGGTATAGAAGCGGTAAAGCTGTTTTGACCCTCTTGTTCTTTTCGCGCAAATGCAGGATTGTAACGCCACCAGTGATTTCCGAATCCCGACCCTGCAAGCTGGCTAAGTTGATGCGCCCACGCTCATAAACACGGGTCCAGTGAGCTGAAATTTCAATGCGACGTGAAAGTTTCGAAAAGGAATATTAGAGGAGAGAGCAGAAGCGTGCAGGTACAGGGAAGGAAATGTCTAATACCCGCCAGCCCCAGGCGCGGCATCACCCTCCCTCTTCAACCGCAAGAGCACCTCCTTGAATCTGGTTAAATCCGTCGTCCCAGGACCTGCCCTCGCGATGGTCTTGCTCTGAGAATTCTCTAGGTCGACGAGGTCGCAGATCCGCTGCCACGTAGTCCCCGTGGACAGCGAGTTGGTGAGAGTCTCCAAAAAGTGCCGTTCTGAGTCCCTGCGAGGCAACGCTGATTAGCAAGTGCACGACACAGTAAAAACCTGAGCGGTACATACTTATTGTCCCGAATGGCACGCTCCTTCTTCTTGGCGTATTCATCGTAAAAGGCGTCAATGTCTTTTTCGGCTTGTGTGATGGTTTCTTGGCGGCGCGCTTTTGAAGCTTCGTCACGCGCTTGTATCTCGGCGGCCTGCTTCTCCCGCCAATCCCTACACCGTGAAACCGCCGTCAAAACCAAAGCCCCCTGAAAGGAGCGGAGTGGGGCACGCACTTGATGACCTGCGGCTCGTCCATCTCGATCTCTTGCGTCAGAATTGGCGTCGACGAGTAGACAGAGGGCTGTGGCCGGGGGGCGCCGAATGTGGGCTGCTGCGGCTGCCCGAAAATCGGCTGCTGCACAGGTGGCGAAACCTGCGTCAAGGTAATTCAGATACAGTGACACGCATGCATACTGCAGCGCAGCAGCATGCAACGTGCAAAACGTACGGGAACATCGATATCTGGGAACTCGCTTGAGAACTTTTCAATCTCATCGTCCCCGGTGACCTTCACGACCGTTTCGCGTGGTTCCTCAAAGTCGAAGAAATCTGACGTGCTGCGCGCAGTAGTAGCAGGGAGGGAAGGAACGGCAGGAATGTCGCCGTCGAGAGAAATGTCGGGGAAACTGCGAGGCCGCAGCTTCAAAGTCGATCTCGTCCGCGCCACTGTTCAAAAAGTCGGCCATTGTTATGGCCAGCAGCAAGCAATTTCTGATGCCGTTATTTGTGGAGGAGGACTACAGCTTGGGAGACTAATACGCGCAAATCAGTTGTTTCCACCACAACGACCGCGGTGGTGTTTTTTGCTGGGCTCATTGACACGCTGTTCATTTACATTTCCGGGGGTTGGATTCAGGTGTCTCATTCAAAATATTATTGTGGCTGAACTGACGGTACCCGCCCGCTGCAAAAGACGCACGTTAACGACTCGATTCAGTTGGCTTCCCGATGCACTATCGCGTAGAGTGTTTCCTTGTCCACGCTCCCTTCTACCAGCATTTTCAAGTGTCCCTTCTCCTTCTTGAGAAGGGCCCTTGGAGTATCGAATTCTACCTGCGGCAAATTTCTACCGCATATACGGCCGACTGTGAGGAGAAACTCACGAGGGTTCCTGCGTCTAGCACCATCTGTTTCGCGAAGGACCTTAGTATAATTCGCGGAACAGATCAATCCCAATCCTTACAACTCTATCAAAGTCCATAATCGTCTGAAGGCGATGAGCGATCGTCAAGACAGTCACATCCGACTTCAACTCGTCCCGCAATGTCGACTGGATCACAGCGTCTGTCGCGTAATCGATGGCAGATGTCGCTGATAAACCGATGTCAATGGGAGGTTTATATGTCAACCATACCGAACCTTCGTCCAAGATGAGGAGTTTGCTGTCACGCACAATGGCCCGAGCTTAAGGATTTAGTCTTCGGTGAACGTTTCTGCAGCCGGACTCACCCAATGCGAGAACCTGGCGCTGTCCAAGTGAGAGGTTAGCACCTCCCCCGGATACAACGCTATCAAGCGTTAATTGGACCCCCCTCCTCGCCCTCATTTTGAAGATTGTATAATCCCGATGAGCGTAAGGCCGCATACAACACTGACTCCTCGTACTCGCTGAAGGGATCTAAGTTATATCGGAGGGTTCCGCTGAGAAGCTCAGGCTGGATGAAATCTTCAGTAAAAGCTATTTAATTGTTTCCAATTGCTTACCACCTGAGGAACAATCGTTATATTAGACCTCAAGATGTCGAGCTCTAACGAGTCTGTTTGGATGCCGTCATATGTGATGGTACCTTCTGTGATTATGCACCGCAGAAGAGAGAGAATGAGGGAGCTCTGAATTAAATTAGTGTATGTAAACAGGGTCGACTTGGAACGAATACTTTGCCACTTCCTGTTCGTCCCACTGGAGACATGTGTGATCCAAAAAAAGAAACAGGGAATGATTCGGTACCTATACCGATCCGTTCCCCAGGCTGTATCTCGAACGAAATGTTGCGGAGGATCGGCGGACCATCCTGGGATTGGAACATTGACTGTCCAATGTTGAACGGTTCGACTGGAATCTAGACTTGCCTGCGAGTACCTCGCCACCAGATTGCTCACCACAAGATGTCCAGAGGCCGGCCAAGATGCGGGGGGAGGTCTCTGACATTTTGTTGGATTGCCCTCCTGCTCGACATTGATATACTTGAGAATCCGCTCTAGGCTAAACGGAAAGTTGAACAGTCACGTGCTTTTGGTTGAATTTCCGTACCCACCTGTTTCCTATCGATGGCATGGTCCCTAGTCACCAATTAATGCCGGAATAAACATAAGTTGCTTACCATTGAGCTCCACGATGTTGAAGTACTTGACCCACTGGAGAACCATCAGACTGTATCCGAAGGCGTTGTTGAGAACAAATCCGGTTGCGACAGCGTCGTCTTTGCGTATATAGACCAAGTACGACGCTAGAATAGCCATGAAAGCGCCGCCTAGGATGTCTGACCGACATGCTATCCATCTACCCAAGCGTCAGCATAAGCAGCTGGGGAAAAAAGGAATATATTACCGATTTAGGTTGTGGTAAGTTATGGCGATCCGAGTGTAGTGGTCGATATGCAACTGTGACTCTTGGAAAAAGCTATCTTGAACACCAAATGCACGAATGCACGCTATTACCAGTTCAAAAAACCTTCGTTCCCTAATTCAAGTAAGATAGCATACCTAAGCCAGTGATGACCGCAGAAAAACTAAATATGAAGATTAGAAGGTCGGCATTCCGGAAGCGCTTGCTTACTGTCCAAGAATCGGTGACCGTGCGTTACTCATCTCGCGTTTGACGGGCAACTGAGTCCTCATGAACAGCTGTCCGAAGAGCGCGCCAATCAACGTAATGAGCAGCCCGGGAACCAGAAACGCCGGAGAAAATATAATGATGGTCGCGAATTTGACGCAGAGACTAAGAGTGAGCTGAAGCACGCGAATGACACCGACTGCCATAGCATCGTCGACTGAGTTCCCAAGTTAAGGAAACGAAGGCAAGGGCAATGAGAACAAAGCCGACCTGATTGCATGTCCTGTGTTGCACGAGCGATCACTCGAGATGTTGGAGTCGTGTCGAGCCAACTGTAGAGTATTCAGTCCGGATAATGAACTTGAGGGTATCCTGCTTACCGCATAGTGGAGCCGACAATCGAGTTCATGAGACGGCCATGAATGACCAGAGAAGCTCGCATAGAGCCAAAGGTAAAGATGGTGAAATAACCCGAATAAAATACCATCGCCGAGGCCAGAATGACAGCGTAAATCGACAAGTAGCTTACATGTCGAATGAAAATCAGGCAGGGTCAACAAAAAAATCAAGATGAACCCACTGAGATGGTGACACTTCGGATGGGGGTAGACGCTCGTACTGCGCAGACCAATAGCCCAAGAACCAGACTTGGAAAACGAGTGTTATCTCGTTGAGCGCGATGAGGGCCACAAAAGCGATCCAAAACAAAACAGAGTATTTGCTCAGATTCGAGAGGTATAATTTCACTGCAAACCACATCAGGACTTGCGACTTGCGAGCACACAAACAATCTTTTGCGCACTTGGTAGCCATTGGACGCGTCCTTCTGCTACTTCTTCAGCGGTGGCGTGTTTGGGTCCGGGTTCATTGCTGGTAGCCTCCCTGTGCTTCGCAGTTCTTTGGAGGTCTTCGGCAAGAGTGGCAACTGCCTGGACAAGAACTTGATCGACCGGGCCGTGTTGGATTGAACCGTCGGACCCTAGAACTACCATGAAATGTGCGATACGGCTCGCCAACGGCACGTTGTGGGTGACAAGAAGTACTGTCCTTCCCGCTACCATGTCTCCTGCAAGACATTTATGGACGATGTGTGTCGCAGTATGCCTGTTGATAATTGAAACAAGCGATGAGAGTACTAAAATCCGCATACGAATCAAGAGCACTCAAAGGATCATCCAATAGAATTATTTGAGCAGATGAATAGATGCACCGTGCGAGCGTGATCCGGGCCTGTCATGTTTTCAAGATGGTCACAGAACTAGGACCCCTACACACCTTCTGACCGCCGCTTCAAGCATGTAAATTAGGCGTTCATCAAAAATGTCGAATACACTGCACCTGAGAGTTAAGCCGCGTTCTCCGACCACCGTTCGATCACCCCGCTCAAAGAGCGCCAAATCCGTCGTCAATGCGCATTGATCCAACACTTGGGCATGGTGAACTGAGAAGCGATTCGAAAACACTTCAAGCACCTTTGGTATATCGCTCCTCGTCGAAAGGGGTATCCATCACGATATTTTCCTGTAGTTCAAATGAGGTTATTGAATTATTGCAGTTGAAGGGGAAATACCCTGATGCTCTTGTTCTGTAACCAATACTCCTGAGGCGCATATGCAACACCCTTCGCTCGATCCAGGCCAAACCAAGAATCAGGTTCAAGGGCTTTAAAGCACATTTCGCCTGCTCTGATTTAGTCGGAAAATCGGTGAGAACACTGTCTTTCCTTACCAAGCAAAGCCAGTAACATAGAAGTTTTGCCTGTGGACACATTTAAGAAAAAGATCCAGCACGGACACAGGGAAGACTAGATTACCGGTTCCAGTTGGTCCAGTAATGAGATTTATCCCGGGTTGAAAAATAATCTCAGAATCTATCTTCAAAGTGAATTTCGGATTGCTGAAATCTGCGTCCCAGGAGAAGCTAGTCATGTGGAATCCAGCGACTTTGTCGTCAGGGAGCTGTGTGCTCGTTGGTACCGAGTCCAATGTCTCTGTCTAGTGGAAGGCCATTCGAACATCAATAATGAACACAGAATGACGGACGTACATCGGTCAAGAGACTTTCCAGACGGCCCAAAGAAACTTTCCCCTTGACCATTATTGGAACGGCTAAAAGTACTTTCCGAAGTTCAACGCGAAGTAGTTCGAACACAGCCATGGAAGAAAACACAGTAGAAGCTGTCAATGCTTGCTTCATGATTAACGTCTATGGGCCAATGAGTAGTGGCGTTGAGCCGATTGCGCCACAAGTGGTTGAACTTACATATGTTGCATATGCTGCGATCATTGTGAGAAACGGGATAAAAGAAACTGACATATAATGTCAGCGTTGCCCCTTGTGGTGAAGAGAGTGGAATACTTGAAGTTTCCCACTATCAGCGACAACAGCTTGTCTTGCTTAACAGCGTCAAGTTCCAGCTTCCGCTTCTCGGTCATTCGTTCTCTCATCCGTGATTCCCAGCCAAACAGTTTAACCATGCGTAGGATCGTCATAGCTACGAAAAATAAACGGCGATTTCGAAGACGAATACAATTGACGCACTCTCGGTGACAGCTTGAACCCTTTCATCTGTCTGAAGGTTAACATATTAACAATCAACGAGGCTCCGCAGAAATAGAGAATATCAGGACGGACACGCTTCATTCGCAAGACTTGTATCCCTTGCATGACTCGAACGGTTATGTACGCTGGCAGTGGCAAGCAGGCAATCATCACAGCCAACCCTACGAGAGCGCTGTTGTTGGAATTATTGTCAGCTCAATTCTGGGGAAGTAAACTATTTGTATTACCTCCAGCCGAGGATTGCATACAAGAACCAGGAGCAGAGTGCGATTTGAACCGGTGCCATGACCACTTGGACTTGTGAGCTACGGAAGAAGAAACGGTATTGAGACGTACGGACTAGCCAGACATCCACCACCGCCGTTATATTAAATAAATCAGAGGTGACGAGATTCATGAGCTTTCCCGTGGTGTCTTTGGCTCGCGAACCCGATGGTAGTTCAAAGTTTATGCGGAATCGGAGACTGTGCTGGAATATCTGCTGTGTAAGCACTGCTTCGATCTGGATCATCGTTCTTGTCTACTTATCATCAGAAAGACTACGTAAGACGCCGAGAAATACGCACAGCGATGTACATATACCATTCTGATATCACTGTGCGGAATATGGTCGCAAAGAAAATCCACACAATCCAGAACCATGGACGGATGTGGGACACAACCTCGAGGGACCTACATACACAAGGATGAATGCAGTATTCGGCTGTTGCAGAAAGAACATGATGATACCTCAAAAGTCGATTGAGTCCAAGCGGGGTGGCTAACGTTAAAATGATCTTCAAATAGTCAAAGGGACATTATGTGTATGCAGATAAACGACTCCCCACACCTGAAGAATGTATAAAATGGTTAGGGCAACCATTTCTGTTCCTGGTGACGAGTCAGGCAAACACAACCGGGTCTTCAGTTAGGTCAACGTACGAAAAACATTTATCAATCCTCGTAATAGACCCTGGGATCGCGAGTCGAAGCTCCGTTGTGCTAGGTGGGCGGCCGAATCAGATTTAGCGAGGCGAGGCAATTCGAACGCATGAATGTGTGTTTTGTGATATGCCAACAAGATCAAGGGATCCAAAAAAAGTATAAGTCAGTCTTGAAAACATGGATGCTGCTTCTTCAGGCGTTGCATCCTGTCCAGAGTGAACATTTAGCCGTTCGTATCGAAATCGTCGCTTACTTGAGATCGACACCGAGGTTCGAAAAGGGGGCTAAAAATGCTGACGACCACAAGGACCAGAATCTTGAGCCACAGAATCAGGCCTTCGGAGAGGTCTTGCGGCCTGGTGGTCCGGGTTGCCAACGGCCATAAATCTCGGTAGGCATACAACATAAAGCACGAAAAAAGAAGAAATTGTAGGTGATGATTTGCTGCCCTATTGCGGCTGAAGAGAACGATGAGAGCCAGTACAAAGCAATAGGTCTTGACAGCAGTTAGTAAAAAAGGAGGAAAAAAGAACTGGTAGGACTTGCATAGCATGCAAACAGCGACAGTTGAATGGGCTGATCTTGGGCTGTTTCCGTTCTCAAGGTCACTGCGGAGAGCAACAACAAAATAGAGCACCCGACAAGCTGAACAATGGAACATCGAGGGGAAGGAACGTATCCTGGACCGTGCTCCGGAGATGTGGCCATGGGTTGCCGACACAGAGCGCGTAGAAGTAAAATAAAGGCAGATAAGGCGGAGAATAAACCAGGAATGCTCTCCACTGCGTGAATCCAACCTGAATGCTCTTTGTCCGGGTGAAAGCCGTCCTTCGAAATGGCCGCGCTTTGAGAAGGCTTGAGGGCTCTCGTATGTTAGAGATCTCTAGTTACTAGCGAGGGCGTTAAATGCGATATTTTCGCGAGAGGTAGATTCTCCGATTCCATCTGAATCATGCTGCGCAGTATCGTTATGCCGAACTGGTGAGAAGATAATCCTTGTCGGACGTATACAAAAGTGCTGCGTATGCTGCTGCGTACTATTAGCCGTCTGCACATGGCTTCGGGCCGTTGGAGAGCTGTGTTTCTTATTGATAGTAGCACAGAAAACAGGACGTCGTGAGCAGCTATCAGGTGGCACGAGTGGACATTGGCGACATGTGTAGAAAAGATATCAAAGCCAAGAACATCACTGAGTCGGCCACCAAAGGCCGATATGGTGAATAGATCGTTCATTTCACTATCCAACAGCTCTGGGAACATTGAGAGTGAAACAAAACGCGAGCAGGATGCTGAACCCCACAAGGCGAGCAGACACGGTGAGTGTTCGAAACAAAGGGTTGAACTCGTCGGTGTCACAAATCCAGTCACACATCACGAGGCGTATAATATTGGGACCACAACTTTTGACCGCAGCGAGCAGGCTTGGACCGCGTTCCGCGTATGCCGTTGAATGTCCCCGGCCTGCTGGTATCCTTCCAGTTGATTTTCAATCCTCGCATTATCCTCCCAAATTTGGTTGTGAAAGGTCCTCCATAAAGCGTTCTTTTCGATGGCACGTTTCTCAAAGAAATTCGCACAGAAAGACATTCGCCACCTTGACTTTCGTGCGCTGAAAGAAGCTGGATACTGCGGGGCTGTTTTTGACAAGGATAATTGTCTTGTGGGTTGATTTTTTTCGGTATCTGCGATATCTCACTGTTGGGAACGAAACAGACGTTACCACACAAGGACGAGCTAGTCCCAGAGCTACAAGTCAGTTGGAAAGATTTGATTCGAGGTTCATGAATGCTCATGATCAATCGTATCAGGATGCCTGGGATGAATGCCGGCAAACCTTTGGAGAAGGAAACGTCCTCATCGTGAGCAATTCTGCGGGGTCCAGATCCGACACAGGAGGTATTGAAGTCTGTACATTACACCGTCATTGCGACAGGAACGCTGACAACGTTTCAGGCTGAATCCGTGAAACGCAGTCTTCAAATTCCCGTTTTATTTCATTCCACCCCGAAACCGGGATATTCTTGCATCAAAGCTATTCAGCGATATTTTTCATCTTTACGCATCCCCGTTCGACCCGAGCAGCTAATTGTGGTGGGCGACCGGATATTCACGGATGTAGTACTCGCCAACCGTCTTCGCAACATCGAAAGAGGCTCCGGGTTGCTCCACCTCTGTTTGCGATGCGGATTTGAACGCGGAGGAACGATTGGGACAGAAAAGGATGCCAGCATTGCTTCTCGTCACACAAGTCTCGAAAACGGTCCTTTGGCGATTTGGACCACAGGCGTGTGGAAACGGGAGGCGACGGTTATGCGGTGGTGCGAGAAAAAGCTTGTGGATATTATCCAGCGGCGCATACCCCTGGATGAGATGGTCCTTCCCCCTAGTCGCTTCATCAGAGAGGTTCCGCCAACACCTGTGCGGGTGCGGTCTTGGAAATTTTGGCGGCGCTAGCACTTTTCGAGAATGCAGGTAGGCACACTTGCGGCCCTATCGCTTTATGCACTGACTTGCAACTGGAATAGGATGGATGAAACATTTCATGAACGAAAAGTTCTTGCTCACTGCTGTAAATATTCGAGATCATTATCTGGTTTCCTTAATTGGCGATGTCGCGCATTCAGACTCAGGTTCTTACCCCGACGGATCCTCTTCACATTTTTCCATTTCTCTCTTACGTTCGCAGTGCCCTCTGACGAGAGTCAACGGAGCGTGCTAGGTGCCATGATCCATTACTTTAATGATTCGTAAGCGCCGAACGTTAAATGAGACGGCATCGAGCAAAGGATCTCCGTGACCAAACCTATTATTACAAGCTTTACCGCCATCCTGTTCTGTTCCCAGCCAGAAGTCAACCCCTCGGATGATCATCATTGATGTCAACAACTCAAAGCTGAGGTCCTGTCTCAAAAGCGCGGTCGCCACCCGCAGAACCCACTTACAGAGAGACTTCCACGACGAACAATGCCAGCCCTCCATTTGACGGAACGCGCTGGGAGTCCGGTCTCTCCGACACGAACAACTGGCATCCGAACGTTGACGAAACTCTTGCGTCCGACCAGGGTGCGGCGAGCAGCTACACAGCCGGCGTCTTTCAACATACCTGGCGCTCATGTCCCGACACGAAGCCCCTCGTCATCTCCTTCCCTTTATTCACTTTCGTCGGAGAGTGACTCTCGTTCAAACCTCCTGTCTGCGGCTTCAGACTGTCCCTTGCTCTCCCCGACGTCGAGCATGATCTCTTCCTCCGAGTCGGCGTCCGAAGGGTACGGCAATGATGGTACCGCCAAGCATCGTAATGACTACAGTGCTTCGGACTTGGATGATGCCCGTACGGTCTTTACACTCTGTGAAAACGATGACCTGACGAATTCCAATAGCTGAGCCTAGTAGCCCTGGTTCTCCCGGCGATGACAGCTGGGCCATGGATCGAGCTTACGGTGTTCGGCCGCAGCGGATCATCGTTGACGAACACGATGAACCTATGGGCCATGATGATGCTTCCAATCTACGCACTGCAAGGAAGAGGGATGAACATACGAAGTTGCAGCTTCTCTCTCCAGCGGAGTGGCTGGGTTCAAAGGGCCCTGCAGAGGTTGCGTTTGGCAGGGTGGCACCGCTTTCTGTCCTGGAATCCGGAAATCAGAGTCCATTCACCACGTCATTGTCTTCATCCCCAGCCACGCCCCCGACCCCGTCCCGTCTCTGAAATCAATCGTCTTTACGCAAGCAGAAGCAGCGATCTCGACATACCCCGTCGGAGGAGTCACAGGACCACGGGATTGTCAGACTCCGAGCTGCTGACGGAAACCTGGCGACGGCCACGGTCAACGAGCGAGCCTCGTTCGTTCCTGGGCTCAGTGAAGTGGCATACCGGACCTGTTTCATCTACACCGACAGAATATATACTCACCATTCCTCCCGAGCTCGACACCGGCCCAGATTCCGCACAAACCATATTACCTCCTCCCCACCAATCGTCGCTACCGAGCCCAATCACGATGCCAGACGACGTGTACTTCACCGCTGCTGGGCGCCGCGAGTCACGGATGTATATTCGCCCAGACGCCCCGAGCTATGTCCCAGCGTCGCCCATGCGCCGCGGGCACGCGCACTCGAGCAGCGTACCAATGTTTCCTTCCGCCGACGCCGAACAGCGCCCCCTCACGCGTTATGCTAGTTGGACCGGGAAGAAGAGGGAGCCGACGTCGGGCCGGCCGTTCGAGGATCTCATACGAACAGCGACACCTGTGGACGGAGCCAACACCCCCATCTCAAGCGATTGGTCCGGGAACTGGAACCGGGATGATATTCAAGATGTTATTCGCGAGTTGAGGCTGCTGAAATGAACTGTATCCTATAGAGTTTTTTTTGTAGCATTACTTATTGGCAGAGTACAAGCGGGCTGCTCTAGATCTGCCGCTCATGGTCATGTATTAAATATTCACTCTCAAGCTCTCTGCAATTCTCAAATCTCATTTTTTCTCGAGTTTATGCACGTGCTCGCGTTTGTGATGCGAAAACGCTGACGTACGCGAACGCCTAACGGTTACTACCCGTCGATCCAAGTTTTCTTGCGCCAACACTTGTACATTTCGCCTTCACCGCTGCCAGACAGTTGCCCTGGCCGTTGTGAAAGTTCCCTCCGGCTGGCATTATGCTTGGGCTTCGTATATTCAGGACGCAGGCCCTTGATGCCTCAAATTGCCGCCACGTCTTATTTCGGACCGCCTGGAAGTCCCCACATCATGCTGCTAGTTTCAGCAGGCCTTATTTTGTTCCTGTACAGCCAGCACATCTTAGGCTATATTCAACCAAGAATCAGATAACAGAAAAACCTCTTCCGCCGTCGCGACCGTCCATACTTGTTCGGTTACTCCCTCAAAGCTTCACTGCTTCCGAAAGCGCGTCATCCTTGGGCAAAATTTTCGCTCTTGCGAAAACAGAAAAGAGGACACTCCTTACCGGTCTGTTACATACCTTGTTCTAAAGCCGTTAGTTGTGGCTCACATCAAGTCAGCTATTGGACTGCTCTTTGTGTCTGCTCCTGTATCCATGAGTGTCCCTTTTACGATTGGCAAATTAATTGATTTTTTTTCTTCGGCAAATCCAGTACGGCCGTGTTTTTATTCCGTTCCTTCTCTCATGGCTCAACCTTGTGCTTTTTTCAGCAACTACCTCTTAACTTGTCGCTCTGGCAAGCATCATCCCTTCTGCTGGTGGTATTCACGGTTGGTGCTCTGGCCAATGCTGGGAGAGCGCTGCTTATGCGTATGGCAGGTGGGAGATCTCGCTCAATTTCCTATTCTCTCGTTGATTGTGTCAAGCTCAACGGATGATCGCGAGACTTCGAGAGCGTACATACGCGGCTGCTCTCGAACAAGAGGTCGAGTACGTGGAGAAAGGGGAAGGTGACGTCCTCAGCCGCCTCAGCGTCGACACCAGCATCGTCGGGGAGAGGTCAGAACCCGTTTTGTTCTCCTAACTTCCGAAGGCTCATCGTTCCCACTAGCGTCACGCGAGATCTTTCTGACGGGTTGCGTGCCGTTGTGATGTCTTCCGTTGGCCGTGAGTCCATTAATGGTGTTTTCTTCGGCATTCGTTGATGTCCATATTAGTGGGCCTTATGTTCTATATTTCGCCGACACTAAGTGAAGCCACCCGCCATAATTCTCAGTGGTTGCTGACATCCCAATAGCAATGTTGATGCTCCTCGTTGTCCCACCAGTATCCTTGGGTGCAGTGCGTGTTCATCGGGTCTTCCGGACGTGAAGATTCACATCCTACGTTGCTAAGGTCTTCTATGGACGATATCTAAAGAAGCTTTCCAATCAAACTCAAGAGGCTATTGGAGAAATGACCAAAGTGGCCTCCGAGTCCCTCTCTGCCCTACGAACGGTCCAAGCATACAATGCACATGAACAGGAGCGAATGAAGTTCCACGAGCGCATTAATTATGTTCTGTCGTTGGCAAAGAAGGAGGCGACCGCGAGCGCTATCTTCTTTGGAAGCACTGGTTGGAGCGGTAACGTTACCATTTTGTGTTTACTCGGATACGGTGAGGTCCTTGCTTCCGCCTGAATGAATCATAGACTGATCTATTAGGCGGGACCTTGGTATCCAAGGGTCTGATCTCAATCGGCGACCTGACTAGCCTGCTACTATACACAGCATATGTCGGCAATGGTGTGTGTGCGTCCTTTCTGTCGACCTCTTTGAACACCCTCCGTCCCAGGTCTATCGATGCTGGCGTGCGTGTTTCTTCCTCTCTCAGCGAGCCTTGTCTAAAATTTCACTCTTCAGCTCTTTTTTTGTGCGTGCACACAGGTTTCTGATTAATTTCGTTCCTGACTAACCATCTGCAGACCTCGATCATGCGCGGTCTTGGAGCTGGGACTCGTGTATTTGAGCTTCTAGATCGCACCCCCGCAATTCCGCCTCACAAAGGAATCGTTGTTACCTCCGACCGACGGGGAGTCCTCAAATTTGAGAACATTAAATTTGAGTATCCAAGCCGCAGGGGCGTTGATATTCTAAAAGATTTCAATCTGGAGCTCGCCGTTGGCGAGAGCGTCGCCATTGTGTGAGTTCTTTTGCATTCCACGATTGCTAGCTCTTAAACAATTCATACAGGGGACAGAGCGGTGGTGGAAAGTCTTCCGTTCACTCTTTGCTGCTACGGTATTACGATCCCATCGAGGGGAAGATCACATTCGACGGCCAAGGTGGCTCGTTTCCATTCCAAAATTACAGGATAATAACCGTTCCGCTAGACATCCGTGAATTTTCCATCGAATCATGGCGCAGCGTCATTGGGATTGTGCCTCAAGACCCCGTCTTATTCACGGGGACGATCGCGTCTAATATCGCCTTCGGAAATCCAGGGGCAACGCGGGAGCAGATCGAGCAGGCCGCCCGGGATGCCAACTGCGAGTTTGTGTGGGGGGATGCCGCAAGGGTTTGACACGCCGAGTAAGCAAATTGGTGGCTTTACCCTTGACCATAGCTCATTCATCATAGTTGGGCGCTTGAGTCTTTCTGGCGGTCAGCGCCAGCGGCTCGCGATTGCGCGCGCTTTACTCAAGAAACCGGCATTATTGGCGCTGGATGAAGCTACGAGCAGTCTAGACGCGACCTCGGAGCACCGGGTAAGGGCAGCACCTGAGCGTCATTGCTGAGCTGACGCCTTATGCTATTTTCTTGCAGGTGAATGATGCGATAGACAAGATTCTTCGGAATCGGCAGACGACGTGTTTATTTGTCGCACACCGACTGTCGACCATCGCAAGAGCTGAGCGTATAGTCGTTCTGGAGGGTACGCCATAGTCATTAGATCGATCCATTCCCTGGCTCAAGGCACTCCAGGCGGCCGAATCGTAGAGTCGGGCACTTATCATCAGCTGGTGTGTCATCGCCCTATTGCAGCTGTCCGGACTCTTCTAACTTTGCTTGCGGAAAGGTTTCCCGCGAGGATTCACGATTCAGAGCGCTCATGGCTGCGCAGCTAACCGCTGCTGCCGGAGAGAAGGTGACGTATGATTTTGCTTCTGAAGCCGAGGCACAGAATGCGCGTCCGTAAACTGCCGTGGTTAACGCGCGGGAGAGATATATTGAAGGGCATACTAACACATAGACAATGTATCACGATATCATTCATACCGTATTTTTATTACTGCGTAATCCCAAGTTTCACCACTCCATGGCTTCGCGCTTAAACGTCGCAGGACTGGAAAGGAAACGCGCCGAAAAGTGAAATTTCTTTGCGGGATCAATCCGTATACGCATAGAAGTAAGCGAGTGCGAGTATAAGCAAGCTAGGTGGTGTCTTCAAGGCGACGCGGGGGGGAGGAGAAAGAGAGAGGCCACGGGTGCTGCGCACCCGGTGGAGACAGAGAGCAGGACGAGGTGTGTGTGGGGGGGGAGGGGAATGGCCGGTCCTGTACGCAAGAGGCACGAAAGGTCTGAGACGAGACCCAGCGCGACCCAAGCGTGAGCGAGAAAAAAGAAGAGCTCAGTATCGAGGATGCTTGGAAAGCGAAGATCGTGCGAGAAGAGTGGCTGTGTAGATTGGATCGCTAGCTCCACAGAGACACATCGTGTGAATTGTTTGCCTTTCTAGTCGGTAATACGGTCACGTGTGTCGCGAACACCGAAATTCTCACGAACGGCCCGTGACGCGCCGATGACATAAGCTTGACTGACTCAACTTCAACCACCTCCACATATAAACTGAGCGACATGTTCGAATTTTTTATCCGACCTCCGCGATGCTTTGGTCTCGTATTCTCAGGTCCCGGACTCGAGACGTCTCAATCTGCCGCCATGGCTTTTTTCGTACCTCGTGGAACGCCCAATTCGCCAAACCATATTTTGTTGCTCCAGGACGATCTATAAACCTCAGGCAATGTTCAACCAATAATCAAACAGTAGAACGGCCGTTGCCACCGTCCATTCTCTCTCGGTTTCTGCCCCAGAAATTTAATGCTTCAGAAAACGCGTCATCTGTTAGAAAAATCGTGGCTTTGGCGAAAACAGAAAAGAAGACGCTCCTTATAGGTTTGTCATTCGTCAGAGTCGCTGGTTGTGCAACTCATTGGATTTCCTCAGCCCTTGGACTGCTCTTTGTGTCCGCTCCTATATCCATGACTGTTCCTTTCGCGATCGGCAAGCTGATTGACTTCTTTTCTTCGACAAATCCAGTACGGTCGTCTTGCTATATCCCGTTCTTTTGGCTCATCTAATTTGTAGCAACTCCCTCTAGACTTGTCCACATGGCAAGCATCATCTCTTCTACTCTTATTGTTCACGACCGGGGCCATGGCCAATGCTGGGACAGCACTGCTTATGCGCATGGCTGGTGAGAGTTCCCACCCTATTTATTCTTCAATTAACCCAAAGCGTTTTCATCAAGGCCAGCGGATGATTGCGAGGCTGCGAGAACGCACATATGCGGCTGCTCTTGAACAGGAGGTCGAGTACGTCGAGAAAGGCGAAGGTGACATCCTCAGCCGCCTGAGCGTCGACACCAGTATCGTCGGAGAAAGGTCAGTCAGCACTTGCTTGTTCTCTTCTCTGCCCGACCGACGCTTGGTCTCGCACTAGCGTAACGCGAGATCTTTCTGATGGTTTGCGTGCCGTCGTGATGTCTTCTGTTGGATGTGAGTGCTCCAAATGTATATTCGCATCCACTCACGTTGGTATTAGTGGGCCTTATGTTTTACGTTTCGCCGACACTAAGTGAACACACCACCGTCTAGTCGGCAGGTGCTGACCTTCATCTAGCAATGCTAATGCTCGTCCTTGTTCCATCAATGTCATTGGGTGCAGTACGTTTGCTTTATAGGTTTAGGACGTGAAAGTTCCTGAGGCCGCGTACCAAGGTTTTCTACGGACGATATTTACAAAAGCTTTCAAATCGAACTCAAGAAGCTGTTGGAGAGATGACCAAGGTGGCTTCCGAGTCCCTCTCTGCTCTGCGAACAGTCCAGGCGTATAACGCCCATGAGCAAGAGCGGTTAAAATTCCACCAACGCGTCAAGGATGTTTTGTCGTTGGCGAAAAAGGAGGCAACCGCGAGTGCCATCTTTTTTGGAAGTACCGAGTGGAGCGGTAACGTTACTATCTTGTGTTTACTCGGATACGGTGAGCTCGTCGTTTTTTCTTGCGAACAATCATGGTTCTGATGCCCTCAAGGTGGTATCTTGGTATCCAGAGGTCAGATTTCCGTCGGTGACCTGACCAGTTTAATATTTTATACGGCTTATGTTGGCAATGGTGGGTGCCATTGTCCCTTACTGTTTCAGTGTTGCCTTGAACCTTGTCCGTTCCAGGGCTGTCGATGCTGGCGTACGTGTTTCTTGCTGTCTCGACAGGCGCCGACTAAATCTTGTCTCTTCTCTACAGCTCATTCTTTGTATATACAAGTTGGATTTATTCATTTCATTCCGTTTCTAAATTGTTGCGCTATAGGCCTCCATCATGCGCGGTATCGGCGCTGGAACTCGTATATTCCAGCTTCTAGACCGTACTCCCACCATACCACCTCACAATGGAATTCAAGTTGCTCCACACCGTCGGGGGATCCTCAAATTTGAGAACATTAAATTCGAATATCCCAGTCTGTGAAGAGCCGATCGTCGTCTAGACGTTCTCTGGTCGAGCGTAAGTCGCTATGTATTAAAATGAGACTAAAATATTCTACATACCTCTGGTCGAGCGTAAGTCGCTAAAGACCTTACTCCGACCACAGTGATCTACACTACGTTATCGTATGTATTTCTATCTTTTTACTATACGAACTTTAACACTCCCCCTTAACGAGATAGAACATACATGTTAAGATATTCCCAATAAGAAACGAAACTCTTCAACTTTGAGACGTCCGAGCGGCTTTGTAAGGAGATCTGCAGGCATTTCAACTCCAGGAAGATGAACAATTTTGATTATCCCGTGCTCGACAGCCTCCCGTAGCCAATAGAAGCGGAGGTCCAGGTGCTTCATCCGCCCATGATGCTCTGGATTCTTTGCGACAGCGATGGCCGACTGGTTGTCGACATAGAGAGTGGATGCTCCGTGCATGGTGTAGCCGAATTCAGTGAGAAGGTTGCGGAGATACATTATTTCCATTCCCGCTGTACACGCCGCCACATACTCTGCTTCTGTTGTTGACAACGTCACAATAGACTGCAGACGGCTGTGCCAGCTCACGGCCCCACCACCAATCTTCACAACCATGCCCGATGTGGAGCGTAGGCCATCGGGGTTACCACCGTGGTCCGCGTCGGAATAGGTGGTAAAGAGTTCATTTGTGGAAGACTTTGTGGGTGCGTACGTGAGCTTGGTATCCAGGGTCCCCTTCAGATAGCGTAGAAGGTGTTTTACAGCCTTCCAGTGCTGCGGCCCGGGATTCGCGTTGAAACGACAGAGAACGCCAACCGCGTAGGTGATGTCTGGACGTGTAGCATTGGCTAGGTATGACAGAGCTCCCGTAGCATTCGCGTACGGCTTGTCCTTCATGTAGGCAACATCTTCGGGTGTCTGTGGAGCCATGGATGTCGATAACTTGACACTGTTGTCCATCGGCGTTGTTACCGGAGTACAGTTCGACATCCCGAAGCGTTCAAGTATGTCCAGAATGTATTGGCGCTGCGAGAGAGAGATAGAATGATTTGGGCGGTCCCGTACAACTTCGACACCGAGGAGGAATGTGGTGGGCCCGAGATCCCGAAGTTTGAACGCCTGCTTGAGGTCGTCTTTGAGCTGTTGGATGGCGGCCTTGTTTTTCGAAGCAATGGTGATGTCATCAACAAACACCGGGACGATCACCCGGTCGTTGCTTCTCTTCCACACCCACACGCTATGCTCGCATTTCACACATTCGAACCCCAGCCCACGGAGTGTCTCGTCAAGCTTTTTGTGCCAAATTCGCGATGCTTGTTTCAGTCCGTAGATAGACTTCAGAAGCCGCCACACCCAACTAGAATCTCGCTCTGTGAAACCTTCTGGTTGGCGCATGTACACCTCGGCGTCAATTTCCCCGTTCAAGAATGCGGACGAAATGTCAACACTCTCGAGCTCGAGGTCTTCAAGCGCAGCGATAGCAATAATAGTGCGCAATGCAGCCCATTTGGGTGTTGGTGCGAAGGTGTCGTCGAAATCAAGCCCTGGACGTTGGTGGTTCCCCATGGCAACGACGCGACCTTTGTAGCGCTCAATGGACCCATCAGCGTTGCGCTTGACCTTGAAAACCCATCGGCTTCCAATCACCTTTCGTCCTGGTGGCAACTGCACGAGCTCGAATGTCCCATTGTCGAGCAAGGCTTGGATCTCCTCGCATGCGGCCTGATGGTATTTTTCGTGGTCAGGACGACGCATTGCCTCGGCATAGGACTTGGGTTCGGTATCGTGCGCCGCTGCTGAGTGTACGAATTCAAGTGCCTCCGGAAAGGTAAGTACCTCATCCGCAGCATAGACATAGTCAATCCCTGCGGCCATCGCTGCTTCTGACGTTTCATCAGCTACTTCGGGCGTCTCATCGGCTGCTGGGTCTGGGACCGGAAGGTTGTATGACTCGAGTTGACGTGGGTCTTTGTCTAATCGCAAAAATGGAGGTATGTCATCTTTGAGACGTTCTGCTTCTGTTCGACGCTGACGTCTCGGAGCAGGATGCGGGGTGTCAGGGGGTGATGAGAGTGGAGTCCCGCCTGCAAATGGTGACTGAGGACGGGGAGTGACAGGAGGATCTACTGTAGGTGCAGATGGCGCCTTTGTTTCCCCCCCATGATCCGATGTCAAATCGTCATCTGGCGGCGAGTAGAAGGATGGGATCACTTCAGGTGGCATATGTGAAGTCTTGTCAACAGTTCCAGGGAAGTAGCGCTCGTCGAAATCAGCACGGTCACTGATCACCTCCCTTTTCGTAGTTGGATTCCAGAATACCCAGCCCTTGTATTCCGAGGGGTATCCCAAGAAGATGCACTTCTGGGTACGTGAAGAAAGACTCCGCCGCTTGTCCTTTTTGACGTGAACGTATGCAGTACAGCCGAACACTCGAAGATTTGACACATTGGGCTTCTGGCCTTTATACCACGATGAGTACGGAATGCTGCCGTCAGGATTAGCAGCGGTGGGTGTTCTGTTCCGAAGGTGTGTGAAGCAGTCGACTGCATAGCCCCAAAACGATGCCGGTAACTTTGCCTCGACCAGCATCGCTGTGACGTGTTCCTCCATGATACGGTTGGCGATTTCTGCCACTCCCGTTTTGGTGTGGCTCATCACGCACAGTGTGCTGGCGTCGTATACCAAATTCCTTGCAGAATCGGTCCATCTCCGTTGACATGAACTCGCCACCCTTGTCCTCTCTTAGGCACTTCAATTTGCATCCGGTGAGTGTTTCCGCAAATGCCTTGTATATCTTGAGACACTCAAAGAAGTCACTCTTGTGCTTTAGTTTGAACGTCACCCACACGCGTCGGTAGTCATCGATGAATGTACACCAAAAGCGGTAACCCTCGCAGACGCACAGGTAGCGGTCCCTTGAGGTCAACATGCACAAGCTCAAGCGGGCCAGTAGCACGGAAAGATGCCTTCTTGGGAATCGGGCCGCGATGTTGTTTGCCTGCTAGACACGGCTCGCAAATTGGGTCTGGCGGAGTCATGGAGGTAAGTTTCATGCCATCAACGAGTTGGAGTCGCAATAGTTTTTGTATGGCGTCAATACCAATATGTCCCCATCGACGGTGCCACAAAGTGAGATCTAGGGGCAACGTTGAGGCCTGAGTTGCCACCTCATATGGAATTGTATGGCCGTCCAGATACGCTGCGTTGCGATCATTGATTGTCGCAGTGAACAACACTTCACCGTGTCGCTGGAACACGAGCTTGTCGGAATGGATAGTAACGATGAATTGTTTTTGACGAGTGAGGTAGAGAACGGCAAGGAGATTACTCCGGAGTTTGGGGACATGCAACACCCTTTCGAATTCCACCAGTCGTCCTTCCTTCCCACCGACTTCTGACTGAAACCTCACACTACCAACTCCAGCCGAATAAATGATTTTGTTGTCGGCAAGACGAATGGGAACACGGTAAGGTTGGTACGTCGTGAACCAGTGTCGGTGTGGTGTCATATGCGAAGTGGCACCTGTATCTGTGTTCCAGTCAGCTCCAGCTTCATGTCGGAGCGGTGATGAGGGATCGGAGGTAGGACTCGCATTTCCTGAGGTCGCAGCACCGGCAGATTCTTCTCCCGCTGTTTTGGCTTGGTCCGAAGGCGTCTTCCCACGACGCTTGTTATTCTGCTCCTGCTTGATCCTCGCCATGGTACGACAATCCTTCGTCGCATGCCCATCCTTGTTACACCAGTCACAATGTTCCTTCTCGACAGACGGTGCCACATCAGCAGTGGCCTTGGCAGCGGCTTCTTGGGCAGCTTTGAGCGCGAGGGATGCTTGCAATTCCTTTGCTGCCCGCTCAGCACGATCCTGCTCCTCGAGGATGAATGCCTCAGTCACTGTGGACTTGTCGAGTTGGGGAAGGAGGAAGAGGGACGACCTGAAGGACTGGTACTCGTCTGGTAAGGCTCTAATCATTGCCATGGACGCAAGCTCGCCATCGAGGTCGGACAGAGTATGTGCGGCAGGACGAAGGTCTTGGATCAATGTGATAGCGTCGTCAACACGGCCAATGAGCGTAGTAAGGGACTCCTCTGGGAGCTTTTGGATCGAGAAGAGGTGGTTGTATGCAGCGAACCTAGCTCCTGGTTTCTTTTGTCTGTGAATTTTCTCCAACGCCTGCCACATTGACACAGGATTCTCCTCCATTCCCTTGACATGCACCTTCTGCGATGGGTCTAAGGAGGCAAAGATAGACCCGGCGGCCTTGCCAGAGTCTATGAGCCATTTGCGAAGTTCCTCGGTATCATTTCCTGCTGGTGCAATAATGGTGCCTTTGACTATGTGCCAGACTCCAAGTCTTTGAAGTTCGGCACGTTCGTCTCCAACCCATGAACCATAATTCTTCTCGGTAAGACGAGGAAAGGTAATTTTGTGTGTTGGTTCAGACATGATGCTGAGTGGCAACAACACAGAATAAGTTTAGACGACTGATTCGTGCCGATCAGTCAGGGCCCATAACCTGTGAAGAGCCGATCGTCGTCTAGACGTTCTCTGGTCGAGCGTAAGTCGCTATGTATTAAAATGAGACTAAAATATTCTACATACCTCTGGTCGAGCGTAAGTCGCTAAAGACCTTACTCCGACCACAGTGATCTACACTACGTTATCGTATGTATTTCTATCTTTTTACTATACGAACTTTAACACAGTCGAAAGGGCCTTTCCATCTTGAAGGGTTTTAATCTGGAGGTCGCCGTTGGCGAGAGCGTTGCCATTGTGTAGGTGCTTGCCTCTTACCGCCATCGCCGACTCTTATAAATTGAATGACCGCAGGGGACAAAGCGGTGGGGGAAAATCTTCCGTTCACTCTTTGCTGCTACGGTATTACGATCCCATCGAGGGGAAGATCACATTCGACGGCCAAGGTGGCTCGTTTCCATTCCAAAATTACAGGATAATAACCGTTCCGCTAGACATCCGTGAATTTTCCATCGAATCATGGCGCAGCGTCATTGGGATTGTGCCTCAAGACCCCGTCTTATTCACGGGGACGATCGCGTCCAATATCGCCTTCGGAAATCCAGGGGCAACGCGGGAGCAGATCGAGCAGGCCGCCCGGGATGCCAACTGCGAGTTTGTGTGGGGGGATGCCGCAAGGGTTTGACACGCCGAGTAAGCAAATTGGTGGCTTTACCCTTGATCGTAGTTCATTCATCACAGTTGGGCGCTTGAGTCTTTCTGGCGGTCAACGCCAGCGGCTCGCGATTGCGCGCGCTTTACTCAAGAAACCAGCATTGTTGGCGCTTGACGAAGCTACGAGTAGTTTGGACGCGACCTCGGAGCGCCGGGTACGACGTCGACAATTTCGAGGTTTCGTGACCACGCTAACGTGGGCTACTACACCACTGTGCAGGACTGATGTCGGAATGATGTCAGTTCTTAACTTCATAAGACATCAGCTGAAGACTTCAGTCGGGCGTTGTGGTGATATCAGAACAGAATCCATTCAGCTAATCATTTTCAAGTCAGAGTGACATATAGACTTCGGAATGATGTCAGTGCTTCAATATCGACTTGAATTGATTTGCTGTTCATCCCACCATCGGCTTGACTGAGATTTAAAATATTGTTTAGGTCAATTTCCTCATGCAAAGAACACGGAAATGTTTGAGAGAAAATCAAATTTTATTTGAATACATGTATTAATCGTCATAAAATGCCTGCGATCACTCTTCTACCTCTGGAATGCTGCCTTCATCGGCAGGTAGCGAGTCAGCTGATGGCTCCTCGTCCTCTTCCACATCTGGCTCCCGCTGCTTTCTTTTCTTGGTTTTATTGGCACGCTTCCGGGCCGCGACGCGCTGGATCTTGGGCGCCAAGGCCGAAAGGGTCTTCAGATCTTTCAAACAGCTGTCATTGAAAGTGTCGGAGCAGGGACGATGGGTGGACTTGACAGGATCCTCGTAAATCGTGATATCTTCCTCAAAATTGAGCTTCATGGACCTGGTAAGGACAGTAAGCGAAGAGGTACTCCGAGAAAAATTGAAGCATACTCGACGAAATCTTCAGGGCCTGCATCATGAAGCTCTTCAAGCTCCTCGTCGATCTTGGGCCAGAAGTCGTGAATCGAGTGGTTAAACATGCGGAGGTGGCGCCGCTGTTGATGTAGATGGTGGCATCAGCATATCTGCAAGATATAGAAAAGGAATAAATACGCACGATGAATGCAAGCCGATGATAAAGTCCCAGTGTGTGATTCACGCCAGGAGCATGCTGCAAAAGTTCCTCGGCCAGGTTAGCAATATTGCAGAACTCAGATCCATCTTCGATGGATGCCTTGACCTTTCCAATGACATCAATGACCAGTTTGCAAAAAATGTATTCAAGTCTTACCGCGCTCTTCATGTCGCTCCGGAAAATGCTGAACTCGCGGCCAAGCCACTTGACCAACTCCGGAGACTCGTTACTGTTTGCTGCTGGGAGTCCTTTCACTTTGTTGGACCGTGCAGCAGACTGGAAACAATGGTTAAAATTGAGAAGGATGTGAATAATCGACTCACAATGACAGCGTTCTCGACAGTGCCGGCATAATACTGAATATTCGGCAGGAGTAACAACGTCCAGATATATTCTCGCAATGTTTTCTAAATGAAAAGTCAGCTCCAGAACACAATTGAGAATGAGGCTACAAACGGCAAGAGCTTTGCTTGGCTTCCATGCAGAGTTGCGTTCCTCTGCCTCTTTGTTGAGAAGGTCTTCAACTTGGAGTGTGTGGATGAACTGAAGTGCATGGCGCTCATCGAGGCTTGATGTCTGAAATGAAGTCAGAATCCAAATGCATGTGAAGGAGACGGTGGCATTGGACCTCGATATATTGCCTGAACTCAGCTTGAGACTCGTCGGAAAGCTTGATGCGTT
Source organism: Mycena sanguinolenta (assembly GCA_014462675.1). Lineage (NCBI taxonomy): Eukaryota > Fungi > Basidiomycota > Agaricomycetes > Agaricales > Mycenaceae > Mycena > Mycena sanguinolenta. The sequence continues at coordinate 3,083,936 of JACAZH010000014.1, forward strand.
TGAGGGCTCTCTCGCCGAAATTTTTGAGCCGCTCTGTCTGCGGGATGATAGAGGACGAAGTGCCGATGAATGGGTTCGGGGTGGCATCGGCTGGAGTGGCATCGGGCTGCGACTGAGGGCTGGTTAGCGAAGGAACCGGTGAGGGACTGGAAGGTGTGTCTGTATTGACAGGTGTGGAGGGAGGAGGCCGAGCCGCTCTTCGACGGCGAGCAATCTCGAGAAGGGAGCCTGAGGACATGATGGGAAAGAGGAAAGACGCGAGTTTGGGTCACCTTGCACAAACAAATGATTATTGTTTGCTGATCACATGTGCGAGACGAAAAATAATCTGGGCTTGCATCGCACTTTAGACAAACTTCTCCATGGCTCCTGCGGCATGGCAGCCACCTCAAGGTATAAAAATCACTGTGATATGAGGTTTAGTTACTCATCTGGAGACCAACAGATGTTTTACCCTTCCTCGAATATTCTGCTGACCGGAAACAAGTGCGATGCACCGTCTGTAACAGCGAGGGAAAAGCCACTGTCAAGGAATTTATTCAATCTAAAAATCTCAAAACTCACCTCACATCTGCGACCCATGTGGCATGCAATACCAACCGCCTGGTTCGGGAGAGAGCACGACTTGAGCAGGTCAAACAAATTTCCGATGCTTATAATGCCGGAGGCGTCGAAAATTACCAAAATGCAGCATCACCAGCTCCCTCATATCCTCCGCCCATGTTTCCTGCACCACCGGTCCTCAATGATGTTGATATGGATTATTATGCCGATGTCAATGATGCTCAACTCATGGAGCAAATGGGCCAGACAGTTCCGGTCGACGAAGCCCCGACACCTGAGGAAATTCGGCTGCGCCTTCAGGGAAGAATTTCAGCGTATGCTGGAGGAAGCTCATCGCGAGACTCACTTTGGGATTGATGTCGGCGATGGATTTGTTGGCGATGACCTGCCAAAGGAATTTGAAGATGACGAGGATGATGAGTGCTGGGACCGCTCGCTTTTGGAGCAATCAGAATACCGACCGTATCCAAATAAAACAGTAAGTTGACTTATTTGAATATCTTCTTTAAACTCACGACTGGCAGGCAATGTTGCTTGATATTATGGACAATCTTCCCCGAGCTCGCTTTTCCAGCACGCAGATGTCCATGATTATCCATTTTGCAAAACAACTCGGCGCACCAGATGTGCCATCCTTGAAGGCGCTCCGTAAAATGCAGCAGACCCTTCAATCAACCTGCGGGAACAAACCAGTCAAAATCACGTCGCAATTTGGAAATGTCTTCTACATGAACGACATCCGCGAGACATTGGCCCGTGACATGGCAAATCCACTTGTTGCTCCCCATATGCATTTCTATCCTGAGGAAACCGATGGTCCCATCTCAGAAACATACCAGGCCGAGCGTTGGATGGAGTACACACCTTCACAGCTCACACCTATGTTTTCCAAAGGCCACAAACGGTTCTGGATCGAAGAGCTCGCCCAACTGAAGAATGGAACCTTCGTTATTCCTCATACATTGATCGTCCGCAATGGTACTCTCACCTCGGATGTGTCGATTGCAGAGCAAACTTCTGAGGGCCAGTGGACGCTCCTGGACCAAGAAATTACGGTTAATGCTGATGATTTCGAGCTCGATTACAATGACATAATCGCTCACATTGGGACGTTGCTCTGGAATGAGGGTGCAAAAGTCTCGCCGATGCCCAACGAGATGCGGAAACTTGTTGCTGAGGATGAAGATCTCTTTGTCATTATGGCTTCTCCATGGGCCGATGATGTATCCGGCAACAAATCCAAGCAATACAACAAACACATGAATATGTACACAGGAAACGGTTGCCTGCCAGGTCGCTTGCTTCAGCAGGAGTATCATGTCCATTTTATCTCAACCTCACCGAACGCCTCCTCAGCGGAACAGTTTGCAACTTTCCGCGACCATGTTAACAGCACGGAGAAAGAACCTGTTCGGTGTTACAATGCAGCGACAAATCGAATGTGCCGATTTATAATCCGGACACCAGGACTTCCAGCTGACAACCCTCAGCAGTCGGAAGAAGCGTCACATATGGGCAGCAATGCAAATTTCCCCTGCCGCAAATGTCAGTGGGGCGGGACGCAGGTCGAGAAAGAAACCGAGGAGATATATCACCAGTGTCATTTTGCTGGAGTTGCTCGAGACGCTGCCCAAATTAGGGCAAGGTTGGAGGAACAACTTCGATTATCGATGCTTGGGGATCCAAATGCTGTTATAGAACATCAGCGGGCAACGGGCACGAAGGATAAAATCACCCAACATTGGATCCAATTGCTTCTTGCCAAGTCAAAAGCAATGAAGACAGAAAATAGCCGGCGAACCATGGAAGATATTTCTTCCGAGCTTCAAACATGGCTGGACACCCAGCCGGGAGACAAGATGAATCCTCTCCTCGACATTTCGGGTCTTGATCCTTCTCAGGACACGCCAGTGGAGCTTCTTCACACAATTTTATTGGGCGTAATAAAATACATCTGGCACCATCTGAACACAGCTCAATGGTCAGATCAAGATCGCCACTTACTTGCTATTCGACTGCAGTCCACCGACTTGACAGGACTCACAGTCCCTCCCGTATGTTTTCGTGTTCCCTCAAAGTTGACCTTACCTTACATTGGGGCCTACAATATAGATTCGTGCTGGGTACATGATTCAGTACAAAAACAACTTGATCGGCAAGCATTTCAAGACGTTGATGCAAATACTTGCCTTCCATGTTCATGGAATATCGACGCCGGAGCAATTTGCCTTGATCAAAGCTGCAGGTGAACTTGGAGCACGTCTCTGGGTACCTGAAATCGACAACATGGATGAATATCTGGACGACCTGAAGATTGCCATTGCAAACTTACTTGACGCATTTGATCAGGTCGATCCTCTACGGATTCTGGTCAAAATTAAGCTCCATCTCTTGGCGCATATACCAGATGACATACGACGATTTGGACCGCTACTTCGATGGGCCACAGAAATATACGAGTCGCATAATGCTGTATTTCGACTCTGTTCAGTCTTCAGCAATCGCCTTGCTCCAAGCCGAGATATTGCCATGAAATTTGCTTCAATGGATCGCGTTAAACATCTACTGTCCGGAGGATATTGGTGGGATCCTGTTTTACAACGGTGGACTCAAGCAGGGCGGGGGTGTACAGCAGATTCTGCTCACCGATCCAATTTTCCAACGACACTTGGGTTGGACAGCGCTGCCCAAAGTCAACCCCGGATTTGTGAAGGCGATGCCTGCAAAACGGGCCCCACCTGTGAAATGGGATCAGACAAAAGCATCAGCACATTGGGCGATGAATACTGCACCACCTTCCCCAGACAGTTCTTGGCGTATGGGCCATGCTGTTACAGCCCGGAGTGGGGACAAGGCCATCATTGGTTCTTGGGTCTTCGGACTTGATTCCAAAGGAGCTACTGTGATTGGTCGAGTTGCAGAACTCTTGGTTGGCGAAAAATCACTGGCAACAGTTGAGCAATTTATCTGTACCGACAAACTTCACCCAGAGTTTGGCTGGCCCGTAATACGCCGTCCTAATGGTGCCGAAATCACCAATGGTCAAGGACAGTCACACATCGTCCTGGATACAACATCACTCCAGTTCATCTGCTCTGTGCAGCATGACTGTCGGATGGGAAACTGCAAGCCAGGGATCAGTCACAAGGAGCGCCAAGAACGCGAAGAAACAAGCCGGGAAACCATGCTAATCAAGCATGCTGACGATGATCAATTCGTGCTGAATATGAGCACTTTGCACAACTTCACCAAGCTTCGCCGGGTGCTTCCACAGTCATTGACAAGGCTAAAAGCACTCCATGAAGATCGTCCCAAGTTCCATAAGGAAATGACCGCACAGGCCAGCAGCATCCGAATAAAAAAGCGGAAGAAAACCGCTGAAAAAAGACGGCAAACGGCGGAAGCAAAGAGGAAAGAGGCTGAGCTGGCAGCGGCAGCGGCTGCCGAGGCCGAGGAAGCTCTCAGACGCGCAGAGGAAGGGGAGGATGACTCAGAGGAGGATGAACAAGAGCCGGATGAACACCAAAACGAGTTACAAGCGATTCTGGAGTCCGACAATGACGTTCCTGAGTCAGAGGCTGAAGATGAGATCGAGGAGAGTAATGTAGCAACATCCAGACGTGGGCGGAAAAGACGACGATGTTGACTTGTGTAATATCTATAGAATGATTGGACCTCGAAGTAGTGGTGTAAAAACAGCGAGAATTGCAAGCGTAATACGCTCGGCAAGACTTGCGCAGGATGGGAGAGGACATCAGAATGTGTGACTGGTGTGACTTTGGGTGACTGGACGAAAGTCAAATGTTGCAGTTTGAACAAGGCCAGGTCTGCCGACCATTTGGATAGGTTCAGGACAATTGAATTCCAAGAAACTATTTGTATTATTTTTCCTGCTATTTTACGAAACCCCCTCCGACCTCTGTGGCCTTAGGCCAGACTCGCCAGAGGTGACAACTTCATCCCAAAACGGCAAGCCGAGGCAGCGTGTGATTGTCTGGGCACGGTGATCCGGTCCGACGTACCATGGGAAATCGGTTCGAAATCGTTACAAGAGTTTAAAATGTTGTAAGACTGACTTGAGAAATACATCTTTGAAATGTTAGTTTGATATCACGGAGGAGATATCAGACTGATTGATATTTTATATCATTCTGAGGTCTATACAACATGTCGGATTGATTCATCGTCCAAACATCGTCCTGATTTCTCCTTAGGGTGGTAGTGTAGGTAAACGACACGATAGACAAGATTCTTAGCGATCGGCACACAACGTGCCTATTTGTTGCACACCGAGTGTCAACCATCGCAAGAGCCGAGCGCATAGTCGTTCTGGAGGGTACGTCACAGTCATCAGGTCCATTCCTTAGCTCAAGGTGCTTCAGCTGGACGGATCGTCGAATCGGGGTCGTACCACGAACTGGTGAGTTATCGTCACATTGCAGCTGCCGCGAATCTTTCAACCTTTCCTGGCCAGGTTTCCCGCCGCGATTCGCGATTTAGAGCACTCATGGCTGCGCAGCTAACCACTGCAGCTGGAGAGAAGGATGCGGCGGACTTGACTCCTTGGCCCGAGTAACTCACTGAGAACCCGTATCCGTAAAGTTTATAAACTGACGTGGTAACCTGTTGTACGCCAACAGTCATTTACTTGAGGAGAAATAATCACCCGTATCGTATTTCCTGTGTAATGCCGTTGCTGAATATAATTTGGTTAGACGCCGTAACACGTTGCATGCGCGTGTTGGAAGTACAGAGTCAGAATAGGTAAACCTTCGAGGACGGCTGTCTTCCCAGCACTCGATTCGTCCTTCCTTTTGTCACCGCGCAGCATGGACTCCGCGTCTCCCAGCACCAGCCGTAGCGATCTGGACAGTTCCAACGATCCCTTGGATAGCAGCGCAAGCTCAAACTACAGCCTCACGACACCATCGGGAGTCCCCTCAGCACAAGCTTTAGTCCGCACTACGAAATCGGCACTCGAGGCATTAGATGTGAGTGGAGCTTACCAGCGTGCTTGCCAGAGGCGCAAACCTTCAATAGGATACATTGGGCGAATTGCACGGACAGACGACGCAGATCGCTCTGCTAGGGGGCGAGCCTCAAATAGCTCGGGACATCGAAAAGTGAGTCGGACACACGGTGGCCATTAAATGTGCTCATGGATTTCATGCAGTCTTCGAACCCAGTTGATGGATCACGAGCGAAGGTACAGAGAGGGAATCGAGGAAATCAAACGCGAGTAAAAATTTTCTCGCCTCACGCTGCCTTGATAACCGAGTTGCAATCGTGCAGTACTCTTGAAACATGTAGAGTCTGAAGTGGTGCCAGAGTTATTGAAAAAACAAGGTGACTTTGCTGCATGGCATACTACTACCCGCAGTAGGCCTAGGCTTAACGCGAGATATGAAGCGGAGGAAGATATTGCTCGTGAAATCGACCAGCTCGTAGCAGAACAAGTCGCAATTTGCTTGAAGGATCACATCCCACAAGAACTGCAAGACGAAGTTGCAGAACAACAAAGGATTCTCGAAGAGGTCCGAAGAGAGCTTCATAACTCGTGCGTTTTTGAGCTATAGAATGTGCACCAGCGTGCGTGTTAATATGATTCTTCACGCGACAGAGAGAGTCGGCGCAGCAACGCCAGGTTGAGAACAGATCATGGAGACGACAGCCTGCAGACCATCTACAAAGCAGACGGAACAATCCCGGCTGCCTATCCTGCCAATCTGCAAGCTCTTTTCGACATGGACGGGTTAACTTCTCGTGCCCTCATGGAGGAGTATGAGCTGCGCCACGCTTCTGAATCTCGTGAAAGGAATCTGAACCGATTGATGCAATTTTTGGGGGTCAAGTCAGTGTCGTTACCATATTGTCATAGCGGATCTAATTTTTATTTTCATGTTCTTGAACAGATACCAAATGGTAAGCAAGCTTCGAGACCCTTTACCAAATCATTATTGGTCCAACTTTCAGGTTCGAGATGGATCCGCGACGCGCAGCATTGGTTTGGTGTAACCTTCCTCTGCAATTCCAGTTCGTCACTTGAGATCCGTTAATTTTGTCTCCACCTCATCGCGGCGAGGAAAATATACAAAAAAAGCGAACGGGTCGAGATCTATTATGCATCGGCGGCCTTAGCGTCCTCCATCTTGACCCAAAGCCCACCCTGAGGTAATTTGTGAGATGTAAAAGAGGTTAGGAACGAAAATGGGCCCACCTGAGTGTACAGAGTAAGATGCATTCTCGGGACGCATTTTTCGATGCCCTTGCGCCCAGGCTGACCACTCCACTCGGTCGGAACACGAGCGTCTGGTGGGCAAGCGTCGACATCCAGCGTCATCGAAGCGAAGTTCTGCAACAGTCGAATGATGACGAAAGACATCTCGTTGTAGGCGAACTACGGTGGGTCAGAACTGCGAACGTGTACTAAAATGAGAGTACTTACCTGCTGCCCGAGGCAAATACGCGGACCCGCATTGAACGGCAAGAATTTGAACGAATGAGAGTTGTATTTCTGGACCCGTTGATCCAAGAATCTTTCTGGGTCAAATAGGTGTGCTGTGGATGTCGCTTCAGATTAGATTTTTCATTCAAGACTGAATTCCGTACCATCCGGACCCCACAAGTCCGGCCGCCGTTGCATCAACATGACAGAATACATGATCCTATAGACGTTGAGGAGAGGATCGAGCACAAAACAGAGATACGGACGTTGTACCGCCTGGGATGTATAAGGGCTTTTCGTTAGGATCGGGCGACGGCCAGATAGTGGAGTTAAGAGGTTGCCTGCGAATATGTTATGAACAAAGCGGATTCAGGGAACAATAGTGTACCGAATGTTAAAGGGGCTTTGTGATGCAAAATGTATTCTCAGTACTATGCGGGTACAGATAAAAAGGACTCTTACACGGGTGGGAACAGGCGTAGGGTCTCTGGAAGCGCATCAGTCAAGTTGTTCTCGGGACGTGCTGTGGAAGACGCACCGTTCAATACTGCCCTCAGATACTTCATTTGCTTGATATCATCATACGTGGGTGGTCCGGTAGGGCCGACAACCGCCAATATCTCCTCCCGTAGACGAGCTGTGACTGCTGGAGACGAGGAAAGCCTACATGAATAATTGACCAAAATTGAACATTCAAGTTGAACGATCAGGAAACACATACAAATAGATGACATTGGTCAAAACGGACATCGTTGTGTCCCCTGCCAGCTAAAGTCGATGGTGAATATACGCTATTATCGGGCTTTGGAAGAAATACCAATTAGAATATTGATGCTGTTTGGTGAATGAGTTGAAAGTCGGGGAAATTTTGGAAAAATAACGTACATTTCATCTTTCAATAGCTTGGGATCTATTCCGCACACATCAGCGCATATCAAGCAGAATAATATGCTAATCACCTGAGGTTGACTTCATCAACTCATCGAGCAAGCAACTGTCCTCGCTGGAATAGACCATGTCCTTCTCCTCAGCGAGTTTCTTATTCAGGGCAGCCTCGATGAGGGGATCGATATATTTGGTGACGACTTCCATGGGCTTGGCGGTTTTGTCCTCGAACATTTCAAACAGCGGCCAAGCCCAACCGAGTCGTTGCCGGAGCGAAATCTGGTGCATGGCTTCACCATAGGCTTCCGTGAAGGCATTCGCCGCCTGAGCGCGAGGCGAGTCATTAAGTGAACGCTTCATTGACGCGTTGTGCGGGTAAGGCGGGGTGCAAGCCAGGCTATCGACGCATGATCCAAAGAGGAACTCCGTGGCGGAGTCCATAGTCAATCGACTGATCAAGTCCTGTATGGATAGCAAAAGATTGGTCCGTGTCGAGAACAATTTGGTGGGCTCGTACCTGGAAATCCACTGCATAGCCTTCCGCCATACGGCTTTTTATGTGAGCAATAACCGTATCCGTGTGGCGATGGAATATTTCAAAGTGTTCGAAACGATCGCGGGCAAAGAAGGGCCTGGTCATACTCCGGTGGAACGACCACATGTCGCCTAAGCCACGGTCAGGACATGGTCTTCCATAAGATAGATTGGGTCCTTACCGTCCGAGTTGAACACACCGTTCTGATACGATTGAGCACAAGCAAGAATTAAAACGGTTATATCACTTACGCCGAGGACGGACTCCATCATACTGCAAAAGTGCTTGCCTGCGAAATTGATTCGATGGCAACGCAAAGAAAAAACTGAACCCCACCTTTCACGTAGTTCTTGAAATCTGTGGCCAAAATTATCTGGATGTGCTCGGGGGAAACGGCAAAGATCTTGTCCTCCCAAAGTACCCGGATGTTAATTACGGGGCTACCCAGTGATTGAACCAGGCCCGCAAAGCTATCACCTGTGAACATGCGTAAGGCTAGAAACGCTCGAAGGAACGGGACCCTTACCCAGATACCCTGTCCTGGCGGCTTTCAGTAACGTCTGAAGAAGGTCAACACTCCCCGGCCAGGTGCCCTGGGCCCGAGGCACAAGCCGTGCTCCCATAGCGTTAGCTGCTCTAGCATGGTATACTTGAGTGAGTACGTTCCGCCCGACGAGGAAAGCAACTAAGACAAGGAGTGCAACAATAGGAGCTTTCCAGACTGGAATCCCCAGTCCGTATTTCGGATGGATAACGAGTGCTTGAAGCAAGAAGAAAAGGCATGTCGGTGCGAAGAGAGTACGACCAAGGAAACGGATACCAGGGGATAAGGTCATCGTGGAGGTGTAAAGCTGGGTTAGAATGAGTGAGAACTGGTGCACACCATTAAATAGGAAAAGTATCAATGTCTCGCTCCTGTCTCATCCGGAGAGCAGTGTTCCGATCACATCCGCCGTTCAACAAGTTGACTGAAGAAAATAAAAGTGGTGCAGTTCGAAGCCATCAGAGTTCTCAGCTTCAATGAATCAAAATATTTCAGACTTGCGTCTCAGATCACAGGGGAATCCAAGAGAACGGCGCGTGAGCACAGTTCAACGTTGAGTACTTATTTCGAGAGCGGCCGAAACTGTCTGAGACCGACCCAAAACCATAGCCCACAGAGAATTGAGACAGGGTTAAGATGGCACTGCTGCAAGTGATTCAGCTAAGATATTGAGAAATGGACGAACGACTTCCTTGCTGCACACATTGGTGTTGATAACATGTTGACTTGGATGGATGCCCTACTTATGTGTCCGGATCAAGTTTCGGCTAAGAGTGAAAGGCTCCCGAGTGAAATAGAGCCAAATGCTACTTTGCGCCTTAGGTCCTCATTATTCATACTGGCCTCGGTCAAGGAACCCGCTCTTTTCGCCGGATTTCTTTCTCATCCAACCAGCAGCTGAGTATTGTGAGATTGCTGACTGTCCGGTCCGGATATGGCCGATGGCCCTATAAATCTACTTCATGGCAATCCCGCTTTGTCAGACACATATTGGTTATTCCCGAGCTCAACATGACTGAAATGTAGGCGTTGACTGTCAGGCCTCTATTCCTTCCTTCATATCTGAATAACCCGATGTAGGGAAGGAGGTTCACCCTTGAATCGATTGTCATGGCTTCGTCCTTCGCATTCATTCCTGAATGCGATTGCCGCTTCTCCAAAGGCGCGCTGGCTAGTTTCCAACGGTGGACAACAGCTTGTTTCCATCCCTGCCTCTAGAAGCTCGGACAAACCTGTAATCGGGCAACTCACGACGGAACAAGCCAAATCTTTCCTTGGCTCGGAGCCTTACTTCGGGCAGGGTCAAGACGATGGCCGAGTCCTCAACGCGGACGAAGTATCTCCATTCACTGAGTCAGCGCGCATACGAGGACCCCGCATTGTGTTCCTCGGCCTCCTGGACCCTTTGTCCACCCAGAATGCGCTTCCCACCTCCGACTTTACAGATCCGGAGCGCGCTGTCGCCAAATTAGAAGGAACGCCTTATTTCGCACTAGATGTTGCGGAGCTCGGGCTTGATACAGATGCATTCCTCAATCAAGACAAAGACAATCAGATTCTCAGCTGGGGAGAGCCAAGAGCGTTGCTCATGGGATTGCAACTAGACAAGGTTTCGTTGGCATTATTCAATGAGGCCCGAAGCATGGTCGATTGGAACCAGAGGAATAAGGCATTCGCGCTTTTTCCTTTCTTAAAGTCTGAGCTGACCAAGTGTACATGTAGTTTTGCCCTGCGTGCGGTTCCCCAACCTATTCCATGTGGGGCGGATGGAAGATTTCCTGCTCAACTCTACTTCCCTGGGCTGACAATAGCGGGAGAAAGCCATGTCCCACTGGGTGCGAATTTTCCTCTCGCTTTCTTCCGATCATTCAATTGATTTCTTGCCAATAGCAAAGGCCTTCATAATTTCACTCACCCGCGCACAGACCCCGTAGTCATAATGATTGCTATCGATGAGACGGGAGAGAAGATCCTTCTCGGCCGCGGAAAAAAGTATCCAGGCAAATTCTATTCCGCCCTTGCAGGTTTCATGGAGCCCGGAGAGACGTTCGAGGACGCGGTCGTGCGCGAGATGTGGGAAGAAGCTGGTGTAAAGGCGTGGGACGTGCGCTATCATTCTGCGCAGCCCTGGGTGAGTTTTTCCTGCAACCATTCGATCTTCGCATTCTCATCCCTACATATATGCAGCCTTTCCCTGCGAACCTCATGGTTGGGTTCTACGTGCGCGCTGACGCGTCCCAGCCAATTCGGCTCGACCTCGATAATGAGCTGATGGGTAAGCCTCCCGCCACTCCCTCGCACAATCCATCGCTCAGCTATGGCACTTTTTTCAGACGCGCGGTGGTACACTCGCGATGAAATCCTCGCAGTGCTAAACCATGCGCTTGGCACCAAGATCGACGCCTCAGCTCACAAGCGTTTGGCGGAAGCTGCTGATTCGGCGGGGCACGAGAAGGTCAGCGCTGAGGTAAAGACCATCGAGCAAGGTGTCGATGAACCGCCATTCCGCGTCCCACCGACCGGCGCGATCGCAGGTGTACTCATTAGAGACTGGGCGTACAGGAAGATTCAGTTTTCCCCTGCGCTGCCGTCCGTTCAGAAAGGGAATTTATAGATGTAATAAATAGATGAGAATACGCTTTTCGACTCTAAATTCAGTGTCTCGCCCCCTTCACAGGCCATCTATACCTTTGCCATGAAATAACCCACGCTTGGTGGTTTATTCTAGATTTAACGATGAGGGGCACTCAGAAGGCGATCCCTCCTCAGGGCATAAGACACATAACATAAGCATTCATTCCCATAAGTACACGTAAGAAAAATCATACATCGGCCGCTCCATAAGGGAGGATTTGTTGATCGCATCCGGCCGTTCCCGATGCGACCGTAAACTGGATACCCGTCAGTAGTTCAACGTTTTTCTCGAAGATGCCTGTCGTGTTCACAAGAACGCCAGGGATGCTCCCAGCTTGATCCCAGTAGGCAAAACAATTCTATGAATTAAATTAATGAGTGCCCTTCATCTCGGATAAGTCGAGGCACGCACGAAGCTACTGTTAAACGGTGGAGGCGGGGCAGGGTCTGCTACAAAGACACCCTGCGCGTTATTCCTGCCTGGTGGTGTTGGAATCGCAGCCAATAGCTGGCTCGCGGTCGCTCCATTGATAGCTCCTGTTACCGGACTTGCTGCACGGAACCAATTCGGTGGGAAGGTCTGGTTGCGGAAAAATGAGCCTATGATCGGGAGCGTTGCCTCTTTTGTGGTGCCTGGAAAGGGTTTGCCATCACCCTTTAAACATTGGGTGGATTTCCTACCGTTGGCAAACACGCTGGTGAAGAGTTCATGATCAATTGCCATACAGGAAGGATGAGATTGAGTGGACGAACTTCAGGATAAAGGACGCTTCATTATATGCACTGGCCATTCTTCTAGCAGTAAATTGAAACTGGGAAAAGGGTTTTGACCAAGGGCAGAGGGGGCAGAAAAAAAAAAAACCTCCGGATTTGCTGCTTGATCCATCATAATGTTTTGTTTCTTTATTCCAATAATTGTCTCAAGATTGAAAACAGTGCTAGGTCCATCTGGACCGTCGTCGCCAAACTTTCCGAGCTGTAACAAATCCTGAGCGGCAAGAATTAGTATACTGGGATGTCGAGCACAAAAAGTCATACCAAATCGTACAAAATGTCTTGGAAGTCACGGTTGTCGCCAATGAACGCATCAGCTCTGGTCATGGAAGCGTCACCTGCGAAAGATTAGACAAAACAAAAAATCAACGCTGATCAATTCACCCTCAAAACGACCATGCTTGGCTATACCGCCCGTAACTGGACCGTCAATTTTTCCTGGAAGTGGTGGGACAAGAGGAGATACTCCGCCGATGGATACTTTGTTGATAAATGGATTACCTCTTGTGAGCTATGGTTTTCATGAGCGTATGTTCCGTGTTTTCGCGACGGTGACGGACCATATTGTTGGCGGCCATGTTGGCACTAAGGAACAACTCCAGGTTAAAAGCCTACGGAATTATTTATGGTTTAGATAATCTGAAGAGGCGTCTTGGGCACAAACCTCCATCGAAGCCAAGACAATTTCTTCGAACGAGGCGATACCGCTGCAGAATTCTGAGTCATCTAAAGATAAAAAGCTGGTGTAAGCCATCACTTTCTCGGAACATAACCGTGGTTCGCAAGCGTATTCATAGCAGCTGATGCAATGTGAGATGCAAGGTATTCGATTATGGACCCAGTGATCACGAACGGCATGCTAAGTAAATCCATAGAACAATCAGCACACTCTACTCTACGGTCTGTTCAAAGACTTACGACCACGTTGATCGTCTGGACCTGGGGCGATAAACGGATGGGCAGCATCTGGTGCTCTGAATGAGATGACACTCAAAAGACAAGAGAAAAACTTGCCCGGAATCTGCTTCAAACCAGTCTCCGTTGCTTGAGCTGGCATGACGATCAAGGTGCCGGTTTGGCCATCCTGAACCTCAGTTGTCGGACTAGGACTATCCCGAATAATCGGATTTCTGGGAGCTGCAAGTACAGCTGGTAGCAGAAGCAACAAGACAGTAGAGGATCGCATTTTGGGCTGGGGAGGCGAAAGGTCGACTTGTACATGGACAAATCGCGTTTTTTGTACCAAAAACCTGAGAAGACTTGGCAGGGTCCGACGAAAAGAAGTGTTTCTGCCGCAGATGAATAGTTGACCGAATAGCGCCGAACGTGAGATGAAGTCCTCCATTTTTGACCGCTAGACCGAATTAACCCCAAAATCTGAGAAAGCGGATTGCCATTCATCCCCGATGGAAGCTTTCTATCTGCTGCATCCCGTCCATGAGCCTCTTGACCATGCCTAGTGCGGAGTTCCGAGTGCAGAACAGAGGAAGAGGGAAAGTCTCTGATAACTCTCCTCCGAGACCTACAGTCAGCACTGAGCAGCCCGGATGAATAACAAAGAAAAGGTTCGGTCAGGATGCCAAACTTGAAGCTTGAAGACGAAATGCGCTGATCAGCAGCGCGACCTTAGCGCCACCTCAACGCCACGGTGCTTCAATTCCCTTTATATAACCCATTTTGTACGGACGCCCGGTCTTGAAGCGGCAAAGCGCGATCCCTTTTGTCAATGGTTTTATACGGCGAGATATATTTGGGATATGTAGTCATTTTGCCGAAGTTCTGGCAGAGAACACATTCAACTGAATCGGAAAAGAAAATTTCTGTAAGAAACTCGTCAGAACTGACTGCACCGTGCACACACGTACGATGGTTAGTGCCCATCTCGACGGATGGACTACAGTATGATGCTGTCGAGTGAAAGAACGACTTCGGACCAGCGGTTCCGAGTCGCGATTGCACAGCCATCTGTCAGCTGTCACGGCGACATCCGAGTTCAAGTTCGATTTCAACTCCCAATTCTGTCTATCTGTAAGGACCTCTTAAAATGGGCTTTCTCGAAATCAAAGGCATTCGTGGCTGTTTATTTTTTTTGAATAACAAAGGTGACATAGGATCAGCCGATTCAAAGATCATACATCAGCAGGTCCAAAAGGAAGGACCTGTTGATCACATCCAACCGTTCCCGATGCGACCTGGAATAGTATGCCCGTCAGTAGTTCAACGTTCTTCTTGAATATGCCTGTCGTATTCACAAGGACCCCAGGTGTGTTCCCGGCTTGATCCCAGTAGGCAAAACAATTCTATGAAACAACCAGTGAGTGCCCATCATCTTGGAAATTGGCGGACGCACAAAGCTACTGTTGAATGGCGGGGGCGGGGCAGGGTCTGCTACAAAGACACCCTGCGCGTTATTCCTGCCTGGTGGTGTTGGAATCGCAGCCAATAGCTGGCTCACAGTCGCTCCATTGATAGCTCCTGTTACTGGACTTGCTGGACGGAACCAATTGGGTGGGAAGGTCTGGTTGCGGAAAAATGAGCCTATGATTGGGAGCGTTGCCTCTTTTGTGGTGCCTGGGAAGGGTTTACTATCACGCCTTAAAAATCGAGCGCATTTCCTACCGTTGGCAAACACGCTGATGAAGATTTCATGGTCAATTGCCATGCAAGAGGAATGGGATCGAGTGGACGAACTTCAGGATAAAGGCCGCTTCATTATACGCAGCAGCAATTCTTCTAGCAGCAAATTGGAACTGGGAAAAGAGTTTTGACCAGGGGCAGAGGGAGCAGAAAAAAAAAAAACCTCCGGGTTTGCTGCTTGATCCATCATGATGTTTTGTTTCTTTATTCCAATAACTGTCTCGATATTGAAAACAGTGCTAGGTCCGTCTGGGCCATCACTGCCAAACTTTCCGAGCTGTAACAAGTCCTGGGTGGCAAGGATTAGTATACTGGGATGTCGAGCACAAAAGGTCATACCAAGTCGTACAAAATGTCTTGGAAGTCACGGTTGTCGCCAATGAACGCATCAGCTCTGGTCATGGAAGCGTCACCTGCGAAAAATTAGACAAGACGGCGGTTGGTATCGATCAATATACCTTCAAAACGACCATGCTTGGCTATACCTCCAGTCTCTGGACCGTCTATCTTGCCTGGAAGCGGTGGCACAAGGGGAGACACTCCGCCGATAGATAATTTGTCGATAAATGGATTCCCTCTGGTGAGCTAAGGTTTTCATGAGCGCAGACTTCCCGTTTCCGCGAAAATAACAGACCATATTGTTGGCGGCCATGTTGGCACCAAAGAATAACTCCAGATTGAAAGCCTGTGGAATTATTTATGTCCAGTTGATTCGTAGAGGTGTCTTGTCTACAAACCTCCATCAAAGCCAAGGTAATTTCTTCGAAGGAAGCGATACCGCTACAAAATTCTCAGTCACCTAAAGGTGAAAGTATGGTGCATGTCATCACTTTCTCGGAATATAACCATGGTTCGCAAGCGTATTCATAGCAGCTGATGCAATGTGAGATGCAAGGCCTTGAATTATGGATTAGGTGGTCACGAACGACATGCTAAGTAAATCAATAGAGCGATCAGCACAGTCCACTCTGTGGTCTATTCAAAGACTTACGGCCACGTTGATCGTCTGGACCTGGGGCGATAAACGGATGGGCAGCATCTGGTGCCCTGAATGAGATGTCGATACTCAAAAGAAGAGGGAAACTTGCCAGGAATTTGCTTCAAACCAGTCTCCGTTGCTTGAGCTGGCATGACGATCAAGGTGCCAGTTTGGCCATCCTGAACCTCGGTTGTTTGACTAGGACTATCCCGAATAGTGGGATTTCTGGGAGCTGCAAGTACGGCCGATAGGAGAAGCAACAAGACAGCAGAGGATCTCATGTTGGGGTGGGAAGGTGGAAGACCGGCTGTACATGAACAAATCGCGTTTTTTATACCAAAAACATGAGACGGTTTGGCGTGGTCCGACGGAAAGAAGACTTTCTGCCGTAGATGAATCGTTGACCGAGCTGCAATAATAGCGCCGAACGTGAGATGAAGCCCTCCATTTTTGACCGCTAGACGCCAAGTGACCCCAAAATCTGAGAAAACGGATGCCATTCGCATCCGGTAGAAGTTTTCTATCTGCTACATCCTGTCCGTAAGCCTCTTGACCATGCCTAGTGCGGAGTTCCGAGTGCCACACAACAAGGGAAGAGGGAAAGGCTCTGATAGCTCTCTTTCTCCGAGTCGTACAGTCAGCACTGAGCAGCCCGGATAAATGACAAAGAAAAGGTTCGGCCAGTCAAGGTGTCAAACTTGAAGACGCAATGTGCTTATCAGCAGCGCCACCTCAATGCCACGGTGCTTCCTCAAGTTCCCTTTATGTAAGTGATCGGTGCCCTCGGCCTTGAAGCGGCAAAACGCGATATACCTTGTCTTCTCCAGTGTTTTTATACGGCGGGAATATGGACTTTGTGCCAAGTTCCAGAGATTCCATTCGGAAAAGAAAATGTCTGAAAGAAACTCATCAGAACTTACTGCACCGTACACACACGTACGATGCTGTTGAGTAACTTGCAGTAACTTGAACGAACAACTTG
Source organism: Mycena sanguinolenta (assembly GCA_014462675.1). Lineage (NCBI taxonomy): Eukaryota > Fungi > Basidiomycota > Agaricomycetes > Agaricales > Mycenaceae > Mycena > Mycena sanguinolenta. The sequence continues at coordinate 3,100,915 of JACAZH010000014.1, forward strand.
CTTCGGTCCAGCGACCCACGATTGCACAGCCATCTGTCAGCTGTCCCGGCAAAATCCGAGTTCAAGTTCGATTTTAGCTCGCAATTCAATCTGCAAGGATCTCTTAGAGTCGGCTTCCTCGGAATCAAAGGCATCCGTGACTATTTATTTTTGAATTTGAACAAAGGCAACGTAGGATCGCTCGATTCAAAGATCATACATCAGCAGGTCCAAAAGGAAGGACCTGTTGATCACATCCAACCGTTCCTGATGCGACCGTGAATTGGATGCCCGTTAGTAGTTCAACATTCTTCTTGAATATGCCTGTCGTGTTCACAAGGACGCCGGGGATGTTCCCGGCTTGATCCCAGTAAGCAAAACAATTCTATGAAAACAACCAGTGAGTACCCATCATCTCGGATAATCGAGGCACGCACAAAGCTACTATTGAACGGCGGAGGTGGGGCAGGGTCTGCTACAAAGACACCCTGCGCGTCATTCCTACCTGGTGGCGTTGGAATCGCGGCCATAAGCTCGCTTACAGTTGCTCCATTTGCAGGTCCTGTTACTGGACTGGCTGGACGGAACCAATTTGGCGGGAAGGTCTGGTTGCGGAAAAATGAGCCTATGATTGGGAGCGTCGCCTCTTTCGTGGTGCCTAAAAACGGTCACTATCACCCCCAATCCACATATATGTCCTACCGTTGGCAAACACACTGATGTCAGCATTTGATAGTCAATTTGGGATACGGAATGAGATAGTGTTGAACGAACTTCAGGATAAAGGCTGCTTCATTGTAGGCTCCGAACATTCTTCGAGCTGCAAATTGAAACTCTGGGTTCGCTGCTTGATCCATCATGATGTTTTGTTTCTTTATTCCAATAACTGTCTCGATATTGAAAACAGTGCTTTCCCCGTCTGGACCGTCGTCACCAAACTTTCCGAGCTGTAACAAGTCCTGGGTGGCAAGGATTAGTATTCTAGAACGTAAAGCACAAACAGTTGTACCAAGTCATATAGAATGTCTTGGAAGTCGCGGTTGTCGCCAATGAACGCATCAGCTCTGGTCATGGAAGCGTCACCTGCGAAAAATTAGACAAGACGGCGGTTGACATCGATCAATGTACCCTCAAAGCGACCATGCTTGGCTATACCGCCAGTTTCTGGACCGTCTATTTTTCCTGGAAGTGGTGGCACAAGGGGAGATACCCCGCCAATGGATAATTTGTTGATAAATGGATTTCCTCTTGTGAGCTATGGTTTTCATGAGCGTGTGTGCTGTGTTTTCGCGACAATAACAGACCATATTATTAGCGGCCATGTTGGCACCAAAGGAATAACTCCAGATTGAAAGCCTGTGGAATTATTTATGTCCAGTTGATTCGTAGAGGGGTCTTGTCCACAAACCTCCATCAAAGCCAAGGTAATTTCTTCGAAGGAAGCGATACCGCTGCAAAGTACTCAGTCATCTAAAGATAAACGGCTAGTACATGACATCACTTTCTCGGAATATAACCATGGTTCGCAAGCGTATTCATAGCAGCTGATGAATGTGAGATGCAAGGTCTTCAATTATGGATCAAGTAGTCACGAACGACATGCTAAGTAAATCAATAGAGCGATCAGCACAGTCCACTCTGTGGTCTATTCAAAGACTTACGGCCACGTTGATCGTCTGGACCTGGGGCGATAAACGGATGGGCAGCATCTGGTGCCCTGAATGAGATGTCGATACTCAAAAGAAGAGGGAAACTTGCCAGGAATTTGCTTCAAACCAGTCTCCGTTGCTTGAGCTGGCATGACGATCAAGGTGCCGGTTTGGCCATCCTGAACCTCGGTTGTTTGACTAGGACTATCCCGAATAATGGGATTTCTGGGAGCTGCAAGTACGGCCGATAGGAGAAGCAACAAGACAGCAGAGGATCTCATGTTGGGGTGGGGAGGCGGAAGGCCGGCTTGTACGTGAACAAATCGCGTTTTTTGTACCAAAAACATGAGAAGATTTGGCGGGGTCCGACGGAAAGAAGACTTTCTGCCGTAGATGAATCGTTGACCGAGTTGCAATAATAGCGCTGAACGTGAGATGAAGTCCTCCATTTTTAACTGCTAGACGCAAAGTGACCCCAAAATCTGAGAAAACGGATAGCCATCCGTATCCGGTGGAAGCTTTCTATCTGCTGCATCCTGCCCGTGAGCCTCTTGACCATGCCTAGTGCGGAGTTCCGAGTCCAGATCTGACGGGAAGTCTGGGAAAGAGGGAAAGGATCTGATGAACTTTCTTTCTCCGAGTCCTGCAGCCAGCAGACCGGATAAATGACAAAGAAAACATTCGGCCAGTCGGGGTGTCGAAAAGAAAATGCGCTTATCAGCAACGCCATCTCGATGCCACGGCGCTTTCTCAAGTTCCCTTTATTTAGGGTGTGCCCGGAAAACGCCAAAACGCGGTGCCTCTCCTTTCCAGTCTTCATACGGTGGTTCCAGCAATCGTCGGCGGCGCATTGGGAAAGAACTTTTCTGGAAGAAATTTGTCAGAACTTCCTTTGAATACCTTCGTATTGGAAGATGCACAGATGGCTGGTGCTCAGTGCTCATCGCCGAAGGATTTGGACACTACTCTTGAGGTAGAACGGACCCAGAATACGACTTCGGACCAGCCGCCCGTGATTGTATAGCCGTCAGCTGTCACGGCCAAATCCGAGCTCAAGTTCGATTTTACATAACTCGCTCAACTCATGTCCTGGAGGACAACAGAGCTTGCGAGGATCTCTCAGATGGGCTTTCTCGAAATCAAAGGCACTCGTTACTGTTTATTTTCGATTGTAATCATGGATAACATAAGGTGGGTCTAAGTATCCCAAAGATCATACACCGGCAGGTCCAAAGGGAAGAATTTGCTGATCACATCCAGCCGTTCTCGATGCGACCTGGAATTGAATGCCCGTGAGGAGATCAACATTTTGTTTGAATATTCCTGTCGTGTTCACGAGCACGCCGGCGGTATTGGCCGACTGATCGTAGTAAGCAAAACATGTCTGAAGACCAGTGAGTGCCCGCACGTTGGAGAATCAAAACACGCAAATCAAAACACCCACAAGGCTAGTGTTGAACGGGGGAGGCGGAGCGAGGTCTGCAACAAAGGCACCCTGAGCGTTATTCCTCCCTGGGGCTGTCAGAATTGCGGCCGCGATTTGGGCTACGGTTGCGCCATTAATCGGCCCTGTTACCGGACTGGCGCCGGGCGGCGCGGAACCAATTCGGTGGGAAGGTCTGGTTACGGAAAAAAGAGCCTATGATTGGCAGTGTTGCTTGTTTTGTGGTTCCTGAAAAAGGTTAATACGGCGCTCTGAAATTCAATGTATATTTTACCGTTGGCAAATACACTGATGAAGTTTTCGTGGTCAATTTGGAATGCGAAATGATATTCCGTGGACAAATTTTAGAATAAAAGCCGCCTGTATGTACGCAGCGCTCATTCGCCTAGCTGCAAAATCGAACTGGATTGAATAGTGGTTTTAGCTATGGCTATGGAGGGCACTTAGCTGGGTAGAACCACCTCGGGGTTCGCGGCTTGATCCATCATGATGTTTGATTTTTTATTCCAATAAGTGTCTCAAGATTGAAAACAGTGCTAGATCCGTCTGGACCGTCGTCACCAAACTTTCCGAGTTGTAACAAATCCTGGACGGCAATAATTAACTCGCTGGGATGTCGAGCACAAAAAGTCATACCAAGTCGTACAGGATGCCTTGAAAGCCGCGGTTGTCGCCAATGAACGCATCGGCCCTGGTCATGGAGGCGTCACCTGTCGCAAAATTAGACGAGATTGACGTCCACTAATCAACTTACCCTCAAAGCGACCGTGCTTCGCTATACCGCCCGTAACTGGACCATCAATTTCTCCTGGAAGTGGCGGGATGAGGGGAGATACTCCGCCGATGGATACTTGGTCGATGAATGAATTTCCTCTCGTAAGCTGGGATTTTCATGAGTCCAGCTTTCCCCCGTTTCCGCGATACTACTGCACCATATTGTTGGCCGCCATGTTGGCAGCGAATAACAACTCCAAATTGAAAGCCTTTGAAAGAAATTTTATCATGGACAGTTCGAAAATGCGCAGTAGGTACAAACCTTCATCAAAGCCAAAGTAATTTCTTCGAAGGAAGCACTGCCGCTGCATGATCGTCAGTCGTATCAAAAAGTGACTCATGGTCTTCGACCCTACTTTCTGGGAATGCAACCGTGGTTCGCAAGCGTGTTCATGGCAGCTGTTGAACGTTAGATGCAAGCTTTAGGATTACGGGACTCGGCACCGACGACATGCTAAGTAAATCAATAGAGCAATCAGTACAGTCCACTCTATGGTCTGTTCAAACTTACGGCCGCGTTGATCGTCTGGGCCAGGGGCGATAAACGGATGGGCAGCATCTGGTACCCCAAATGAGATGTCGACACTCGAAATACGAGTGAAAACTTGCCCGGAATCTGCTTCAAACCAGTCTCTGTGGCTTGAGGTGGCAAGGCCATCAAGGTGCCGGTTTGGTCATCCTGAATCTCTGTTGTTGGACTAGGGTTATCTCGAATATTCGGACTTTTGACGGTCGAAAGTACAGCTGGCAGGAGAAGGAACAAAACAGCAGAGGCTCTCATGTTGGAGTGAAGAGGTGGAAGACCAATCCAGACAACGGCATTGCGTTTTTTGTACCGAAAACTTGAGAAAATTTGACGGGGTCCGGCGGAAAGACGTGTTTCTGTCCCAGATGAATAGTTGGCTGAAGTGCCGTAGGGGTGCAATAATGAGTTGGAACGTGGAATTCTATCGTACTATTATGATCCTCAAGGTGGAGTGACCTCCAAGTCTGAGAAAGACGGATTGCCATCTGCCCTCTGCATCCCGTCCGCGGCGTTCGTGAGACCGCGATCATCTCTTGATCATGCCTATTCGTCCAGCGCTCCAAAGTTCGACGGGAAGGGATCTCCTTCTACAGCGGAAGCGTTCAGCAAGCGATGGTTACCGTGAAAGTTTGAATCAGGAAATGCACGCCCATCACAAAACCGCCACAGCGTCACGTAGCCGCCGATGAACAACTTACAAAAGATAAACTACTTACAGAAACAAGTATTCTAGAAATTACTACTGTATTACTACAACTGTGAAACATCATCTAACAACCAAGAATGCGAGTCTTGGCTCATAACACAGACCGACCCCGTATCGCTCTCAGAAACGTCCACGTCTTCCACCATCGATGCAACCCAGCCGTCGCCCCTCCGCTGCGTTGACGTCTCACTAACCGAGAGCACGCTCGAACGCAGAATACAGCTGGCGAAGAGACACGACTCACCCTCTAGATGGTATCCGGGCTCGGGCGGCATCGAGTGGCCTGAAGCCGGACGACATTACACTGGGAGCGACTGCGCGCGGGCGCCTGGGACGAGGGGTCGCTTCTACCTCGTCTTCATCCGAACTGTTAGGCAGCTTTGACGGTTTCGAGTATTTTCGGCGAGGGATGGGTGTTTCCAACGCCCGTGCTTTGCGCGACTGGCTCGAGTCGCGAATATCCGAGCCCCCACCGTCCTCGCTGGATGAACAAAGGTCTAGAACGCTGCCGCCGCGCGTAGATCGCTTGCTGCTCGTCAACGACGCCGATGGAGATCGTGGCCTCGGAGACAACTTGACGGCAACGTCGCTCTCGGATTCATGCTCGCTGGACACATGAGTTGCTACTGCCGACCTAGATTTCTTCGACTTTGTTTTTGGCTTGGAGGAGAGCGCAAGATGCAACTGGCTTGGGAAATCGGAGTCGGAGTCGGACAATTTCGCATCATCAAGTGGATTGTCTGCGCGACGTGAATGCGCCTTGGAAGTCGGGACCACTTCCTCCGGCTCCTCCACTCCGCTCGAGATGACATCTATACCTGAGTCTGACTTGGAGAGTCCAGAATGCGAAGAAGAATCCGTGTCCATATCACTGGTGGAATCAACAATAGTGACCACGGGTCTGTTCTTGGGCACTGGTCGTGGCCGTGGTCTGGGTGGCGCAGGTGTTGCTTCTACACTGACGGGCCCTGCCTCCGCTACTTCCTTCTTGGCCTTTCTTGCAGCCCGTCGTTTCTGTTTTGCAATTTCGGCTTTCTCGCGCTTTCTCGCCTCCTCCGCTTCCTCCTCCTGCAGCCGCCACCGTTCATCCTCCTCTTTTTCCTCGATCTCGAGCTCTTTCCGGCGCTTCCGGGCCCTCTCCATCACGATCTGTTCGGCAAGTCCCATGGCCTCCTCGTTATCTCCCCTTGTGCTTTTTCCCAGCGGCGCCACCCCCTCCGTCTTCAGGGAACATCGCAACACCATAGCTCGCACTCTCGCGCAGCACAGCAACAGCTCGCCGCTTGTCCGACCGGTCATCCAGAGTCAAATCCATGTCCTCCATGACGAGCCGCATCCCGACCTCGGGAACCAGTATCCGCTGGATGAACTCGTTCGGCGTGAGAGGATTGACTAGTTCTGGGTCAATGGCATCGAGGGGAAACATATCGTAGAGCGTCTGGTGTATGATCACAGAGCCCAGTTCGCCGTAGCTACGCGACCAAGCGTTAGTTCTTGAAACTCAGGGGAAGCAAAAACACTCACTATCCCGGCTGCGTCTTTTCGAAGTTGGCGAACTGTCCCTGCAAACCCTTGACGCCTTTCGACCCCTTGCTCTTCAGCTCCTTGAGCAGATCTTTCCAGAAAATGCAGCGCATCCGCGGCCCATTATTCTTGGGAGACTCGTTCTTGCGCTTCTCCTCCTCTTCGTTGTTGCCGTACACAATTGGATCTCCCGGGTCGGCGAGGATGAGCCGAAGATCCCGTTTCATCGCCAACACGCGGCTCTTGAGACGGGGCCAGTCAATGAACTTTGGCCACCCACGCGCCTCCGCCTCGGGAAGCGTCTCGCTCTCGAAACGGTGGCGCTGGCATACACCAACGAAAACGCCCATTGGGGCCTTGCGCCCGAGGGGATTCGAAGGCCGTGCGTCACTGTACGACTTCCGGAACGTTTCTTCTAGGAGGCGCGTCAGCAGCGGTGTGGGCTGCGTGGGGGAGTGGGGTGTCGCAATATGGACACAATGTCTTGGGGTCCGTCCCAGGCGCCATAAAGACTAAAGAAGGGTTAGATACTTGCAAAGTTGGTTGTGTGAAGGCACCAACGTAGTTCGCTGTCCTCTTCATAGTCGTAGGACTCTGTCAACACACTGCGGAAGAATGAATTTAGGTAGTAGATACGAGGAAACGAGACGTACACAGGAAGGTTCTTGGATCGTTTTCTGTGTCGCTCGTCATCGTCTGATCCAGAGGACCTTCTCTTGCTCGGCGAACTTGCCGGACTCTCCTCGAGCTGGCTGTAAATGTCCATCGGGAACGGGAGCGGCTTCGGTTTCGAGGGCTTGCGCTGTTCCTCCGGACGCAACGGTGATGGAACAGGAAAGTCAGACGGTGCTAGCCGTTGTTTCTTGTTCGGAGTGCCAATTGGGGTGCCTAGTGGTGACGGCAAAAAAACTTGCTTTGTTTTTTGTGGGCGACGAAAGTGGCGACCTCATGTCCAGAAACTTCTCTCTGCCCTTTCCTTTCCTCCCTCCTGTGTCCATGGCGAGTGGCTCCTTCCGTTGCTGCTGCCTGCCCGTTTTTGTATCACCAAGAGGCGACATTGCGGGGAACTCGCAGGGGCCAGCCCGCACTTGCTTGTCCTGCTTCTTCCCGCTCGCGCTGGGACTGTCCAAATACGACCGCGACGACGCGCCGCTCAGTTTCGCAAGCGGTTTCGATGGCGAGCTTGGCAGCTGTGGCTGCCGAGTCTTGGCTAATGGACGTGGCTTTGGTCGCTCAGGTTTAGGATCGGCGGCTTTGTCCGGAAGATCTACGGTGTGCTTTGGCCCAAGGCGTGCGTCGAAGCTTTGATTGCGGGTCACGGCGTTGTCGCGCAACGGACGCGTCGTAGACGAAGATGCCACCGCGTTTCCTTTGTCCCTCGCACTCGAGTCTATCCCAGCCCTCTTATCGGCGTTCCGTCTGGCATTCTCCTTGGATGTTGGCGTACCACCGTTTCCTTCAACAGCAGAATTCTTTTTGAACTTCATAGTTTTCAGAACATCCCCGATGTCACGTTTCTCCCAACGCGCAGGTTGAGAGGAATTGGGCTGAGAAGACTTTGGAAGGCTGTCCAGTTCATCGTCGCTGTCATCTGAGTCTACCAACCCCTCTTCCACCGCGACGCGTTGTGTCGGGATATCGAAACCAGAACCAAGATCCTCGTTGAGACGTCCCTTGCGAGTTGGTTGGCTCCCTGGCCGTTCGCTGAGCGTCTTGGGGTATTTACCTCTCTCCATGCGCGGCGAGAGGGATTCGAGAGAGAGGAACCGAATCACGTGAGCGTCGATGCGTGAAATTAGTTTAATTACTAAATCGGGAGCGACAACTGCAAAGGAATTTCAATACGATTTGCACTATATGTTACACCAGCTAAATCAATACACAGTCGAGTCTTGTAAGCGCCATCGACCAAGAGGGCCCCCATAACCACGAGCCTTGCGGTCGCACAATAACAGGTGGAGCAACAGGGGTTGTCCGTCTTGGTACCGGAGCAGTCATCTCATACTCATCCTCGTCCTCGTCGTCGGGCTTCCGTTGAGGCCGTTCAATCCTCCACGCAAAGCTCCCCAGCCCCCATCCACTCCTCGTCCCATCCTTCAACTCGAGCTCCCGTATCCTCTCGACACGCTCCACGGCCTGTTGCCGCGCGGCGACAATGTGCTCGTGTCGAAGTGACCGATACCACTGGCCCACAAACGAAGGAAGGAATCGCGGCAGAGTGGAGGTTGATGTGAGAGACGCCGTCGAGACAGACAACGACGGTGCTGTGCTCGGCTCGGAGTTTGAGGGTTGCGCGTTCTCCTGCCCCGGGCCGAGCGCATCGGAAACTGCTTGCGAACCAGCTTTGGCGCGTTTCTTGTTTTCTTTGCGACGCTCCTTTTTCTCCCTTTTCTCCTTTTTCCGTGCCTCACGTTTCGCCGCGTCGTGCTTCTCCATCCGCCTAAGCTCATCCTCCGGATCACTACCCGACCCGACCCACCACCACCACGCGAGAAAGCTCTGCCAAAGCACGACGGCCCACATGAGGCCTGGAAGCCACATATACTCCTCCTCTCGTGGGACGTATAGGAAATTGAGTCCGGTGCTGATGAGAGCCAATGCGAGAGCACCTGCGCCAAACGCCGCAGTACCGCCGTCCGTACGCCACGCATCTTTCCGTTTGACCAGGAGGCCCCATATCATAAGAGCAGTGGTGAAGAGTAGCGATAGAGTAGCGTTGCACACGTTCTTTATAGCTGACGCGGTGATATTGGTTCGGCTTGAGGTGGTACTGAGGTCATTTCCACTGATAGGAATAAGCTGCATAATGGCAGCTACAAGTGCTAGCGGACCTGCAGGACGGTTTGAGCGAGCTGCAACAAAGGTAACAAAATAACATCTTACCTAAGAGGGCGAATATGAGCCTCGCCTCCAATCGGGAAGGGTACAACAAGGTGAGGAACTGGATATGTGTGATCTAACGAAATAATTAGTTGATATCCACCAGATAACGAATCAGCTCACCTGAATGAGACCCGAGGTCGAAGCATTCATGACCAGCCAAGTGGCCTTTTGCGTGAGACTCCAGCCATTTGTCGAGTTATCCAGTGGGGGAACATTGACTGCAACGTAGCTCAGCATGTACGGCCACTGTCCACTCTCTTTCTGCGTAGCGGAGAGTACTACGTGCAGCGTTGCGACGAGGGAGATGAGCAGCGTGCTAACCCCAGAGATCTGGAGTACATAATTGATCGGGGCAAGAGGCCAGTGATATTGAGCCGTGAAGATGAGGTGGATGAAGAGCACAGCGACCAAGGTAAGAACCACGCCAGTGAGAAGAATTTGAATGGGGAGAGAACGCGCAAAAGGGGGGCGATATCTGAGATACGGGTCTTCAGGATACCTAGAATAGTGTGAGGTAAAGCTAAAGCCGTGAAAAATGTATAGTACGCTGCGGAAGAGTTGGTGTTGGTGGAGTTCGAGTCGGTTGCGTTGCCTGTGATGTCATTGGCTAATGCGCCCGCAACGAGCGACAGTATGGCCAGCGTCCGCAACAAGGGCAGAGGAACTTTGAAGGCCATTTAGGCCAACCCAAGCGGGTGATCGTCAGTCGAAGGAGCAGTGTGCCAGCGTCGTGCGATCCAAATAACTCTATTTTAGGGTACAACGCCGCGATCTATTTTAGGCAATTTTACAAGCGAAGACGCAGACTTTTGGTCGATAAATTTGGGAGTTTCTCGAGGACTCGAGGTACATCCTCTCCTTCCCACCAATACCTGAAATGGTCCACTTCTGCTTCTACTCGTGAAGCAATCGCCTAAAACTTTCCCCCAGACCTTCCCCAGCACCAAATGCCGAGTCAAGAGCATCAGAACGATGGAAGCAAGAATCATACTCCCAGCATAATATCCCACCGCACTATATCCTCCCGCCGTGGTGCTAATTGCGCCAGAAATAGGCGGTCCGGCCATCGCTCCAATCGCAGTGAGCGTCATTGCCATCCCAGAGCGACGGCCCACGTCTGCGAGGTCCCCTAACGAATACATAGGCAGCGTGAACGACGAGATGTATGCTCCGGAGGAAAATCTGCTCGAGAGGAAATGCTAAATATAACCACGACAATACACAAATTTAGCAGGGATGCTTACCCGTAGACGATAGCTACAGCCACGAAAGACCCTCTCGAACGTGCGAGGGGCCAAACATAGGTCATTATAGCCGCGATACCGGTCATCGGTGCGACGACGTTTATGGCGCCTGAAATGAGTGAGAATCGAAATAGAAAGTTCATCCAATAATATCTCACCAAGTTTATCAGCCATGGAACCAGCCGCCAGACGTCCACAGAGAGACGCCCCGTTCGCCATCGATATCAGGTAGAACGAAAAGTCGGAGGGCACGCCGACAGACGTTGCTCTCACGTCGATATAAGTTAACACTAACGCAAGTGTAAGTTGGCGTCAAACAGAATCGCCGAATCGTACCTGTATACAGCCCGAGGAAAGCGACGATTCCGCTGAGACAATAGATAGTGTAGGCCGGATTTTTGAAAGCCGCCCAGTTGAACAGTCCTCCGGCGACATGTTTCGGGGGCAGTCGGCGTCGCACAGTTAGATTCGCGCACCCGAGACTGCACAAAAGGATGAAGCCGATGATACGGAGGGTCCATGGGAATCTAATCAAGCGATTAGTCGAGCCGGGAGAAAGAATAGAGAGCACTTGCCCCACTCGAGGGATAAGGTTACGTGCGATGATCTACGTGTGGTGTGAGGTGAACGCCACGGAAGAAGTAACTTGAACATTTACGGGAAATAAGGTGCCCCCGACAGAAGAACCCATAGAGACAAATGCCGAAGCGAAGCCCCTCCTCGTTTTGAACCAGTGGCCAATAACAGCAGAGACTGGGGAGAAGAGAATTCCCGCGCTGATCTAAAGAAATTGTCAATGCTGACTGGATAAATTATCTGTGTGGGCGCACCCCAGTAGCGAAGCCCTGGCAAAGGAGGAAATGCCAGTATTGAGTGCATTGTCCGACGAGAAAGGTGGCAGTAACGAGGACGACACTCGCGACGAAGAACGGAATTTTGAAGTAACCTTTGTCGAAAAAGTGGCCGCTAACTAGACCGGGGATAAAGATCAGAGAATACTACACGCAAGACATTAGCTTGATGTTCGGGGCACAGTCAAAGAGCAAAACCTGAACGGAACCGATCCAGGCACTAAGCGGATGGGTCAGAGAAAGTAATATACGAAGCAGAAAAACAACACACATGTTCGACGGAGACGATGCTTTGAGTATGTTCTCCGTATAATACGATTGGAAGACTCCCCACGCGTTTACATAGCCAAATCTAAGGGGAAATGTCAAATCTAGAACGAACTTGGAAAGAAAAGGCGTACGGCACGAAGCCCGCTTTGGTACACACGTTGAAAAGTTGGCACAAGCCGCCTGGAAACGAGTCAGTGAGGATTCGTACACGAAAGCGAGGATACTATACTCCAAACACTACAAGCCATGCTTGGGTCCCTCCGTCAGGAAACTCTGCAGACCAAGGATCCAATGGTGCGATAGTCTCATTTTCAATCTTACTGGTCTTCTCTGATCCCTCCAGTGCGTGGGCCTCATACTCTGGCGCAGAGGCGGCGGGGGCGGGTATTTCAGCCATGAAGGAGAGAGCAAGAGGGTGGAGCAATTTCGTGCCGGTACTATTATGCCCAATGGGTCTGGATTTGCACAATGAGTCTGGATTTTCAATATTGCTCTTCCCTTGTTCCTCCTTTGCTCTTGGAATCTTCCGGGATTCAAAGATATACTAGTTTGCTACAAATATACAAAATATCTAACGGATAGCAGAAGGGGAAGGTGTCGAGAAAGAGATCCCGGTTCATCAAACTTGACATGCCAAACAAAGCAGTTAAGATTCCGGCCTCCCAGCCGGCTAAAAAAATTCCAGGAAAAATTGAGAGATGCTGTTATAGCATGAGATATAATTTGAGCATTTGGAATGGTTTTCCGGCCTCTAGTTGTTTATACAGGAGGTGAGATCTCGCGAGCGTGACAAATTTCGGCTGATGTATTTTGTGACCATTTGTGACAACGACTGCATTCTCTTCAAAAAACGCAACACCTGCTGCCCGGTAAGGGAACGGAGTAGCAAAAATTCTTTCCTATATGACACAGACGACCCCTCAAATTTCCACGGAATTTTTGCGAGAGACCTTGGCCCAGAAGAGTCAGATGTGCGTTTTGATCACTGACTTTGATGAACCGGGATCTCTTTCTCGATACCTTCCTCTCGCGGTCTTCCTTAGATATTTGATACCTTTGCAGCCAACTAGTATATGTTTGAATTCCGGAACATTCCGAGAGCAAAGGAGGAGCGAGGGAAGGGCAATATCGAAAATCCAGACTCATTGTGCAAATCCAGACCCATTGGGCATAATAGTACCGAAAATTTGTTAGCCGATGATCGGGACACAAATAGAAATCTCGTAATTCGGGCCGCTGCCACGCGAGTGGCTGTGCTCTGCTCAGGTAGCGCCTCTGGCGGGCTTACCAACAAAATAGAAGCTACATAGTGGAACACAAGGTACCGAACCCCGACGTCTCCCGTCAAGAAAATGCGACCGACTAACTGTAGAGACTCATGAGTCTCTGCGTCGCTTCAATGAACCAGACGTTCCTACTGAGGGCGCGTTTGTATCAGAGCCTAATATATGTTCCTGCCCGTGCTTCTTCAGGATGCTGATTGTGAAGAGAGCCCGTTCGAGTTTCATACTGTCCCAGAGTTCCGCATCCGACTCCGAGCTGGCATTCAGCCTCCTCACTTCTGCGACCATCGCTGCAGCAAACTTCTTGTAAAACGCGTCGGTGTACTTGATCTGGCCAAGCGTCGAAGCGAAGAACGACGCGGCCTCGTCGCTCATGAAGGGAAGGAGATGAGGCGATTGGAGGGTCAGGAGAGCTGCGAGTCAAGCTGCATTAGCCCAACGCGTCAACACGGACGAAACACACACCGGATGCAGTAGCTGCACCGACGCCCTTCATCTGACATGCGTTGGTGAGCGCCAGGAGCGCGCGATCGAGATCATCTTTTGCGCCCCGCACTGTCTTCAGCGCATCGGTCGTCGACCGAAGAACCAGCGCTTCCGGGTTCGAAGCAATCAAAGCAAGGAGTGTGGGGCGTGATTTGCCGCGCGAAAGTTTCCATTTCATGAGCGCTGAACACATAGTTAACTTCAGAACAAGCCGTATTTTGTAGAAAAGCGGACAAGTCATGTCAGCCTTATTCACGGGCTGCGAGGACGTGATCTTGGTTGTTAGATCGTCGAGAATCCATTTATCGAGCGAAATGAGCTCGTCAGGGGCTTTGGTGTGTTCTCTAGATCGCAAGGATATAGCGTCTGGATACTGCTTCAGACCGCTAGTGAGAAGAGCCGCGTCAGGAAAATCCTTTGGTGTATCTTGTGCTGAATCCGACGATTCCGAAGCTGTTTTCTGCTTTTTACGGGGCGGCATACCGTCTCGTCAATGTTAACAAGACAAGTTATGGTGAAGGCCAAGGGCAATGACAGGTGGCTGTGTAGAGCTTAGAAGGAAACGCGAACAATCACGCGTGACATCTCTCCTTCTCTTAACCGTGCGCGTCCACCACCAGGGTACGAGTATCATTTCTCTGGAAAACGAGACTTTTTTAACGCGCTCCAAAGCTCATGTCTTCACCAAATGCAGCCCCGTTAGGGCCTCCTACTCTCCTCAGTGTCGAAAACCAAGTCAAAAGTCTCATCGCGGCAACGGAGGCCAAAATCGAGCGGCTGACAGGACAGATACGCGAGTTGAGCCTCTTGCGAGAGAAGGAGCGAAGCACTCTTGCCACTCTGCGGTTGATGGTAGTGCCAATCGGCAAACTGCCGACCGAATTGTTGGTGGAGATTTTCAAGCGCGTGTTACCAAATCTCCAGGGGCCTGCGTATCATTCCAGGTGGACCGCACACGCTGCGCTGCGCAGCCTTTTATGCCTATCGCAGGTTTCTCCATACTGGAGGCAGATTGTTCACAATACGCCTCCACTGTGGGTCAGAATCTTCATCGAGATATTTGTGGATCGAGATTCAGAAGTTGGATACCTGGATGGACTCGAGCCCTTGCTCGCGCGTTCAGACTCGTTGCCGGTGTCAATCGCCCTCGTTCAATCCGCCAACAATCCTAGCTATGCTGTGTCCTCCAAAACGTTGGCTCGTATCGTGACCCCGACAGTCCATCGTTGGAAGACACTCAGTATCGAAATGCCTTCCTTCAGCTCATTCAATATACTTCCCCTGGGAACATTCGAAGCTCTCGAGCATCTCTCTATTACGGGTTTCGAGACACAAATGGATCCAGTTGTTGTGTTTCAGTCCTCCCCTCGTCTCCTCAACTTCACTTTCGTTTCCAATTCCGAGGTGTCAAAAATACATCTACTGCGTATACCGTGGTCGCAAATTGCGCATCTGCATATAGACGATACATCGATGAGCCAGGCTTGTGCAGTTTTGCTGCAATGCAACCAACTCATATCGGCGACATTCGCTGGCTCCAATTCGTGGGAGTCAGCTTTCCCGGTGGGAGGATCGGCGGTCGTCACTCTCCCCTTTCCTGAATCAGCTTGCTTTGACTTTCCGCGAGCCCGAACCCGACACCAACGCAGTCCACAGCGTAGAGGCTTTTCTCGAGCCGCTTGCCCTTCCCGCCCTGCAAAAACTTAGTGTGGACTTCGGCGGCGATCCAGCGGAATACTGGCCAACGCAAGCCTTCGCCTTGTTCCAGGGTCGATGTCCCAAAATCGAAGAAATCGCACTATACGACAACTCGATCTCATCTCAGGCACTGATCACTCTCCTCCGAAATGGACCTGCTCTTGTGACCCTCAAGGTCATCAGTTGCTGGGAATGCATTGATGAGCACTTCTGGGATGCATTTCGATACGATGTTGCCGACCCAAGTCCGCTGGGTACCCAAATTAAGGAACCTGCACCTTGAATGTGTTGGAAATAAATTCACGGATGATAGTATGGAGGCTGCTCTCCGGTCGCGGTGGTGGCCCGACGGTGGCGTGTCTGGCGGTCCACCTCCACGTATTTCACCTCTCAAAAGTGTTTTAGCCTCACGCTTTGATGATGATTCAGACAATGAGGGTAGGCTTTTCAGCGAGCAGTTCAAGGCTCAGATGCAGGACATGGTACAACAAGGTCTCAATCTCGACCTGTGGGGGTGGCATTAGAGGTCAAGATAGCACAAATTTTGAAGGTTTTGGAACGTAAAAGGTCTAGAGAGATACAAACAGTGTAATATATGTTTCTTGGTCAAATAATGGCGCATGAAGTACCGGATTTGAATTACTCGATAAAGTCCGAGTCGCCATACCAGATTCTAGAACCGACAATTCGACCAAGACTGTATATGTCGGATGCTCTATGGACGACTGATTGGCATTCTTCCACCCACCTTTCCGAAAGCGAAGTGGGGAGCCAGCAAGAAACACAGTCGAATTCGAAACTATAATTCAATCCGCCTTCGGCGAACAAGTTCCCGAGGGCAGAGAGTGTTACTGCGACAGTTGGACTGAAGATAAGCATCCCCTATAGCGATGATGCATATCTTCGTTTATGGGATGAGCTCCCACAATAATTTAATTTTTTTCAACCAAAGTCACGTGTGCGATGGTTGAACTTGACTTGCGTCCACAAAGCCAATGGGATCGTGAGTATTGCATTCTAATCTCATGAATACATCAATAGTCATGATCCTCCTCCAGAACCTCAATAACTTCCTCTAGAACTTCCCCCACACTTTCCTCAGTACCAGGTGTCGCGTAACCAGCATCAACGCAATCGCAGCAAAAATCATACTCCCAGCATAATATCCCACCGCGCTGTATCCACCCGACGCGCTATAAATCGCTCCAGAAATCGGAGGGCCAGCCAACGCGCCGATAGCCGTTAATGTCATCGCCATTCCAGACCGCCGCCCCACGTCTGCGATGTCCCCGAGGTGGAACATGGGCAGCAGGAACGAAGAGACGTAGGCGCCAGAGGAGAACCTGGGAAATACAAAAAACATCAGCTCAAGGACGTGTACATTTACATGTGTGGGGAACGAACCCATATATGATAGCTACGGCTACGAACGCCCCGTTCGAACGTGCCAAGGGCCAGACATAGGTCATAATGGCGGCTACAGCAGAAAACGGTACTATAACGTTAACAGCACCTGAATAGTATTTATTCAGACTCTGAAACCGGAGAACGTTATTAGACAGAAAATGACGTACCAAATTTATCCGTTATGAGTCCAGCTGTTATTCTTCCAAATAGTGAAGCTGCGTTCGCGATCGATATCAGGTAGAAGGAAAATTCCGAGGAGAGGCCAGCAGCCGTCGCGCTGACACCGATGTAGGTTAACACTATCGAAAGTCAGCGGAATGCAGAGCTTGAACCATGAAACCAACCGGTGTACAAGCCGAGAAACGCCACAATCCCGGTGATGCAGTATATCGTGTATGCTGCGTTTTTGAATGCTGCCGGGTTGAACAAACCTCCCGGCACATGTTTCGGAGGCAGTCGTCGTCGCACAGTCAGATTCGCACACCCGAGGGTACAAATGAGAATGAAACCGATGATGCGAAGCGTCCACGGGAATCTAGTTGCAACGGCGTAAGTCGAGCTGAGCGAGGAAAAATAAATACGCACCCCACCCGCGGAATTAAGTTCCGAGCGACAATCTACCAGCAATGAAAACTGAGCTCCTAGAAAATCAATCCAAGCCTTACTGGAAACAGGGTACCCCCCACGGACGACCCGGTAGCAAGGATTCCGGTCGCAATCCCTCTTTTCTTCTGGAACCAGTGTCCGATTACGGCCATGGTCGGGCCATACACTATTCCAGCACTAATCTAGGAGAGAGTTGGTTCGTTGTTGGAATGATTAATTAACAGAAACCGCACCCCAGTGACGAATCCTTGGCAGAGCAAAAAATGCCAATATTCGGTACATTGACCCACCAGGAAAGTTGCGGCTATGAGGACTGCACTCGCAGTTAAAAATGGAACCCGAAGGTACCCTCTATCAAAATAGTGGCCGCTGGAACGTGCATTCGTTTGAATATAAACGCAGGGCCGAAACCAAGCGCGTACCTAACTAGACCCGGGATGAAGATGAGGGAGTACTGTACAAAGATCAGCTCCATAGTCCAGAAGACAGCGAAACACGAAACCTGAATGGAGCCAATCCATGCACTATAACGCGTTAAATATGCTTGCAGTTCAGGCAGACAAAACATACATGTTCGAGGGGGACGAATTTTTGAGTATGTTTTGCGTGTAATAAGATTGAAAAACTCCCCATGAATTGACATAACCAAATCTGAGGCGCGTCAGAAAGGATACTTGGATCGAGAATCGCAGCACATACGTCGAAAAGGTGATGCATGTTCCCTAGACCGTGTTCAAATTGAGTCACTTCTATTGAACAATTCACCCACCCCAAATACTACAAGCCACGTTCTTGCGCCTCCATCCGGATATTCTTGCGACCAAATATCCAGTGGTGCTTCAGCCTGGGAGATGTCATTCTGCTTCTCAGTCTTCTCAAGAGTCGAGTCCTCGGTGACGGAATTGGCGAGTGAGAGATCATTCTCCACGGGCTCAATCATTAGAACTGGTTCGCCAACCATGGATGTGGGACAGAAAAGGGTGTGGGACAGAGAAGGGTGAGAATGACCAAGTCATCTTCTCCGACCTCATTTTAAGTCGTCAACTTTGTCCCGGAAGACAGCTGCCGGTTTCGGCATTATGATTGGCGCGTCCCATCTATTTTATCTGATAAGATGCAGGACTAGCTTTTGCATAAATTATTCAGAATCCAGTGGATCAAACGCAGGCACATCGCGAAGTCAATAACTTTATCCATTAAAAAGTCGTGCTGGATCGTCAAATAAGTAAGAAAAAGCTGGGGAATAGTACTGTCTTATGTCTTCTGTCCCAATGTAGATATGCAAACACTGAACGGGTCCTTGTACACCGGACCCGCACACTCCGCCCGAATCCAGGACTGCTCTCCGGACCCGAACCCGCGCTCCCGCAACGCAACGCAGGATGCACTACTCTCCGGCAAACAACCGAACGACCATGTACATCGTGGAGCCTATAAACCGCACAACTGCCACGCCAAACAGGTCAGCTCACCTTAGGAAAGAAAAGACGACGACGTACACGCGAGCCCAGCGACTGAGAACAGCAGGAATGCCATATATCCGTTCACCGCATGTTCGGCGTTGAGATCCGACGAGCCTTTGTCGTTAGCGGTTCTATATTTGGGGCAAGGTCATTTAGTCTTTTTTTTTTGTTTGGAGTCATCTAACAAGTACGGATACGCACGCGACGGCAGCGGCTAGTAAGCCCTAAGCGCACACATGAATAAGCCGCAGTTCACAACGATCCGACTTAACTCACATTACTCAACGTCCATGCCAGCAACACACTACACACCGCGAAATCAACGCCAGCTTCACATAAAAAGGAAGAAACGTACTTCGTCCGGAACGACCGATAATAATCCTCCTGCTGCGTTGCCGCATCGGGTTTCGATTCTGCCTTCGGCGGCTTCGTATTCAGGACGTGTATCGCGTCCTCATACGCGGCGTTGATATCGTTCTCCGACGTCGGCACGACCGCCTCCACCTCGTTCTTGTTGTCCTTCTTCGCCGAGACTGTCCCCAGGTCCGTGCTGACTTTGTTGTCGCCCTTGGTTCCCCAGGACACGTCGTGCACATTTGCGAACTATGCGTGTTCGGGGTTCTGTTATTTAAGGCGGCAGAGGAGAAACGGAAGGGACGCACAGCATAGACGTTCAGCACGGCGATATACGACGGCGCCATGAGCAAATACTGTATGAAGGACGTGATCATATGCCACGGCTCAAACTACATCGCCGCCACGCAATCAGCCTCAACGATCCACGATACAGCAAGGCACAGCACTCACGAAAATGAGCGACGCAGAGACATACAGCCCAAGCGTCGCCAACATCGACACCACCACGTTCCGGAAAACCGTATTCGTGAAAAAGTCACTAACGCCAAGCGGCGCGCCCTTTGCCTTCGCAAGCGTCTGAATGCTCTTGTACGCTAGCAGGAACGCGGCCGTCTAAGTTCAACGTAAACCTGAATCAGAATCGGAACGACTGAAGAGTGTGGTCCTCACTGTCATGTAAATCGTGATAATGCCAAACCCAATAAACGCGAGGGTATACCCCCACTTGGACCCCTGCGGCCGGTTACCGAGCGACAGAATAAAGCACATAATGAGCAGGCCGAGGTAGAAGTACTCCAGGATGACGTTCACAACGTGAATGCCCTTGAGGTTGAAGTTCGGGTCCTCCAGCGCGGTGGTCAGGATGGTGAATGCGATATAGTAATTTGCCTGTGGTGCAGTCAGCTCGAGGGCGCGTGGGAGGGCGAAATGCGCACCAACGCAAACCACGCAAAGATCAAGTTGAAGAACTGATACAGAATTTCGACGTGGATCCAGAATTTACGCAAGAGCGAGTGCGACGAGCGGTAGATGTAGTGGAAGTGCACTGTACTATGCACCGCCGCGAAGAAGGATCCGTTCAGCCACCGCCGGCGCTGTGATATCAGCTCGGGGACCTGGTCCGGCACATCCGTCACCGCGTATGCCGACTTGACGTAGTGCAGGATCCACGACCCACCGCGCTTCGACACGAGCTCCCAGCACAGGATACGATCCTCCGCGAGGTACATGTTCGCCGTGAAGATGTCCGCGCCAGCGCCGTGCATCTTCTCGCCCAAGAAGTACTTCTGCAGAGGTCCCTCACCGCGAGCATCGTTCTGCAACGCAATGTACCGGTACGCGCTGAAGGCACCGGGCAAGACAGTGATGTACCCGAAGACGGATTCCAGGGGGCTTGTCCAGGATGTTACTCATTTTGTACTCGAAATTCTGCGCAGCGACGAGTGGGTTGATGAGATTGGTGCCGTATTTGCCTGTCCGACGCGTTAAGACAGAAAAAAAACTGCATGGGATGGTGACGGATGTGCATACCTTTCAGAGCCACGATCTCACCGCAGGCGCCCCCAACGTTGGAATTGATGTCAAAGGCTTTCCACAAGTGGTAAATGGAGGTGGGGCCGGGCTGCGTACCGACGTCGAGTAGCACACACACATTCGGCTGCAGAAGGGGTCCAAACGCATTGAAGAACCACCGATGCGAGTTGATTTTCTTCTGATTCTTCTCCTTCAAGCAGAAGATGATCTGCACCGGAACGGTCCCCTTTTCAGGTCCATGGATCTGCAGGTTCGGCGTAACGCTGATCTGGGTGGTGTACTCGTAGATGTGCGCAGTGACGGGTTGGTCGTTGACCTTGTTCTTCGCGATGCCCTCTTGGTAGCACCCCATGGCCGCGATGACACTGGAGTGTACGACTGTTGATTTTACCGCGTCCATCAGAGACAACGCACACCACGACCTTCTTCCAGCCTTCCTTGCCCCAGGTCTTGGACCGGTCACGCTTGCAGAGATGCGCGACGTTCTTGATAACACCGTGCATCGTGCGGCAGAATAGCTGCCCAGTGTTAATGGTACGTCGAGAACAAAAAAAAAAACCGAATTGCTCACCTCCTCATCTTCGTTGTACATTGTCATGACAATGAAGAGCTCGGTCCGGCGCGGGGGGTCGTAATGGACCTGGCGCAGCGTGAAGCCACTGTCTTTAAAGTCGTTCGGGTCGCAAGTCGCAGCGCTGTACCGCATGTAGCTGAACTCGCGCTCCGTACGGTTCGCACACATGTCAAGGAGCTTTTTAGGGACAGGAGAGTCGAGCACGAAGTTTCCGTGGAAAAAGCTCAACGCGCTTGATGGTCTTGTACCGCCGTGGCACGCGCTGTGGGATGCGGCCGTAGCGAATATTGTTGTTTATGCTCCCGTCCTCCTCGGGGATATAATCGCCAGGCACAGGCATATTGAAGCCCGAATGGCTTGAGGGATCCCTGCGCAGCAGCGGCATATCACCATGATCATCCTCTCCGTGTTCCACAGGCCCGTCGTCGGCAAGGGAGTAAGCATTGCGTGCATACGCAGCAGAAAGTGGTGTGGTGCTCTGCGGCGGAGGCTGGAACGGCGTTGCCAGATAGTCATGGGTGCCCTGTGGCGGGGGGCTGTGAATTGGTGCACCGTAAGGATCCGCTGGTGGATAGTGCTGCGGCGGTGGAGGACTTGCAGCGCCATAATGCGATTGGTAGGGGTCGTAGCCACCAGGGGGCGGAGACGTCGGGGCAAAATGCGTGCCAGCGGGTGGAGTTGCGGTATAGTGGCCCGCATAAGGATCCGAGGTCGGGGTCGTAAATGGATCGTGTCCATACTGCCCGTGAGCTTGCTGCGGCTCGTATTGGGACGTATAAGGGTTGAATCCGTCGTTGTATCCGTGGTGCTGCGCCTCGTCCGCCTGGCCCAGATTTAGAGTACAAACGAAAGAAAAACTAATTGCTTACCTCGGGGTAGCGCGACATGATGGCAGAAAGAGAAGAACACTGGCGTCTGTAGAGACTGCGCTTGACGAGGCAAAAGGCTAAGTAGGGCTGTGAGATGACATAATCTCCGCCAAGGACATATCAATCATTACTTGTTTTGGAAACCATTCAGATCGCCGTGGCGACCGTCTTGACGCGCAGAATTCACGAGTTCATTGCAGAGACCAGAGAAAAATAGAGTTTCGAATCTGAGAAAAGGCCGTCAAAAGCAAGCAAAACATGTGGCTCAATTCATCTTGATCTATTAGAATGGTTAACTGCTGGTCAATTCATGCGGAAAAGCATGGAGATGCTTGAGTGGTGAATACTCAGGGAGGGGTCATTGAATTTCCCTGAAGGAAAATTGAAGATCTATCGCCCGCGTGTACCAACTCGGACAGCAATGTAGCAATTTGGACCGAATCATTATTCGTTGTCGCTTCTACATCTTCGCCGCACAGTGCATGACCCAGTGAATTGCGCAAGAAAAGGGCTCGACGTAATAATTCTCAAAGCTTGTAAGTAGGATGAGATGAAGAGCTCAAGTACACGGTGCAATACCAGGCATTGAAAATTGAACCAGTGCACGTGACTTTGGTTGAAAAAGGTACTTAGCCAAGTAGAATTCGCTCGAGGAAATAAAAGCGAAGAATTCGAAGAACTGACAAATAATGGGGTGGAGTCTCAGGGCTGCCGGCAGGCAGGGGAAACGATCGACTTGAGGGTCGAACGTTCGAAGAACGTTAAACTCTCGACCAAATTGAGATCGTGATTTTTCTTGTCTGACTAGATGCCGCACCGCAGGGGAAAAACACATTGTCAAGGACAAAATCTCGACCTGGGAGTCGAACCCAGCTCTCCCGCGCACATCCATTCTCTCCATCAACATGACAAGCGGGTGTACTCACCTGATATGCCAGTCAAGACACAGGCTTAGGTCCCAGGCGCCGCAATGAATTCCCCCGCACGAAGCGAATCTTTGGACATACAAAATGGATTCAGTATCACCTAGTTCGATTTGGTTGCTTCGCTCTGTGTGTAGGGAAAGCGTAGCCGCGTGTGAACAGAAAAGCTTGCTATTGAATAGGCAGAGCACCGCAATGAATGAAGATGCTTGTATACATTGTCTTGGATTGTTATCGTATGGTTCAAAACTATGGTGCTCTGATAAAGATGCTTGAGTTGAAAAATCGGCAACTAAGTATGAAAATAAGACTGACTTATTCTGCCTGCCCCAATTCAAGCCCTCCGAACGAACACTCCAGATTATCAGCGCCTCGTTCCAGGTCACGGTTGCCTCCGCCTTTCCACAGCGGGTGGAATTTTTCAATGGCAAGCGGAGAGGTATAGAGCTTCGCCCCGCTAGCGAGACTACTCCAACGCCGATTCACAAGCTTCTTCGCGCACGTGCTGGCATTGTCAGCATCACCGATACCAATATAAAGCTCCATAACGGTTTCCAACGTTTTGCAATACTGGCCGGAGGATTCCAGGCCTTGTTCTTCCAGAAGCGCGAGCTTGAGGAGGCCATCGTCGATATTGTCGATCTGCATGGTCATACTTCTCTCGCGGAGCGCGTCGGATGTGCAGGATGTAGCACAGGCGGAGCAGGTGCAGTGGAAACCGTAAGGTTCTAGATCCGACTGACGCATTTCGGCTGGGGCTTTCAGGTCGGTGTAAGTGAGGGTGAGTTCTTCTCCTTGAGCTATATCGCGCACGGCGAAGAGCTGGAAAGAGAAAGTTATGACATCAAAATGCGCGGTCGTATTGGGCGAGCAGCTAGGAGAGTTGAGACTTGATCGTTAAAATTCAAGAGACAAACACCGACCTGTGATTCACGCGCGAAATTTCTTTGCAGACTGCACTGTAAACCCCTTTGCGGCGTGTTTGCTGCTCTTCGAGGCTGTATTTGTTCGGGGGTAAAATCACCCCCAAGCCATTCGTTCGTATGATGCCGCCGACTAGTCCACTACCATCGTGCTTGTGGCTATTCGCCAATCCCATGAAGGCCGCCTGATAATCAGGGTACAAGCGATCGAACAGAAACTTCAATGACTTCTCCCATTCGTGCGTCGCAGCCAGATACTGCTCCCGAGCATCTAATTCCTTCAGAAAACGCATCCGAGTGCTTGAGCTTGTCGGGGTGAGAGTCAAGGGGCGCTCGCTCAAAATTAGATCGTTTGCGCGGATCTTTGCAGTGCAGAAAAGGCCCAAGCCTTTGTCTGGGGTTGGGGAAAGACGATACTGGAGCGCGGATGGTCTGAGAAGCGGCGCTGGAAACTCGGGCTGACTCAAAATAAATGCTTTAGCGTCTGGAGACACTAAGCATTCGGTCCACCCATCTGGGTAACTCTCCGGAGTAGTGTCCATGAAGATTGAGGGCTGTGTCGTGTACAGCTGAGCGTCTTCGGGAAGCTCTTCCGTTGGAGCCAGGGCATCGCGTTCTTTCATGACACGTTTTTTGACCTCATAACCCTCTGGTTTTCCTGTCCATCACAGCAAACTGTGAGGCGAGTCACTCATTACTGCTGTTCCCACTCGCCCGTGTTTGGTAGGACACCATGGAATCGTTCAAGAAGCAACTGAGACTTTTCTGAGCGCGCTACGAGTCAAATTAGTCTCGCGCGGTGTGTTGAATGTTTGAAATCCGTTTCGGTGGCGTACCTGCTATCGAATCTGTATCTTTCGTCAGCTTGGCCTTTGCCTTGCTGCTGTTGAGAAAGCCTTTCTTCATGGTAGTGAATGATGAAATGCGTCCGCATTGCCATTGCACATAAATAGTACGTGTACGCGCCGGACCATGTTTCAACAAAGAAGGCGGCACCCGGCCCGGTATCCGGTGCAAGGTAGGTGGTCTCTTCGGGACGGCGCGGCGAGAAGGAGAGAGAGGAGAAGTGCGAGTGCAGCGCACCCGCTAGAGAGCTAGAAGTGGAACGAGGTGTGCGCGCGGGGGAACGGCCGAAGCTGTAGACAAGAGGCACGAGGGTCTGAGACGAGACCCGGCGCGACCCAAGCGTGAGCGAGAACAGAAGAGGGAATGGGCGGGTGGGGCCGAGAAGACCAGAGAGTCGGGAGAGTGCCTGGAGGGCGTCAACGAGCAGCAATGCGTGGCTGTGTAGATTAGTGAACCTAGCAATCTAATCTACCCGACGTGCACGTGACGGTATCCACGTCCGCCTCCCACTCACTTTGGCACCAAAACGCTCCGGCTCGGTTCAACCTCTTTTCTCGACTTTCTGAAGATAGTCGTGAAGGATCGCGTCCCATACCCGACGCCAATGTCTCTCTTTGTTGGCTATGCCAAAAACTACGCGAAAAATCTGCTAGGACGCGGCGTTAGCGTTCGAGGAAAGAGCGAAAAATATCACGGTTCCTCTCTATCACCGTCCACCCTCAGGGCTTGCTCTTTTTGCCCCAATTCTAATTGGTATTCTTCATTAGCAACTTTTTTCTACCCCCATCGTTGACGATTCTGGCCCATCTTAGCTTTGGACGCGATTGTTATGTGTGTCGATATATCCTCTCTCTGCCTTGACGCGCTGACCTTCCAAGAGAGTTAACACAATGGCAGTAACTTGGAGAAATTGGAAAACCGAAGCCACATCCGAGAAAAAGGCCGAGTTACGACCGCTGTGGGTCCGCGTCGCAGTGTGTTCCCTGGAATTAGCGACCGGGACACTGGTCGCAGCTTCGTTGCTCATTTACCGATCGCGAACGGTGCGTCTCATAACCTCTGTCGACTTCCGGTAATGAACAACCTCCATCGTGGCTTTTAGGCGACCTTGCTCTCCATATTACCTCCAAAAAAGGCCAACGCGGCACCTAGCGCGTTAAACCGCCGGATATTTATTCAGAGCGCGGGCAGTTGGCGCGCTAATGGGATAATATTCCCGCTGGCTGCTTGCACCTTGACGCGCGTCGCGAAAAACGCCCTGATTTTGGAAGTGAAAGGGCAGTATGGGAGCTGGCAATTCAACCTGGACAACCGCACTATAATCGAGGGCGACCGCATGACCTCGACCGAAACCGCCTGTAAAGTGCTGGCGAAACGGTGGCATCAAGCCGAAGGAAAGGGTACAATTTTATCCAGCTGAAGCTGCATTTGCGGTCTGGTTGAGGCGTCCCGGCACAAAAACCGGCCAAGCACGCGTTCAAATGAACTGCTGCTGAAACAGTGGAAGCGGTTCACATCTATCCATTTTTCGAGATCACAAAGTCGATTTACTCATTTCGGAACGATAGATACACTGTACTCGCTGGTAACTAGATTGGCCGTGCCGACGAAGGCCTCGCTCCCCCGCTTGAATGGCTTGAACATACTGTTTTGGTTGTGAGTGATGGTCAACGCGGATGAAGTCAAACGGCACCTGAGTTGACGCAACGCCCTGCTGTTGGACCAAGTACGCTTCATATCGTCAACTGATGGGCTCATAGACATCGGATCGAGGCTTATACTTACTGAAGAAATCGTTCAAATCCACGTCAAAGGAATTGAGATCACCCGCAGCGCTGACGAAGGAGAAGACCTCCCAGTTGGCGTTGGGACCCTTGTTAGAGGTCAGTAAAAGACTTTTGCAGCAGCGCAGATGGACAGATACCTTCCACAGGTTCCAAGTGTGGTTTGCGACAACGGTGCCGGTTGTGATCTGAGATCCAACAGGTTGAATTCTAAGAATCGAAAAGTTCAACGTCACCCAGGCTCGTCAGAACTTTGATTTAGACTTACCCTCCGAGGCCAGAGAGCCAGATCATTCTGAAAGAGATTTAGTCAGACGTACCGCGAGGAGACTATATCCTTACATCTCATATGATGAGGCCGACGTCGCTGGGCTCCCCGAGCTCGCTTTGCCGAACCAAATATCATAACTTGGATCAACGGTGAGTGGATCGTTGTATCGTGACATGCAGTCTTACGAAACGTCCGCACGGATTCCGACGGATTGGCTTGCGTAGGTCCAGTCCCAAGACGTCGGCGCCGAGGCTACATTTTGCAGCTGCAATACACTTCATTGGCCACAATATTTTCGTTGAATATGGTGGTGTTCTGACCTGTACGCCCTTGGCTGCATTGGATATGACATTGGCGTCTGTATTCCAACCAACGTGAATAAATTCAAAAGCCAGGCAACGAGGCATGTGCACGCACAACTCTTCACTTGGTTCGGCCCATTGGCCCAGGTGTAGCTCGTTACCCACGAGACGCTCTCAGTCGTCGCGGTCCTCAGGGTCGAGTTTTGCGAGCCCACACCGGAAGCTGTTCAACTCGTATCATTCCAATGCGCATAACGGGATTTTAAACTACCTTTCCCCCAGAGATTCTGGCATAAAGTGTATCCTCCTGCGGGAAGGCAGTCATATTGTCCCGTTATGGTTTGCGCAGAGGCACTGAGGCCGGAAAGTAGGGCAGGCAAAGCGAGGATGGAAAAATGCATTGGCAGGAGCTGTAGCTTGGTGGAATTTCAACACATGTCGTCGTATTTATACTAAATGCAACAAATCCGCAAGAACTGAGTTTATCCGCAATTACAAGTAAATCACAGCAAGAGTGGAGCGGTCCGTACTCCGAACACGCAGTGGATCCGAAGATGCATGGGCAGCGACAGCTTGGTGGAATTTTAATCACAGAATCATAGCTTGGTGAAATTTTTTTAACACATGTCGGGTTTACACCAAGTGCAACCAGAAGCGAGTTTATCCGCTGACTGCGCAGCACGAGTGCAGTGGTCCCGTGTCCGAACATATAGCGGATCCGAAGAAAAGCCCTTCTCATTTTTGTAGAAATATTCAGGGCAATGTAGCAGCGGAGATTATTTTCAGGGCATGCTCAGGTTGACACGTACAGAAAGACTGAGAATTCCCACGAAAACCAGTTGGATCGTTGGCTGGGCTCGAAGGATTTTTCGCGGCCGGGAACAATAAACGCGGAAAATGTGTTAAGTTTATTTAAAAAGATGGCAGAGTTCCAAGGAAGTTTGACCGAGAATGGCGAGATGTCGCGACAGTACCTTCGTACAAAAGAACTAAATACATGACGTCGATAATATGCGCTAGACTCAGCGGCTTGAACATCCGTAAGTTGAGGGAAGTTTGTGTGCTACTGCAGAGGTTTTCATGAGGAACGAGCATCAAGTGACTGAAGGAACAGACCCGTGCGAGGAGTCAAGGTGGAAAGAAGTGGAGCGCATTTGAGATGCTGGGATGGATAGAAAAAAACTCTGCTCGAACCGTGTCGCCCAGTTTCCCATCGAAGATCTAAACTAGGCATACAATATGTCAAAGAACCAAGAACCCAGAGGACTGAGGTAGGGAAAACGATGTGCAAGGAGGAGGCTATGCCCCACTTTCAACAAAGTCTACACCAAGTTCGGTGAACACTTCTCTGAAAACGGCACATGTTTTCTCGTCGATGATGGCAAACACCACGTGCCGGAAGGAGTGCTTGAATCGTGCGTTCGGTGCAACCAGGAGCTCGACCCACAGCCTCGCGACCATGGGGACCTTGTTTCGGAACACCCCTGTCCCAAAGCTGCCGAGGACGAGGATTTGCGTGCCCTCGTTCTCGAAAAGGTAGAGAATGCGGCCCATGCGCTCGCGCATCACATCTTCGATGGCTTTCTCAACGTCTTTCGGAGGCGCAGCTTGGGGCGGGGAGGAGGAGGACGAGCTGGCTGTTGCTACGGGCTTGAAATACGTTTTGATCCCACCTCCCGTTTTTCTCTTCTCGTCGCCGCCGCCCTCACGCTCCCGCACCACCCCAGCGTTCACCGCAGCACTCGTTAGCACGTCAACGGTTGTCGGAGCCACCCACTCCCCGTCGTCGCTCCGGAAGAGCTGCACCCCCGCGCGTGTAGATCATCGCGTGTGTGTAGTATTTATTCTTCTTCTCGCTCTCGCTCTTGTGCAGGGCGTAGAAGCGCTGCCCCTGGGGCGTCATGAGTGAGGAGTAGAGGTTCGAGGAGCGCGCAATGCTCTCTTCCTGGGCGCGCGCGCCGCTGAGGAAGCCGCCACCAGGCCGTGTGGCGGAGGCGAAGTTGAGCACCCCAATTTTGTGGTCATGAGCGAGCGGAATGCAGTGTTGCACACCTTCAATGGTGGAAGATTTCAGTAGGACTAGCTGTGTAGCTAGAGGGGTAGCCTCTGCGGATTCAGGTGGGGGACTGTCATTGGCCCAGGAGGAAAGAGACGAGTCCGGGGGTGTAGTAATCTGTGGCAGAAGGGGATTTGGAAAGATCGACGAGCGTATGGGTTTTCCCATCAGAATCGGTACAGGAACCGCGCTCAACGGCAGTGAGGGTGTCTTCTGCGATCTTTGCCAGGATTGGGTGAGGCATGGTGGATAGTGCTCGGGGTAAAGCGTTGGAATTACTAGTAGACGTGTTCAATCGTCCAGTTTTAAACTTGGTGCCAAGACCTCGAGTCAATCCTAGAGTCAATGCGACTGCAAGCCACGGCACCGAAAACGTCGAGATCGCTGTCGGTCGCTTTGTGAACAAGTGTATGCGACGTATTGAGAGCCGTGAGACCGTTAACATCAAGTTACATTCACGTATCCTCTTGCCTCGAGCAAGCTTTGATTGATGCATTACGCATCTGATCAACCTCGGCCCCGAGTCGGCCTTCTGCCAGCCCTCTGGTCTTCTCGTCACCATTGTCGTTCCAGGTACATACAATGAACGTTGGCTCAGGAGTCAGAGGCTCTCAAGAGCCTTTGCGACCTTCTTGAGGCAAAAGGGCTCCCGATATGGCTGGAACCGTGCTCCCCTCAGACTATTCAAGTTGAACATCTACTTCATGAACGAGTCCCTGTTGCTTAACACGTTTTCCATTGAATTTTCGAACAACATGAACAGCGGGTCTGTGCTACTAGTACATTTCATAATTCCCGAATTTCAGAGTCACAGGGATTTCCCGCTCATAATTGGAGGTTCACAACGCTCAGGGAATTACACGCCCGGAACGAATAGCTTTGGCAGCTTCGCTTTGGGCTTCATCTCGGAGATATCGCCCATAAATCTCGGCGTACTTCTCCCTTTCCTAGGATGGACCGCAGATGAGCACCGCCGATACTTTTCCATAGTACATGGCGCGATACTCACACTCTTGGTCTTCAAAACGCTCTCCCTCTGTTCGACGTGGTCCGCGTAACGTTTCCACTCTGCGCTGACGTCTTCCCTGCTATATTTCCTGTTTTCGGCCACGATGTAATCGCGGGTGATCCAAGGGACGATGGCCACGTCCACCAGACTAAACTCGTCACCCAGGAAATATGGACCTTTAACCTGAGCTGCGAATTTCCGGAAGGCCTCGTATAGCTCTGTTCGGGCCAGATCTCTTTTTTCCTCCTCCTGTGCCTGTATGAGGCGCATGAATGCGGGTACGCACGACTTCCCTACGAAGTCGACCTGTTAAACGTCAGTTCAAACAACCCAGGGATCTCGTGAGAAGGGACACGAACCCAAATTCGAGCATAGGCCTTTGTGTAAGCATCACCGGGTAAGATACTCGGTTTATGCGATGGAAAGGCGTCATCGAAAAAATTCGCAGAGGACGAGACTCTCGTATAACGCTTTGCCCTGATACTGCACAGCGGGGACAAGTCCTTTGGGATTAATGTCTTCGAAATGTTAGCGCAGTCCGATTTCACTGTTCACTATGCCCAAACCTACCGAGGAAGTCTTTTTCCTTCTTGTACGGATTCACTTCTTTGTATTGATAAGGAATTCCTTTTTCCTCCAGACAAATCTTTATTGCGCGGAGTATGAGCGAAATTTGGTCAACAGTCTCTGAGAGCTAGAACATACCCAACTTCGCTGGACATAGGGACAAAACTGCAACAATTTCAAGGTCGTGCAAAGCCGCAGTCAGGAGTAGAGCATACCCAACCAGAATAGAAGATCAACTCCTGTGGTTCCTGATGCGCCTCTACAGTCGTTTTTGCGTTACCTGTAGCATGAGGGAAGATTTGCTCGTCAGGAATCGGCATACTGAGTCGTTGTAGGCTGTAGCGGCGAGTGGATGTCAGTGCTCGCAGACCTGCTTTATATGTTCGCAAAGTCCTCATTATACATCATGTTACATGCTTATACATCCAACTCCCATGGGCTTGTCATGGGTTCAAGTGCAGAAGATGTACGAAAACTCCCGCAATACGCCATTACATCGTGATTCCGCGTCATAACAATTCTGTCTGATCGCCGCGTCAAGGCAAGACCAGAACCGTGTCCAGCGGCGCATCTCCGCCCTCTACAGACTCTATACTAACTCGCCCAGCGAGTTTCCGCTCTCTGGCCCTATCCAGTCTAACATTGATGATCTTTACCATGTCTCCCTCTGTCTCCACTTCCGGAATTCGAATCGCGCAAGCCTTGCGCACCGGCGATGGCTCTTCGCTTGTCGACGATTTTCATATGCGGTACTTTGATGTAGCCGCAATCGATGGGGATTAGCCTCCATGTAATCTTCTCCTCTCCACCGGGCAGCATTATTGGTACACGACCGCTCCGCAGTCCTGCGACTACAAAGCCGTCGGAAGGATCAGGTTCGAGTTGTATCGTAACGTTGGCCGAGCGTGATGGGTGTTTGTTTTGGATGGTGACGGTGAGGGATATTGGGACGTGGAGTCTGGCGGTTGGGGGGGACATCAAGGAGAGCGATAACTTCATCAACAGGAGGTCGAAGGGGTGGTAAGGGAAAGAGACTCGTTGTTAAAGGACCTCGCTCCCCAGATCCCAGTATTCTGTGTTCCTTTTAGAATGAATTAGTATGTGTAGACCAGCACGTACCGCCTCCAGCAGACTTCATATTTGCCGGGCCCAATAATGGCCGCTTCCTGGAGGTCGAGATCCTCCCCTAGATCCATACTGATGCGACAAACATCGCAAAATTCATCCCCAGCAAGATAATCTAAACCCAGAAGATAAGATGTTTGCAAACAGTCGTGAACAGTGACTCGCCTGAAGGGATATCGTTGTCGGTGTCGATAGATGCTTCCATCACCTTAGCATGCTCGTTATCCTGCGCATAGTCAAACCACCGTCCATTGGCCCAGAGAATGGAAGCACCTCTCGAAGTAATTTCACGCTAGTGACCTCCAAACCCCAAGGGCCTGCACATTCCATCTGCGCGGTGACGACAGCCTCACCGCCGTCGCCATCATCCCAAAAGTCATGGTCGTAAGCGCGCAAATCCGCAATCCCCACGCGTGAACCAGGAGCCCGTTTGTACACCACATCGTACTTAGCTTTAATCGCGTCCAGGGTTGGTACAACTAGTGTCTGTAGCGTTTCCGTCATGTCCTGGAGCTCGGGGTTCTCAGGCTGTTTGGCGCCGACGACAGTCGATTGGATGGAGACATCAACCATGCGATCCCCTGCGGCACCGCTGCTGATGAGGTGGAGTGTCTTGACGATACTCACTCCTGGCTGCAGGGCCCCGAAGTTGACGCCCTTGATGAGACTTGGCGAGCGTTCGTCGTCGAGAGCAATTACATTCTCTGTAAGGTCGTAAACCAAATGGGGTGCAGTGTTTTGGGTCGACGCACCGGTGCCATCGATCTCGGTAGGTTGGAGAAGCACATCCGCTGTGATCTCCAATTCACGGTCATCCGTGTTCGTCACCTCGACGAGAATG
Organism: Mycena sanguinolenta; assembly: GCA_014462675.1. Taxonomy (NCBI): domain Eukaryota; kingdom Fungi; phylum Basidiomycota; class Agaricomycetes; order Agaricales; family Mycenaceae; genus Mycena; species Mycena sanguinolenta. The sequence continues at coordinate 3,133,688 of JACAZH010000014.1, forward strand.
GGATAGTCTTCGTCCAGGTATGCGGGACCCTTATGAGATAGAGTCATCAAAATATTGTGCGGCCGGTGTCGGATACTAAGCAACTTCATTTAGATGCTATCCTGACAAGGCAATGAAAGGAACTAACATGACGGAAGAAGAGTCTTCCCGCCCAATCGGGAGGAATCGCGGAGGGTCGACAGAGCTAAGCCACCGTGCCGCAGGTGCGGCGCTTGCGCGTGTTCCTGAGGGGTCGAAAGGGATTTGAATTGTCCACGGGCCTTCGGTCAGGGTCAGCACGACTTTCGAAATCTACGTGCATGAAAGTTAGGAAGATAAAATAAACTGGGGCGAAGGCGTACCTTGAACGACGTTGGGGCATCGGAAGATAACGTTCCAGTGAACACGACAGATGCGTCAGGCTGCCAGCGGAAATTTGCCGTTGGCGACCCAGTGGTCCCAGAAGACGAAATGTGTCCCAGATCAACGCGCTGAACGAGCGGGGTCTCTGACTCTTCCAAACTGTGCCGTACAGTGACGGGTGGGAGATTTCCAGAAAATTGGATGTCCACGGATGAGAACGGTAGGGATGCTATAGTTGAATTCGTTGGGGCAGTCAAGCATAACTGGAACGCAGCAGGCTCCCCAACTTTGACTTCTGAGACCCAGAACACAGCAGTTGAGCCAACTAAAGAACGTCAGAAGCGGAAGCGGTCGTGAATGCCAGACGTACATATGGGCTGCGACTCAGCCAAATCGATGAGCATTGGCTCAGGGTCCGGTGCTGAAGGCACTGAACTCTAAGGAAAGGGCGATGAGGGATGGAAGGTGATTAGAAGAGGAGTCTAACCTTGAGAACAGCAAGTAGGTCTTCTTCCAGCGAAGATGGGTCGTCGGAATCTTCCGCTCCTGGAACAAAAAGGTCAGCGAAAAATGAACAGCAGAAAGCTAGCAAAGCATCTCACCATATCCGAGCATCTCCACCAGAAGCCGTATACTTAATTCGACATCACCAAGTTGTCGAGCACACGCATACCACGTCGCAAGGAGCGGCCGAAGCAACAAACCCCATTTTTCTCGGCGATAGCTTTTGGCTATGCGCTCGAAAAACCTGCAGTGGTGTTTACCGAGGAATGCAAGAAAAGGGAGAGAATCAAGTACCGAACAGCCATTTCGAATTTACCAGACTCATAATATGTCTGGCCGATGCGGTATGCAATCCACAGCGTCAAGCGACCCTGATTTTGGTTCTGGGCATTGGCTGGTGCGTACTTCTTGAACAATTCGTACGCCTTCGTGTAGAGCTGCAGTCAACGATGAGCCTAGAACTTGAAAACTGCATAGACGCCGTGTACCTCCAAGATAATGATGAGGTGCTCGACCTTCTTTTCGTTGGCAAATCCTGGCGACGGGTTTCCAGGCGACTTCTGATTTTCCTATCAACTGCAATGAGTAACCTGCCCTCGTGAGTGGAGACGTACGAATCGTACCTCTGCTTCGGTCGCTGCCAGGAACCGTTCGCGCCGTGCCTCAGTGCATTTTGCAGCCATGTAGTAGTAATAGCCCGGGTGCTGCAGTGCATGGCTGGGGTTAATCCCCATCGTTCGCATGGCCTCGATTTCGAGTGCACTGCTGGGAGCATTGATGGATAATTTCTGAGCTGCCACTAGGGCCGGATTGACTGGCCGGTGGTCGGGAATAATCAGTTTGGACTGGGTGCCATGCTCCAAGAGTTCGGCTAGAATACGATGCCTGTGGGGAAGGCGTCGGTCGTTAAGTTCGGGAAACCATTCGGGGCCGTCACTCACTGTCGAGCTATCCAGCTCCAGAACTCGAAGGTTTCTTCGCCGATCCCCCAACCTCGGGAAAAATCGCCAAACTTGCGGATGTGAGTGTTGTGATGGGATAAGGCGAGAGCATGTTCATTATTGTAAAGGTAAAGTTTCGTTACCTACTTCAAATGTGAGCGATGATCCAGAGTCCAACGGAAGAATCACTTTGATATTTATGCAATCTGCCAAAACCTTGGCCTCTGCCCAGCGCTTCGTACGGGGAGGTAAAATCGCCGTCGACCCGAACATTATGATCAACATTCCATACGCGTCCTGATAATGCCTGTATAACGGCGTAAGATTTTGTGACGCCATCTTTGAGAAAAATACAACTTCAGAGCGATGTCGTCTTCTCCACGGAACTCGGCGAAACAAGCCATCTTGTATTCATATCTCACTGTCCACCCTTCGGGTCGAAGCGGCCGGCCAAGACCTGCGGTACCCACAGGCGTATGCGGCACTGGGTAGGAAGAAACGGCTTGGGAATGTCTATTGCGTTTTCGTCGTACTCGTTTAGAATGTGCTGTATAGTATTCTAGGGCCGGTTCGTAAAGCGCTTGCTGGAGACTGGAAAATAGTTTCTTAACTCGCGTACGGAACAACGGAGAAGGCAAACCTTTTCACAAAGTCGCCTAGTTCAGCCTGGCTGACGGGGCTAAGAACGAACAGAGCGGCGCGAGAATCGAGTCCGCTTTGTCGACGGATGTACGTCAACCGCCCGTCCAGGGCCGGATCGTCTTAGGCAGCTTTAACCACACGATCAGAGAAGAAGAAATCTGGAACGCACCTAGCATTCGCCTGGTGGCCATGAGAACGACAGTAAGTTTGATGTTGCGTTCATTCGTACTTTTCTTTCTCAGCGCAACCTCTGCGGACAACTCGGCGTCGCGTTTGCGCTCTTCCAGCTCGCGTTCACGCTCGCGATCCGGGTCCGGCGGGTCTAGAGGGGATTTCGGCGTATATGGCGGATATTCGAATATACGCAAAAACAGAACGAACACGGACGGCACCAGCGTAGTGTGCTTGCGGATCCATATCGGCGCGATGAGACCGTCGGGATGAAGTGGAGACGACACGGTTAGCGGGGAAAGGGGGGAATGTGCAGCGGAATATCCAGGATCGTCTTGGGGCACGAGTTTCCGTGGAGGAAAGCGCACGGCCTTGTCGACTGGTATTATCTGAAAAGATTTGGACTTTTCGGGCTGCCATATCGCGACTTTGCGCTGTGCTACGAAAGCTTCGCGAAGGCGAGATGTAAGCGAAACGAATGGATCTTGCTGCGCCCTTGGTGTACTCGGAGTAGTCGGGCTCTGGGCTACCGGAGCTGGTGTGCTCGGAGGTACATCAAGACCAGCGACGAACATGACTGGCGCAAGTTGCGCCAGCAATTCTGGCGGATATGAATTCATGGTCAACTCTAAGACCACGTCCACCACAATTTATCGCGGAATTTTGGCGGAATTCAGCCCTGGTCCACGAATCGGCCCGCGTCGAATTTCAGGCGGTGACGTACGGCGGTAAAGGCTATAGCCGGAAAATACAACATACACAAATACAACGTTTCAATGCTCAAGTAAGTAATACTTACTGGACGAGCGACGGAAATTAGCATCGTGGTCAATGGAATTCACAAATGCATAGTGTTCACTAGTTCAGCTAACTGATCTTGACTCAACGGCATAATACGCGGCTCCCCATTCAATACCAGCATCGCATACGGGATGTGCGACCAAATCGGCAGGCTATTCAGGTGGTCCGGGAGGAATGGGAGCCGCGCGCTCTTCTTGTTGATGTTGTCACATAATGGGAGCTTGAGGCTGCGGAAGCGTGGGCGGCGGGGGGCGAGGCGGTGGGGCTGGGCTGTTGAGAGTCGTGATTAGCGAATGCTCTGCGGACATGAGAACGAAAAGCACAGGAACTGAACAAGATCAGAGAGAGGAGCGCGCGGCAGTGGCTCCATAAGGCATTCTAGGTTTGAGATCTCTTCTTTGGTTTGTTGCTGTCCTCCATCAAGGAGCGGGCGAGTGCGAGTGGCATCGAATGCGGAGATATTGCGCGAGACCTCAAAGTAGTGGAACGCGTCGTCAAAAGCGCAGTAACCACCGCTATCGCCGCAGTCGTCTTCTGCGCGCGTGGCAGTTATCTCCGCACGAAATTTTTCCATGTCTCCGTCGTTTCGAGGTCTTAGCTTCCACAGCCGGCAAATATTTACGGGTCCAGTCGATATCAAGCGCCCAGCGCAGCCAGCATTCAGGTCGGCGTCCTGCCCACCGACGCCTTCCAACAATATAGAGACGACCTTGCGCAGCCCATCGACAAAATGGAGGAGTTCAAACGCCTCAATGGTCTCGAGCTGGAGCAGGAAGCGGCTGGGAAACACGTAAGAAGATGAATCGAGTAACACGTTGCACGCACCCTTGTTGTAGTTCACTGGGAAGAGTACAGAATTTGGCATAACGATAGGCCGCTCGTCGGATGCGCGTCGATTCAGCCGAAGATGAGCTGTAAGATACCCGACCCCGTTCAGCACGTTCGACGATCGAGTACACGCCTTCATCACACTGACCAGCGGTCGGATTCGTTCAAGTGGGTGTCAGGTTCTATCAACAAACGAAAAACGATTGGTTCGAGGGTTTCGATGCTCTCCTTTGCTTGGATGAGGAACTTGACGGATTCAGATGCGTTCGAGTCGCCGGTTTCAATGATCTCGTCGCCGAGTGCAAGTCCCAAGATATTCTCCGCGACATGCTTGAGCACGAGATCGCGGCGCGTCAGGAAAACGGAATGAAAAGTGCGAGATGTCAAGAGAAGCGCGTTCAAAACAGAAAAATCGGCAAGAAACGAGAGAAGCCTGTATCGAATATCGTCTGGGAGAGTTTGCAAAGACATGGGAAGAGCTGGGCAAATAATTCAGGGCATATTGGGCATCATGGGAGTTGATAAGAAGAATCCAAACAAGCGCCTATAACATTGCTCAGCTTTGACCGCGCTCTCACGCGACCTTCATGGAGGACGACGAGGGACCTCGGTTCTCCGAAACCGAGTTCCTTGTGCGTTCAGCCCTGGCTGGCGGATTTGCTGGTGGATTGGTGCGCATCCGTTCCCTTGGAATCCCGTATGTATTCACTGAATTGACTCGCAAGGCGTTTCAACCAGGCAAAAACCGTTGTCGCGCCCTTGGATCGCGTCAAGATACTCCTCCAAACACATAATGCTGAATTCATGCGCTTTGCTGGTATGTAGGTGTCTTTTTCTGTGCTCCTTAGACTTAATTCAACATGTTTAGGCTCGTGGAGAGGCGCGGTACATGCATTACAATATATCGTTCAGACGCAGGGTTTTCGCGGCCTGTATCAGGGTCATACTCTGACACTTGCGCGGGCAATACCTCATGCCGCGGTTGGCTACACCGTCTACGATAAAGTCAGCAAAGTCAGTATATTCTTTGGATTTTTCTGTGGCCGGATCTAATCCGAGCCCTCAGTGGCTCATGCCTACCTCCGAGTACGAAACATCCAAGCGGAGACTGACCGCCGGAGCAATTACCGGTACGCCATGTCGCCGCAGGACCCGTATTGGATGCTGAAAGGCGTGTAGGAATGACCGCCTTGCCGCTCACATATCCTTTCGAACTCATCCGCGTTCGGCTCGCGGTGGAAACCAGAACCAGTCGATCAGCCACCCGCCCTACCCCGTGGAACGCTATCCGCGGGATCATGGCGGAAGGCCGCTCATCAGGTGGAATTACTGGTTTCATGCCCTTTCTCCACTTCTACCGCGGCTTTACGGTGTCCCTGCTCGGCACCGTCCCGTACCGCGGCGGTATCTTCCTCGTGTGGGAGACTTTGAACGCGCAGGCGCGCGAGCGGCTGTCCCCAGAGACGCTCGAGGCGAATCAATCCCGAATACACCTCGTCGTCGGTGCGATTGCCGGGACCACGTCGCAGGTGGCCACGTACCCGCTGGAGGTCATCCGTCGCACGCAGCAGGCGAGCGGTAAAGGGACGCCCAACCGCATGATTGGGTTTCAGGAAACCGTGCGGAGCGTGTGGATGGGGTCCGGTTGGCGTGGTTTCTTCACTGGGCTTGGGATCGGTTTGTTCAAACAGGTCCCGACTCATGCGATCTCCCTCACCTCTTGGCAATTAGCCAAAAAGGTCCGTCTTCCGAGTTTTTCTATCTCGCCGCTAACGATTCTGGCTGCAGGCACTCGGCATATAGACAATTGTCTCGTGTTTACTGTACGCTACCTCAGGCGACTATTAATACAGAAAGAAGTACATTGTATAACTCCCACATTTTACTTAGAAATTGTCCACACCACTTACTCAGAAATCATCCGCACGCAGCGATATGACGGACGACCACGCGCGATCTTCAAATGCTCTGCGTCGTTCGATTAGTAGCTGGCAACGAGGAATTCGGGAACAAATTCACCTCAGAAACTTGTATCCCTTGACATTTTCCTCGTTCGACAATACACTTACTGGCGGGCGGAGGACAGTAGACGACGAGACGAGGACGCACAGCGTCTTGGCTCGGCTGATAGCCACATTCAGCCGCCTGCGCTCCAGCAAGAATCCAAGACCATCGGCAGCAGATGGAGGGAGCGAGAACAGACAGATAACAAACGCTGCTTCCGATCCTAGCACCCCAAGGTCAATAACATCCTTCAAAGCGTATACACACCAACCTTGCAACCGCTCGACAGTGTCTACTGTCACCGTCCCTCTTGCAACAGCTCTTTCTGGCGGCCCTTCTTCGAGCCTGATTCGCCCCATCATGCTCTCAACCTCGTTCAGCCGTATACGGTCCAGCTCAGCCCTAACTGCCTGGCGCTGGATCCGATGCGGCGTGGCGACGAATACGTCTTCGCCCGGCGAGCATCGACTTATGGACGTGATCAACGCCGCAGCAAGCGCCGCCTCCGCGCGTACGTGTGCCTCGTACCCGACACCCTCCGGCCGGCTGCTTTCCGTCTTCAGGCGTATCAGCGCAAGCGAAATGGGCGTGGGAGTGAGTGATTCGCCCGTGTCGACTGCTGTGGTGGTTGAATGTTGGAGGGCGATGGATGGGGGACGCAGGACTATCTGCGGCCTCCGAAGCATAACGTCTGACAGAGCGCGCAAGAAATTCTGGACCTCCCGCAGAACAAGCGGCTCGACTCCGAGGTCCATCCCGACGTCATCTTCGACCGACTTGAGCTGCGCTGCGAGCTGTCGGGCTTGAGCTTTCTGAGGCTTAAACGCCCTGGAGTATATTGTGGACCTGCGGGGTGAGGATTAAATTTCAGTAGTTTGATAAGAGTGTGGAACCAACACAAATTCGCCCAAGTCGGGGTTCAGGCGGAAGTTCTCTGTCAGCTGCACTACAGTCCCTTGCGAGGACGACATGCTCGAATAATCGCTCTGCGTCGGCGAAGGCGGGGGCTGCGAAGCCGAGTCTCTCCGGCTGGGGAGCTTGGAGAGATGCATAAGACAGTCCAGGATCGAGCCGAACAGGAGACTGGACTTGAGTTGAGGGTATTGGGCGGTCAGAATGGGCGCCAGTTGTTCGGAGTCACCTGCAACTATTATCCTACCCTTTGGGGCGAGAGAGCGCAGAACCAGCGCAGCGGAGCTTAGCGCGAGCTGCCCGGCCTCGTCGATGACGCAGACGTCCACTTCGAAGGCATAGCGCTTGGAGAAATTATAGAGCTGTAACACGATCAATACTGGGATGGATCGAGAGCGGAAGACACTTGCCTGGTACACGGTCCCTGCATACAGAAGGTTCACCGAAGGATCAGAGTTGGACGGAGCCGGATGGTTGCTGCCCTTAAAGACGCGCTCTACTTTAACGTTGTCCAACCATTTCGTCGGGAGGGAGTCAATTGCAGTGTAGCAATCTCTCAGATGAGACAATTTGCTCAGTACAGCGTCGATTGCGGCGTGCGTCATGGCGGTTACGAAAATTACCTTGCGCTTCGTGTCGCCGAGCCGATACTGGACCTCGAGGAGGCGCAGTAAACCAAGAGCGATGGTGTATGTTTTCCCGGTGCCCTAGTCCCTTGATCAGGATCTTCGAGGTCGCGATTCGGAAGACTCACCGGGGGGCCCCACAGCACCGACACTACAACGGTGTAAGGTCAAGCTTTCGGTCAAATTGGCGAACGAAAAACATACATCGATTAGACAAAATCCTCTGAACAGCGCGTTGCTGGGACGGCATCAAAACCAGCGCCCTAGCTGCACCTTCCCCGGCGCCCAAGTCCTTCAACTGCCTAAACATGCGCTGAATACCACCCTCTACCTGGACAAAATCCTTGCACATCTCAACAAATTCGGGATCGTCACCGAACGATCTGGGGTTCAGGATGAGCTGCACGAAGGGTACCTCCGCATCCAAACCTGTGGTGGCTGCGATATCGAGTTCGAGAAGGGTGGACAGGACCTTCGTGGTGTTGAAATCTATGAGACGAGGCGACAGTCCATAATGATGCCCCGCAACCAGCTTGACGCCCCATCCGCCCCACGTCTGGACCATGACTTTCGTTCTCTGCCCGTCGACGGCGATGTCGCGCAGATCGGCAACCAGGAGTTTCTGCCGCACAACCGCGTTTTGGTTATCCCATCTCGCTTTGGTGTTTCTATTGAGAGGGAAAATGAGTCCAGCAACACTCAAGTCGTCGAACAAAGCCTCGACTGGGATGTCGTCGGCGCCGGTGTCATCCTCGGTCATGATATAATCGTAGAATGCCTTGTCTTTGTCTCCGGCGGGTATATCGAGAGAACCAGAGAGGAGATAAAAGGCGTGTTCTACTCCTTTGGGTCCTTGAACGGTCTCCTTGTACTCGAGAACCGGGGCATCAGGACATGCGTTAATGCGAGCCCTCCACAACTCGCTGAGTTTCGCTAAAACTTCAAACTACAAGTATTAATTAGAAGATGTCCAAAGAAACGGGCCGGACCAAACAACAGACCTGCTGCATGAAGAAAAGCTTGCGCAGATTATCGTTCTCGCAAACATCGATGAAATCCGAGGATAGCTTCTTCGCGTCGTTGACGAGGAGCGTTGGACCACTAGATGATACTCTTGCCCTCATGTTCTGAAGAACGGCGTATATACTAGCGTTCCGCTGCTCTAGTTGGTCCTCGAGGTCTTCCTGGCTGTTGCTTTTATACGCATTGAAAATGGCTTCGTCGCTGGGGCATTTTCGGTCGAGAGAGGACTTTGGAAGGAGAGTCAAGGCGCATTCTGTCAGATCCCAGAATCCTGGGATGGGAAGAGCTAGGAGACTCTCGATCTCTTTCTTCAGAACTACAACTCGCGGCAGCTGCCCCAGCTCTGTTCGCCTGTCATCTTGGTCGCTGCGCCTTTCGTTCTGCAAGCGCTGGATCTCCTGCTGAATTTGGTCCCGGAGCTGGTCTACCGTGTCTGAAGTGCACACTGGCAGGCCCATACGTTCCAGGCACGTTTGCAGCTCCGCCTTGCGGCCCTTCGCCATAAAGCTAAGGAGGGCGCCAGAGAGCAAGAGCGGCTGGAACGTGGTTTGTAGGAGCGAAACCCCTTCAGCAAGAGCACCAATACAAAGGCGGATGTCGGAGGCGGAGTCCCCTGGCGTAGAGACCAGCGCGCTGTCAATCAGGTGTGCTTGTAGTGCTGTCTGTTCCTCCGCCGAAAACACATAGAATTGTGAAAGGGGCACAGGCCGGACGTTCTCGTTCAGAAAAAGGATCCGTCTGAGCATGGCGGCCAATGTCGGAATAAAGGTGGCTTGAGAGCCATGAGAAGGTTTGGGCTGGAAGTGAGGGATGGTGGAGAAAACAGAGATGCAGAAAGTGGGAAATCCTCTCCTAGACGATGGATCGAGGACGAGTGATATAAATACAGCGATATCCTCTCGTCGAGGACAAGTGAAATTACGCCGTCGTATGACCTAGGAATCAATCAATCGAATTATTTGAGACGAAAAAAGAATGCCCACCTGTACTGCCTTGGTTTTGGCTGCCTCGACCATGGGACTAGTGGGAGAAAAACGCTGAACCGCCAATATCCTTTTCGTCTTCTTCAAGGTGCTAGGGAACAACCTTCGTATTCTGTCAAGCTTTCCGGCGTCGCCTAAAAGGAGATGGAGTTCCTCGATATCTGTGACCGAATCTGCAGTCGAGAAACCACGAGAAATACCAAGAAGGTTCCTGATAGATTTCGCCTCTACCAATGAAATATTTGGTATGGAACCCAACTCCCCATCTTCTACAGTTCTTTTTTCGCAATCCGATTCGAAAGGACAACCACGGCAAAGAGGATTGAAATGCCAGTCGATATTCGCCCGGGGAAGAGAGAGAATCTGGGGTAGCCGACGAAACAAAAAATCGTCCAGCGAGGGTTTGAGGAGACTGATATTGATGCTCTTGAGGTCATCGAAAGAGGGCGTTGCCTCTAAATCGAACTCATCAACTGATGGAAGCCATATTGCTGCACTTCCGGCAGGCTGAAAGAAGGGCCCTGGGAGGAGGTACGAGAGACATAGGCTGTAAAAATAAATTTGAACGTGGTGAGACGTCTTTGGTGCATCCGTTTAGATACAAGCGCTGGAACAAAGCCAGGCGCGCACCTTGACTTTCTTGGAAGCCTTTGCATCAATAATTCTCCAGGTTATTACACCGGATCCGGGAGTACGAATGATCTCGAGTAAGTCGGGCTTCGCTAGACCAAAGTTGACTGGATCCGTGCCGGCGTCGAGAAACCGTCGTCTTAATTCTGGTGGCGGCCAGAAAGCGACCCCAGAGACGAAGAAGTGGCACCTTTCGTCTGCGTCGATGTTGGCCTGCAGAGCATTCCCATCTACAGGGGTTGGAGGAATAGTCAATAGCAGGTCTTCTTCATTTAGAAAGGCGAGTAGTCGTCTACGAGCCAGCTCAGCTGAAAGTCAACACCGAGATAATAGTTTCGGTGTCGTGGAAGCACGACCGATTACCTTTCCCATTCTAACCCTCTTTCGAAATTTGCTGCCACGAGTTCGGAGCGGTCTCCTCTGTCGGACGAATCATGTGCTTTACCGCGGTGATACACGTTGCGAATGTAGAGGTCGCAGTTCAAATGGTGGTAGACAGCAAGGTTTGTAGCGGAGAGACTCATGGGAAGAGTGGTGAACAAGGTATATGCATTATGCGCTCATGTAAGTACAAAGCAAGAACAAAAGCAACCTCCTCACAGCCACATTGATTTGCCCTTTGACTCCGACTCGTACATCAGCTTGCAGACGTGGATTTGAACGACCATCTTCAGATATCGCATAGTAGACAAGAGAAAGGCTCAAACCATGGCCGTCGCACTCCCCGTCGAGATGTGGACAGAAATTGTGTACCATCTACCGTCTTCACGGCAAATGCTTCACGTTTCGCGGCTTCTGCACGATATTGCTATACGGCGACTGTTCTCGACAGTGAAGATCTATTTCATGCACGGAGAACCAGGATTCTACATGCTGAACACCGAGAATGAACGGTATGTTCGTGAAACTTCCGACTACCTGCTCAACAGGTCCTGGGAGCTCCTTGATCATATTTCCACCACCCCGGCCTTCGCGAATGCGATCAAGACCATGAGCGTTCACGCTTTCACCGATGGACCAGCTGTATTTGAGCGCCGTAAGTTCCAGACTTCGAAGGTTTTTCATTTGCTCATTTGATTATACATAGGTGCTCTCGCACGGGCATTACTGTCGTTACCGAATTTACGCTCCTTTCACTTTTGGGGTGATTGCCCGGACTTTTCGGCGGTTGCGGCATGCCTACCGAGCGGCCTGAAAAGTTTGCGCATTCAATCGTACGTGCATTCGATTCACAGAGATTCTGCCACCTTTAAATAACAACAACTCTCCCAGGATGCCAGATTCAACGCTGCTCAGTCATCTTGACGGTCTCAAGTCTCTGCAGCCAGCGATCCCGTTCATATACGTCAGAGAGCAAAAGTTAGACAGAATATTCGCCGAATGGGAACGTGGGTCTGGAGATTCAAGAGATGTTGTCTCGGTTATCGAAAAAAATCCCATCCAAGAACTTGTTCTCTTGTCGACACACGTCGTTCTGCTGCCCATCCGGGTGTGCAACAACCTGACCCAGCTGGACATATGCGTCCCGCAATTTGAGGAACTCGTTGATCTCGATCTCGTCTTTCGACATGCCCAATTCCTGGAGTCGCTCTCTCTGGTGGGGTACATCGAGCCTCATGCGTTCGCGGACCTCCCCCAAGGACCCTAGTGTCCTCCCGCGCCTTACGTCTTTCAGACTCTCTTGCGAGTTCTGGGATTCAGAGGCCACAGAAATGCACGTACCCCTTCTGTCCGAGTTCCTCAGTCGACGCCCTTCTTTGCGTAGATTGTACATTCGCCTTCCCGCGGTGAGGCTGGAGGTCGCTTTGGCAATCGCAACCGTTATCGGTAAACTGGAACATCTCCGAGTCCTTGGCTTCCATGCAGGCTACGAGCCGCTCCACGAGAAAGCTGCCGTCTCACTGGCCGAAGAACTATCCACGAAGCTAGAAGCTCTACAGCTAGCTTTGCCCTGGTATAGCGATCTACATGTGCGGACATGGTCTCCACTGGTGCTTTATTTCAATTCACTCAGGGAAACAATGCTGATACGAGTTGCAGCTCAACAAATTGCAGCAAATGCCCAACCTATCATTTCTCCATTTATTCTCGAATGGTGAGGACCCAGTGCCTATCCACCCCGTCGAGCTAGCCACTGATTTAGAGCACCTCCGACTCATTGGGATACAACGTTCGTTATGGACTGTCGATCGGGATGCTGGTGAGGAACTGGACCCTAAGCTCTGGACGCCGTGGTCGGTTAAGTACTGTTTACCTGACGACTTTCCATGCCCGGATTATGCGTGGTTATTCAGATATCATTGATCAGCGTCGTGTACTCCGTGTATCTCACCGCGAACCGAGCTTGCTGCCGCTCGACATTCATGTAGTGATTTGTTTCTCCCCCGCGCTCCAATCTATCCGTCCAAACAAAGCCATAGAGCTACATATGTGAAAAATACATGACACAGGAAAGTTCAAAGTCCAGGTGCTATAGGCCGGTCGCTGGCTGCGGTTGGCTCCGTGAATCAAAATTCCTGCCGTTGAAGGAATCCACGATGGTCGTAGAGTACGAAGTGGTACGAATTTCTTGATTCCCAGTAATGTTGTTTATCTTGATGTTGCCGCTAATATTTCCATGCAGCAAATTACCGAACGGATTCTGAGCCGATGGCATGGAGTCCCCGGTCCTCCTCGTATTATCCTGCGCGTCTCGTTCCCGGATTTCTCGGAGTATCTGCACGACAGCTTCATGTATCGTGATGCTCGATTGAAGCTGAAAGGAACGGAATTTTAGTTTTCTGATAGCGTTGTAGTCGTCGGAAACTTGCCCCGAATACATCAAGCGCCTGCCTCAGCCGGTTACGATATTGCTGTATCCTACCATTGTCCCTTTGAAGCCCCTACCATGCGCTGGAACGTTCCCTTCTGTACATGTTTCTGTGCAAATTGATTTATGGTTTTGAGTAGACTATCGAGTCGAAAAAAATGAGTCATGGTGTTGGCCTCAACCTCAACCGAGGCGGACCTGATCAAGTCTTCGACGTGCTTCTTGAGACCCAAGGACGGTTTCAGACCATCCTTCTCCATGTCGTTGTACACGCATACAATGGCGGACACCAGCTCGCATGCGTCATTTGCAAGGCTTTTGAAACCCTCTTTGTTGTCTTTGGCTCCCTAAAAACTCATGGTATTAGAATGACCCATACGAGTGCTTCCCTAGTCGCTGACCCGGATAGTGGTCAAAATTGCAAGCGCCAAGAAGGACGCTTCTTGGAGAAATGGAACTGGGGCGAACTGAGCAGCAGCCGTGAGTGTGGTTAGCACAGTCTGCGAAATGTCAAAGGCTGCGTCGAATGCAGCTTTGGTCTCGGGATCGGTCGTGTAATGAGCCATGGGGGGCATTGTGAAGAGAGAACACAAAGACTCGAGGTCCTGTGCCAGCAGATGTACTCGACCGGCGCTTATTGGAACGAGGCGCGACAGCCCCTCGGTCACACAGCAGCTTGTATAGCCTTTCCCGTAACCTGTGCATAATTCTATTATTTCAACGATTTTGGTTCCGTCTCGCTACGAAAAATAGTCCCGCGGAGGCATTACATGGTGGTACGGAAACTAGTTACTACGATTTGGGTTTTGATCGAAATGAAAATACTTTAACAGCGAGCGGCGTCTTCTGCCTCCCATCGGATGGACCACTGGTAGGCGCTGGCGCCTCTGGCTCAGTGCTGTCAATCTCCATGTGAGCCATCGCCCCTCCTCATCATTTCCAAATTTGTCGGTGCCCTGTGGCCTGAAATCGGCGGTGGTGTCTCTGCGGAAATAGATGTGGAAGCAGGTGTGGTGCCATTTTGCAAAAATGTACTCTCGTCCGACATAGGAATATCAGAGGAGGAATCATCTAGTCCAGATGAGTGAATACAGCAAACACTAGCAAAGACTTTGCCCACCAAGACTAGGATTTTCTTGCGCGTTCAAGTCAGTTTCCGGGAGTAATTCTGACTCCGAGGAAACTGGTGTAGAGTCTGGAATAGAATCTGGGGCGACACACAAATAAGGATGGTGCAAAATCAGTAGGAAGGGACTCTTACCTTGCCATTCGCGCGCGAAGCTTTCCGCAACGTCTGAAGAACGATAGAGCCGTCGGGCTCGACCATGAGTGGAAATGAATTCTCCTCCTGCGATTTCAATGTGTCTCTCCGGGGATCGCAAGGAATCTTCAAAGCGACTGGGTACGTCTTGTGACGGTCCATAACCTCCGTTGCGGTATCCTTCTGATTCTCTATCATCGTAATACTCTGCGTATCCATATCCCCCATGCTCCTGGTGCCTACGCTGAGACCGGGGGTGCGGGCGATGGCGGCCGCGAGGCGGCCATGGGGCATGCTGGCCGCCGTAATATTGATTTGGGACGTGGGCTGGATAGTTGTCGTCTGGATAATAGTAATCTGAATAATTGTCTTCAGGATAATTGTCGTCCGCATAATTGTTATGGGAGTTCGAGATGTAAGTCGCATGAGTATGTTCCGTTTTGACCATGTCGCCATGTATGACATTGAATGAACCACCGGTGATCTGGAAATTCGTCGAGTTGGCAAAGAATGCAGCCATGTCGAGAGTTTCTGTGGACAGACGAGAATGAGATGGGTGTAGATGACAGCTGGAAACGGTTGTATTAATAGCGTACACTGGTCTCCGTCAAAGCATCCGAATAGAAGGTCTTTGGAGCCCCACCGCTTGTCTCCGCTTGTGAATCGCTGTCCAAAAGCTGTGCCGACGTGATGCAAGGTTAGGGTTAAACACAGCCGCACACAATATATGTAGTTCACACCGCCCAAAGCCAAAAAAGGAAGGAATTGCCCAGTACTTTGTTAACAGGGCGAATTGAACACCACAAAAATATCGGCTCATTCAAGAAAACGCCACTGAGGTCAGCTGGAGGTGAGCATGTGTATCCTCATTAGCGCTTGTACATACACAGAATATTACCGCATAGTCCAAGTATGGGGCATGGTACAGGTCAAGGATAGAAAAGACCAACGAGACTACATCAAATGAATTCGGTCTTCAGCGTATGATGACGCCCCAGGGCTCAAAGTGCGGCTACTCCACTAGGGCCTTCATCCTCAGAGCCTGACTCTGCGCGCGACCTACGGTCGTCAGGCCCTCTCCTTCCTCGGCCATGAGACCTGGCGGATGGATTCGGAAGCGAAGACGGGTACTGGTAATTTAATATCGACGCAGGTCGCGAGGATGTACCTGTCTGAGGGTACTATGCTGGCCGCGAAAATGCAGGAGGTAAAAATTGGTTCATCGGTGAAGATTGTGGAGCCCAAGCAGATGTACTGGGCTGCTGGGGGGGGATTCTGCCTCGTCCGAGAAGACGGGCCAGGAGATATGATGGCTGTACCATCGCAGTCGGAATCGGAGTCGTCGGGATCGTTATGCCGGTGAGGTCTCCTGGGCGGTTGCGCAGACCATGACGATGAGGTCGGGGATGGCGATACCACCTGGGACGAGGTGCGATGAGGCCGAGGCCGTCGAGAGGGGGAAGAGAGTGGTGGATCTAGGTCCTTCGAGCCTGAGCCAGATCCCCGGTCATCTCGTGCCTCCTCCTTGCGTCTTTCGTGAACCTGATGTTTCACTCGATAGGATGACGGCGCAAATTGGTTTCTATTCGGGGGGTGTTTGTGGAGCCCAATTCTCGTGAGGAGGGAATTCGCTCATCGACATACGTCGCGACGACCACGAAGATGGCGCTGCATCCTCTGGACTAGAGCTTAAGTTGTCGCGTGGGTAACCCATTCCGCGGGAGTTGCTCTGCGACGAAGCGGGTATCAGCATACTCGCAGGTCTTTGCGGAGCAGGACCTCTCCTGTCACGAGGATGTGGTTGAGGAGGAGCAGAATACGTGGACTGGAGCGGCGGGGCAACAGGAATATGGTTCGCTTGGCGCCGGGGAGGGGGAGAATATGTGGATTGCAGCGGCGGGGTAACCGGCCTTTCGTTCGCTTGATTCCGACGATATTCAGCAAGTGCAGCGTCCGCATCAAAAACAGGAGCATCGGCAACAGCATACTGCCTGGCCTGGGGGGTTATCTGGTTATTCATCATTGGCTCCGTATTGGAGCGGCCCAAATCTGGATAAAGTGGTTTACAAGTTAATATTCTGGAAGAAACATACAATGTACTTGGTGCCGGCTGACGATACCTAATTGAGCGTTGGTGGCACTGGACCCGGAATTGAACATTTGCCGTGCGATGCCGGAAATTCAGCCTGACCATTTGCCGCATCAAAAACAGGAGCATTGGCAGGAGCATATTGCCTATTCTGGGGGTTATAGTGGCTACGGGGATTCATTCCTGGCTCCGTGACGGAGCGGTTCAAGTCTAGATGGAGTAGCTTTCAAGGTAGTATTCTGGAAGAAGAAGCGTACAACGCACTTGGTGCCGGCTGTCGATACTCTGGGAATTGAGCATTTGGATCGCCGTATTGAGGATTGGGAGGCGCTGGGTATTGATTGGGCGCGAAACCGCCGTGACCTTCTGGATTAGACTGGGATATACCGAATATGTTTTTGGTACCTGTGTTTCTATTCGACGAGCGATTGTGTGACCCGTTCATTGTATACGAGGTATCGTCGCTCACGGCATACATGTTGCCTTGAACGCTGTTAAAGGTCCCGCCGTCGGACACTGTGACTGTGCAGTTGTTGAATACCGACATGTCGTTGTGTAGCGGGATGGAGGCTTGGGTGAAAGAGGGTCAGAGAGCGTGGTGTGCGGTTCCTGGCGAGGTCCGTCGCGGAAGGATAAGCCACGGACCGGAAGATTTCGGCACAACGTAGGCGCTGAGAATAACGGGTCAATTCTCGCTAGGTACGGGTCTTATAGCGCCCTATTTTCGCGGATAATTCTATTCAGAAATCAAACCCGAGCTTCCACTATCCTTGTTTGGAAGCCTGGCTCTGAGAAATCCACCCAAATGCGGAAGCTGCGGCCAAAGAATGCCGAAGGGCTTCAGGAAAATTGTCTCCAACACTCTCCAGCTTGAGATTTCCTTGACGGCGAATGCAAGGCAACGCCTTGCATATATTTTCCCCCGGTTGGGTGTTACATAAAGCAACCGGCTGCATGGAACAAGTCCCGTTCTCTAGGCACTATTGTATGCTGAACACGACCAAGCTTTCTGGTTCACAGAAGGCCCCCAGGAATGAATGATATATGAAGACTTGAAATCGAGGAGAGGAACTCGAATACAGAGTCAGATGTGTGCGTAATGAGTTGCGGAATCTCAAGAGCGGTGGTGAGCAAGGTAGGTGGAGTCCTCGAGGTGACACGGTGAGGATAGAGAGAGAGGAGGTGCGGGTGCGTAGCACCCGCCGGAGAACGAGAGCGGGACGAAGGCGTGTGTGTGCGTGCGGGGGAACCATCCCGGCCGACTGGTGTCGAGCGGGAAGCACCGAAGAGGGCAAGTCGGGACGCGAGAGACGGAACGCGGGAACGGCCGAACCTGTACGCAAGAGGCACGAGGGTCCGAGACGAGACCCAAGCGCCAAGCGCAGCAAAAAAAGAAAGGAATAGGCGGGCGGGGCCGAGAAGAGCTGAGACCTGAGAGTCGAGGAGGATGTTTGAGGGCGTCGACGAGCGTGCAGAGCAGAAGCGATGAGGCTGTGTAGATGAGATCGCTAGCTATCTAATCTACACAGCATGACGGCAAACGTGTCACTATCGTCCTCCCACTTGCTTGCCTCGCAAGCTCACCTCGGCTGAGCTCACAAGAAGAGGTGTCCTGATCTGGGTTTGAAAATCAGTCATGCCCGACCAGCCAAGTTTCCAGGCTTCGGACATAAGTAGATTAGATTTTCAAAATCGCCTGAACAATCAATGCATAGTGAATTGGCGTCCTGCTCATGAACACGTTTGAATGATCCCTAGTGACCGCACTTTCAGTTGATGAAAATTCAAAGGTCTTTCAAGTTCCGCTGCGGTTCCCGATTGTTGTGGTATCCTTCGGATTGTCTGCCGTCATAATATTGTATCCCCCATGCTCCTAGTGCCTGCGCTGAGACCCAAGGTGCAGCAACAGCGCCCGCGAGGAGGCCACAGGGCGTGCTCGGTGTCTTAATATTGGTTTGGGAGGTGAGCTGGATAATTATCGTCCACATAGTTGATATCGCCATATGACGTTGAATGAACCACCGCTGATCTGAAAATTCGTCGAGTTGCAAAGACAGCCATGTCGAGAGTTTCTGCAGGCAGATGAGATTGGTGTGGGGAACAAGCTTGAAACATAGTCGACGCTGGTCTCTGTCAAGAACCATCCGTGTGGAAGTTTCTTGGAAGACATGGCCGTCAAGAGGTGTGCGGAAAGTGGTGTAAGGTAAGCGCTGGACACAGCCGCACTACCCACAGTTCACACCGCGCAAAGCTGAAAAAAGAAAAGATTGCCCAGTACTTCGCAACAGTGCGAATTGACTATCACACCAAGGTCAGCTGGAGGTGGCATGTGTATCCTCGTTAACGCTTGTACATATACAGAATAACGCCGCATAATCCAAGTAAGGAACATAGTACAGGGCGAGGATAGAAAAGGCCAATGAAACTATATCGAATGGAATCCGCTTTCAGCGTTCCAGATGCCGCAATCAGGGTTCGAAGTGCGGTTACTCCGCTAGGAAGGAGCAGGGGCTCCGTCCTCAGAGCCTGACCCTGCGCGCGAGCTACGATCGTTGGGCCGTCTCCTTCAATGACCATGAGACCTGGAGGATTTGCTCGAAGACGGAGGGTACTGGTGGCTTGGAGATGGCTGTCGGTGAGGTCTCCCGGACAGCTGCGTAGACCGCGACGATGAGTCCAAAGGTGGTGGTAGCACTTGGGACGAGGGCCGAGAGGCTGAGGCCGTCGAGTGGTAGAGCTGAAATTATCGCGCGAGAAACTCATTCCGGGAGAGTTGCTCTGCGACGAAGCAGGTATCGCAGGTCTTAGCGGAGCAGGACCTCTCCTATCATGAGGATGTGCCTGGGGAGGAGCAGAATATGCGGGCTGGAGCGGCGGGGCAAATGGCATCTGGTTCGCTTGACGCAGGGGAGGATTGGGATACGTGGACTGCGGCGCTGGGGCGATCGGCCTCTGGTTCGCTTGACGCCGAAGACGTGCATCGTGTTCAACGTCCGCCGCATCACGGGCAGGAGCACTGACAAGATATTGCCGATTCTGCGAGTTATGGGCCATTACTGGCTGCGTATTGGAGCGGCTGAAGCCTAGAGAGAGTGGCGTTCAAGGTAGCATTCTGAAAGAAGCGTACAACGTACTTGGTGCCGGCTGGCGCTCAGGAAACCGAGCATTTGGTGCCGAATGATGATACTTTGGAAATCGAGCATTTGGATCGCCGTATTGAGCACTGGGAGGCGCTTGGGATCGATTGGGCGGGAAACCGCCGCGATCATCTGCATGCATTAGACTGGGATATACCGAATTGTTTTTGGTACCTTTGTTCCTATCCGGAAGGCGATTGTGTGGCCTGCTCATTGTATACGATACCGTCGCTCACGGCATAGATATTGCCTTGAACGTTGTATAAGTCCCCGTTTGACACCGTGACACGTGCAGTTGTTGGATAATGAGCCTGTCGTGCAGCTGGATGGAGGCTTTGGTGAAAGGGGGTCAGAAAGCGTGGTGTTGCGAATCCTGGTGACCGAAGAATAAGCCACGGACCGAAGGATTTCGTCACAACCGTGTAGGCGCTGAGAATAACGGGCAAATTCTCGCTACGGGTCATGGAGCGCCCTATTTTCGCGGATAATTCTATTCAGAAACCAAATCCGAGCTTCTAATATCCTTATTTGGAAGCCTGGCCCTGAGAAATCCACCCAAATGCGGAAGCTGCGGCCAAAGAATGCCGAAGGGCTTTAGGAAAATTGTCTCCAACACTCTCCAGCTTGAGATTTCCTTGACGGCGAATCGAAGGCAGCGCCTTGTATATATTTTCCCCCGGTTGGGTGTTACATTAAGCAACCGGCTGCATGGAACAAGTCCCGTTCTCTAGGCGCTATTGCATGCTGAACACGACCAAGCTTTCCGGTTCACAGAAGGACCCCGGGAATGAATGATTCATGAGAATTGAAATCGAGGAGAGGAACGAAGACAGAGTCAGATGTACGCGTAATGAGTTGCAGAATCTCAAGAGCGGTGGTGAGCAAGGTAGGTAGAGTCCTCAAGGTGACACGGTGAGGAGAGGGAGAGGGGGGTGCAGGTGGCTGGAGGAGCGATAGCGGGACGAAGGTGTGTGTTTGTGTGTGTGTGGGTCCCGGCCGACTGGTCTCTCGAGCGGGATGCACCGGAGAGGGCAAGTCGGGACGGGAGAGACGGAACGCGGGAACGGCCGAGCCTGTACGCAAGAGGCACGAGGGTCCGAGACGAGACCCAGTGGGACCCAAGCGTCAGAAAAAAAAAAGAAGGGAATAGGTGGGTGAGGCCGAGAAGAACGAGAGTCGAAGATGCCTTGAGGGCGTCGACGAGCGTGCAGAGCAGCAGAGATGAGGCTGTGTAGATCAGATCGCTAGCTATCTAATCTACACAGTGCCATCTACCACTTGCTTGCCTCCCACTCAGCCCGGCTCGCAAGCTCACCTCGGCTGAACTCACAAGAAGAGGTGTCCTGATCTGGCTTTGAAAATCGGTCATGTCCGACCAGCCAAGTTTCCAGGCTTCGGACAGCAGATTTTCAAAATCGCCTGAACAATCAGTACTCAGTGCATAGTGAATTGGCTCACTTCCGAGTCCTGCTCATGAACACGTTTGAATGATCCCTGCAGTCTCGTAAGACCATGTTGTCTTGTCTTGCAATCAACGGCTCGGTCGTCTTGGTGCAATTTTTTCGTGTCACCGCAGTGGCCGCACTCTCTTTCAGTTGATGAAAATCCAAAGATCTTTCAAGTTCCGCCGCGGCTCCCAACCGTTGTAGTGTCCTTCGAATTGTCTGTCGTCATAATATTGTATTCCCCCATGCTCCTAGTGCCTACGCTGGGACCCAAGGTGCAGCAACAGCGCCCGCGAGGAGGCCACAGGGCGTGCTCGGCGTCTTAATATTGGTTTGGGATGTGAGCTGGATAATTA
Source organism: Mycena sanguinolenta (assembly GCA_014462675.1). Taxonomy (NCBI): domain Eukaryota; kingdom Fungi; phylum Basidiomycota; class Agaricomycetes; order Agaricales; family Mycenaceae; genus Mycena; species Mycena sanguinolenta. Next base: position 3,155,192 of record JACAZH010000014.1, read on the forward strand.
TCGTCCACATAGTTGATATCGCCATATGACATTGAATGAACCACCGCTGATCTGAAAATTCGTCGATTTGGCAAAGACAGCCATGTCGAGAGTTTCTGCAGGCAGAAGAGATGGGTGTAGGGAACAAGCTTGAAACATAGTTGACACTGGTCTCTGTCAAGAACCATCCGTGTGGAAGTTTCTTGGAAGACATGACCGTCAAGAGCTGTGCGGAAAGTGGTGTAAGGTAAGCATTGGACACGGCCGCACTACCCACAGTTCACACCGTCCAAAGCCGAAAAAAGAAACGATTGTCCAGTATGTACTTAACAGGGCGAATTGACTATCACACCAAGGTCAGCTGGAGGTGGCACGTGTATCCTCGTTAGCGCTGGTACACTGGTACATACACAGAATAATACCACATAAACCCAAGTATGAGGCATAGTGCAGGTCAAGGATAGAAAAAGCCAAGGACACTATACCGAATGAAGTTCGCGTTCAGCGTGTTAATGACGCGTCAGGGCTCAAGTGCGGTTACTCCGCCAGGAAAGAGCAGAGGCTTCATCCTCAGAGCCTGACCCTGCACGCGAACAACGATCGTCAGGTCGTCTTCTTCAATGGCCATGAGACCTGGAGAATGTGCTCGGACGCGGAGATGGGTACTGGTGGTTTGATATCGGAGGTGGTTGCGGAGGTCGTGAGGATGTACTCGCCTGAGGGTATGCTGGTCGTGAGGATGAGCTCGCAGGCGGTGAAAACTGATTCATTCGTAGAGATTGCTGAACCCTAGCAGATGCACTGGGATGCTGGGAAGAACTCTGCCTAGTCAGCGAAGACGGACCGGGAGAAATAATGGCTGTATCATCGGAGTCAGAGTCGGAGTCGTCGGGAACGCTATGTCGGTGAGGTCTCCTAGGCGGCCCCAGACGACGAGTCCGAGCGTGGTGGTAGCCCTTGGGACGAGGTCCGACGAGGCTGAGGCCGTCGAGTGGAGGAAGAAAATGGTGGATCTGAATCCTCCGAGTCTGAGCCTGAGCCGGATCCCCGGTCATCTCGTGCCTCCCTGCGCCTTTCGTGGGTCTGGGGTCTAGCTTGATAGGATGAGCTTGGAGGCGGCACAAACTGGTTCCTATTCCGGGGTGTTTGTGACCAATTCTGCAAAGCTGGCGGGTATTCGCTCATCGACGAACGTCGCAACGACCACGAAGATGGCGCTACATCCTCTGGACTAGAGCTGAAGTCATCGCGCGAGTGACCAATTCCGCGAGAATTGCTCTGTGACGAAACAGATATCGCCATACTCGCAGGTCTTTGCGGAGCTGGACCTCTCCTGTCAGGAGCAGAATACGTGGACCGGAGCGGCGGGGCGCTTGGTCTCTGGTTCGCTTGACGCTGGAGGTATTCAGCGAGTGCAGCGTCCGCATCAAAAACAGGAGCATTGGCAACAGTATGCTGCCTGTTCTGGGGGTTATGCTGGGTGGGCTGGAGCGGCGGGGCAACCGGCATCCGATTCGCTTGACGCAGGGGAGGAGCAGGGTACGTGGACTGCATCGGCGGGACGATCGGCCTCTGGTTCGCTTGACGCCGGAGATATTCAGCGTCCACATCACGGGCAGGAGTATCGACAAGATATTGCCGATTCTGGGGGTTATAGGCCATTATTGGCTGTGTATTAGAGCGGCCAAAGTCTAGAGAGTGGCATTTAAGATAGCGTTCTGGAAGAAGCCCCAACGTACTTGGTGCCGACTGACGCTCAGGGAATCGAGCACTTGGCGCCGAATAACGATACCCTGGAAATTGAGCATTTGGATCGCCGTATTGAGCGTTGGGAGGTGGTTGGTATTGATTGGGCGGGGAACTGCCGCAATCATCTGCATGGATTAGACTGGGATATACCGAATTGTTTTTGGTACCTGTGTTCCTATCCGACGGGCGATTGTGTGACCTGTTCATTGTATACGATACCGCCGCTCACGACATAGATGTTGCCTTGAACGCTGCAAAAACCCCTGTTTGACACTGTAACTGCTTAGTTGTTCAATGATGAGCCCGATATGCCGTCGTGTAGCAAGATGGAGCTTGGGTGAAAGGGGGTCAGAAAGCGTGGTGTTACGGTTCCTGGTGAGGTCCGTCGCAGGATAAGCCAGGATTTCGTCACAACGTAGGCGCTGAGAACAACGGGCAGATTCTCGTTACCTTTGGGTACGGGTCTTAGAGCGCCCTATTTTCGCGGATAACTCCATTCGGGATCCCACCATCCTTGTTTGGAAACCCTAGCTTGAGAAAGGCACTCAATTTTCAAATGCGGAAGCTGCGGCCAAAGAGTGCCGAACTGCCTCAGGAAAATAGACTAGTTGGGAACACGGCCAAGCTTTCCGGTTCAGAGAAGGGCCCCCAGGAATATATGATTCAAGAGAATTGAACTCGAGTAGAGAAATTAAAGAGGACGGAGTCAGATGTGCGTAATGAGTTGCAGAGTTGCGGGAGTGGCGGAGTCTTGGAGAAGAGGCCTGATCTGGGTTTGAAAATCGGTGATATCCGAGCGGAGTTTCCAGGCTTCGAAGTTCTAACTGACCTCTTCGAACTTCTTAAGGGACGGTCTCATCCGTTCAGGAAGAGGACATATTATACTGACGCGGTCCCACAGTAGTCGCTATCGTGTGTGGTTCGCCACTTTTGTTTTATGCCCCAGCTATCTGGCGGGCGGTGAACATCCAAGTTATGCCGGTGGTGTAAAACTCAGCAGCTTGCTCCGACGGCGCAAAATACATTTTTTTCACAGTGCAGGTGACATGGTACCATGCACCATGGATAAGGGATTCTCATTGCGGGCGCTCCACGCCACGCCTGGCTGCCCGTTGTGGACTTGCTCAACCTGCCAAAGGACACCGAGGACGAGACTTCGCTCGTCTAGCCAACCGACTGCAACCCCGATACTCGAGTAAAACTTGTCCTTACGCTTCTCCGGCCGGTCTACAGGGTATCCGGCGCGCATATTATTTTTGTCTGAAGACTATGGCACCAAGCTGAGAAACCAACTTTACATGTTGGTACGAGAATGGGAATTCCATGCAACGTCAGTGCCGTGAGTACTCGAAGCGGTGGAGAGGTTGCAATGCGGTTGTTTCACGACTTGCGGCCCATGAGTTATTGCTGCCCTCTTAAATAAGCTCTCCCACCTACATATTTAAATAATTAAAAATGATCAACCTGCCATATGGATGGAACATTAATCTTGTCCTGAGTTAGTGGCCCTGGCTCACTACAGAGATACCTCCAAACGTCCTCGACGTGATTCGGTCGTGAGTTTATTGCGGAAATGTAGATATTGAGAAGAAAGGTAGCGATCGCAAAGCAAGCAGTCTAAGCGGGAAGTGAGGGTTGAACACAGCGGCACTCGATGTAGTTCACACCGCCCAAAGCCTAAAAAAGGAAGGAATGCCCCACTACTCTGTGCCCAATGAACAAGACAGAAGACTGACATCAGAGAGGTGTCAACTTGAGCACCTCCAAGAAAGCGCCGCCGCCACCAAGGTCAGCTGGAAGTGGCACGTGTATCTTCATTAGCGCCTGTGGATAGACAGAATAATACCGCATACATCCAAGTGTGGGGCATAAGTAGTACAGGTGGAGGATAGAAAAGGCCAACGAAACTATGACAAATAGATCCCACTTTCAACGTTCTGATGGCGCATCAGGGCTCGAAGCGCGGTTACTCCGTCTGTATGAACCAGGGACTTCATCCTCAGAGCCTGACCCTGCGCGCGATCGGTCGTCAGGCCGTCTCCTTCGGTGGCCATGAGACCTGGAGGACGTGTTCGGAGGCGAAGACGGGTACTGGCGGTTTGATATCGGAGGTGGTTGCGCAGGTCGCGAGGATGTACTCGGCTGAGGGTATGCTGGTCGCGAGGGCCCAGGAGGTGAAAACTGGTTCATCGGTGGAGATTGTTGAACCCAAGTGGATGTACTGGGGTGCCGGGAGGAATTCTGCCTAGTCCAGGAAGGACCAGGAGACATAATGGCTGTACCATCGGAATCGGAGTCGGAATCGTCGGCATCGTTATGCCGGTGAGGTCTCCTGGGCGGTTGCGCAGACCACGACGATGAGTTCGGGGATGATGATACCACCTGGGACGGGGTGCGACGAGGGTGAGACCGTGGAGGGGAGGGAGACTGGTGGATCTGGATCCTCCGAGTCCGACCCAGAGCTGGATCTCCTTGCTTGCCCTCTGCGCCTATCGTGGGTCCGAGGCGTCTGGGGTGGTCCAGGGTAGCGGCGCAAACTGGCTGCCTCGATAGGATGAGTTCGCAGGCGCAGGCGGCGTAAACTGGCTGCCTCGATAGGATGAGTTCGCAGGCGCAGGTGGCGCAAATTGGCCCCTATTCGGTGGTGTTTGTGGAGACCAATCATTCTCCCAAGTTTGAGGGAATTCGCTCATCGATACAGGTCGCGACGACCACGACGACGGCGCTAAATCTTCTGGACTTGAGCTGATGTTATCGCGCGAGTAATTCATTCCGCGAGAGTTGCTCTGCGACGAAACAGGTATCGCCATACTCGCAGGTCTTTGCGGAGCAGGACCTCTCCGGTCACGAGGCTGCGCTTGGGGAGGAGGAAACGGGGACTGCAGCGGCGGGGCATTTGGCCTCAGGTTCGCTTGATTTCGGAGGTATTCAGCGAGTGCAGCGTCCGCATCAAAATTAGGAGCATTGGCAAGAGCATACTGTGTGTTCTGGGGGGGGTTATACCGGGTATTCATCATCGGCTCCGTATTGGAGCGGCCCATGTCTAGATAGAGTGGGATTTAAGATTTAAGGTAGCATTCTGGCAGAAACATACAACATACTTGGTGCCGACGGACGATACCCCGGAAACCGAGCATTCGGATCGCTGTATTGAGGGTTGGGAGGCGCTGAGTATTGATTGGGCGCGAAACCGCCGCGACCTTCGGGGTAGATTAGACTGGGATACACCGAATGTGTCTTTGGTACCTGGGTTCCTATTCGACGGGCGATTGTGTGACCCGCTCATTGTATACGAGGTACCGTCGCTCACGGTATTCATGTTACCTTGAATATTGTAAAACTCCCCGCCCGACACCCTGAAATCTCTACAGCCGTTGAAGAATGAGCCGGCCCCCGACCCCGACATGTCGTATAGCAGGACGGATGTTCGAGTGGAAGGGGGTGAGGAAGTGTAGTGTGCGGTTCCTGGCGAAGGTTGTCGAGGAAGGATAAGCCTCGGACCGGAGGATTTCGTCACACCGTAGACGCTGAAACCAACGAGCCAATACAGTAAACGAGCATGTGCCTCAGATTCACGACTTGTACAAAGAATCGAGAAAGCAGACGACGAGCGCTAACGGCTAACGGCAACATCGCTTTATATCAACGGCCGGCGGCGGCGACACCCATCGTGGGAACCCAAATGTCTCATTTGTCAAGTTCGTGGGAGCGCGAGGCGGCGACGAAATGTTGGCGTTTTTCCAAGTCTAGGAAAAAAACTGTAACAACGAGAAAGGAGCGAAGAGTGATACGTACCATGGGCCCACATGGCAGCACCAACTCGATTAGATATAGTGAAAAGCAGGCCTACGATCGGAAGTCCTTCGAGAAGAGCGGCAGCAAAGCCGAAAGCTAAGAATCGTCAGATCTGAACAAGACGATGAGGGACGACAACTCACCGCGGTAATCCCATTTCCGCTCCTCTACAAACACGGCAATCTCCTTATCCGTCATTTTCTTCGCAGCGAAATACTGCATGCAACTTGAAGCTTTGAACGCACAAGAATTAAAGGACCTACCTGTCGATGGAGATTGTGTGCTGTTCCCAGTGCCTTGAACCACGCTGCAAGAATTATACCAACACCGGGATAAAAATTGAATGGTATTAAGAGGACTATCGAAAACTTGAGCAAGCAGGGTTTTCGGTAGAGATTCTCATACCGCGTTTGATGATGAATAAGCTGATGCCTCCTAACCACTGCTTCTGGAATCGATGGGTCCATGTATCAACGACGACGCGCGGTGGAACCTTCCATTCCTAAGGAGAAGTTAGAAAAGCAAGCACAATGAACAGAAATGCATGCCTCGATATAAGGGAGCCTGCGAATGAAGTTGAGCACGAATATGGGGTTGGGTAAGAAAACACTGTACCAAAAGTCCAGACTCTTGCCACGCGAGGCGACTGTCTGGTCCCACGCGCGTTCACGTGCAATGCGGATGTTGCGAGAAAGGAAGAAGCGAAGAATGTTCGTAATCTAAAAACAGAACACCAGAAACCATTTAGTACTTTCAAGTTGCGAGTGAATCTGTATTTGACCTGGTTCCCAAGCAAAATAACAGCCGCGTCTTCGCATTTACATTCCAAATTAATGGGCCATGTTCAACGGCCGGAAAACGAGGCTCACATGTGTGCACATTGAACGGGATTTTGTACCCAAACATGGTATCGTTTGACAGACCAGTTACTCGCGGAGAACTGAGGGAGAAACGTCAGTCATACAGAAATTACGGTCAAGGATATACACGCACTTGGCCAAGAATATTTCAATGAATTTCTTCTGAACACCAAACGTCAAGACAGTCCAGATAAACCCAACAACGGCACCGCGCCGAACGCCGTGTTGGCACTTTTGCCACGCAGGAACGTAAAGGTTCTTCGAGGACAATGAGTTTGTGGACAAACAGTCTTGTGAGATTCAAATGCACTTTATCCGTGAACAACCTGTAAACTCCGACGACTACATAGCTTGGCGGAAACTGCAGTCTTGACGTGGCTCGGGCAAGGGATGGCGGGACTTGATTTGCAGGATCGGTGACGAACAGTGCATCTTGAGCCTCGGGACCAACAGAAGACATAGAAGAATACAATTGAACTCAAGAGTGAATGTACGTGGAAAATGAAGGAAGCGAGCTGGATCGTGACCTGTCACACGAGCAAAGTCGCGTTTGAACGTGGAATTACGTATCACAGGGGGCGTGTGTGATCAATTTGCTGCGCTCCACCATGTCTCTGAAGGACGCTCTGCCAGACGCGTCTGCCCTCGACCTTGCCTCCAAGTGTGAGGTGGTGGACGACAAGGGGAAATAAAGTTCTCTTCGGATCTATCTTCGCCGAGCAGAAAGTTGTCGCAGTTTTCATCCGTTGGTTTTAGCACCCTATCTCTATATACTGCTTATCCGAGGATCTAGGTCACTTTTTCTGTGGAGTAAGATCCAATTTTTTTGAAAGCTTGGTACATAGTCTCATTACTACGTGCAGATGTGCCAGGCAAGTGGACGGAATCTATTGAAACGATAACTGAGACTTCTCGCTACAGCTTTTCGGCAAGTGGAAGAGACTTTTGCAATTCCTGCGCGATAATCTTTTGACCTATCAGTCGAGCAACTGGCTGCTGTCCCGGAGGCAGCCTTGGAGGCAGCTGGAGCGAAAATAATCGTAATCGGGTGTGGAGATTTCCGCGGTACGCATTCAATCGTGATATTCAGACGAAATCTATGCAATCTAATTTGTTTGTGGTTCGGAAAAGGTTTGGACAACTATAGGGAAAATACTGGCTTCAAGGGCCCGATGTTTGCCGATTCCGCGCGGAAGTTGTATTTCGCGTTAGGAATGGACATCCAGACCACAGCCACAACACCAGCTGATCAGCAGAAGGCCAGCTATGTCTCCGAGGGTTACTGGAGTAATCTGTGGAAGAGTATTAAGGTCATATCTCCCAAAGAGAAAGCGAAGGAAACTGATGTCCTTGTAGAATGGGCCGCTCAGAGGTCACTCTCGAGTATCGCAGCGTTAGACGTCCGAGTTGACAACCTTTTTTTGAAGATCCCACTCTCATTGGCAAGCAGGGGGATTTCGGACAGCTTGGGGGCGACTTTGTGTTTGGCCCAGGTAGGTGTCTGCACATTAACATACGTCCTGTAACTTGAACCACTCCGTCTTCAGGTAACCAATGCACCTTCGCCCATCGAATGCAACATACACAGGATCGTGAGCACCGTTTTATTGCGCTTGCTGCATTCACCGTTGAATCATGATCATTTCAGACGTCGAGGTCGCCGGTCTAATGAAGCTAGCAGGGGCTATAATGCCTTGACTTGTATTCATTGGCAGCATAAACATCGAATACGAATATGAATGGACTAAAGCTTGGATTCCTGGAACTGCCTGAAGCCATAGCCAGATGGTGCCTCACATGCGAAGAAACACCCCACGGGTCGCAGAATATAAATTCTATCCTGGGAAGTATGGCGCGCGCCAAGGTGCGAAGCGTCCACAAGTTCCGGCTTCAGTTCATTTGAACGCGGAATTACGTACCACACCGGCGCGCAACGCTTCGATGGTGTTCGGGATCCCCAGGTAGATCCTGGGACTCAGCGCGGGTAGCTCGTCACAAGGATCTACCCGGGGATTCCGGACGGGGCCTTATTTAACCGCGCCCGGCTTCGATGTGTATCCAACTTGCTGCATTCCACAATGTCTCTGAAAGACGCTCTGCCAGATCTGTCTGCCCTCGACCTTGCCTCTAAATGTGAGGTGGTGGACGACAAAGGAAATAAAGTTCGCTTTGGATCTATCTTCGCCGAGCAGAAAGTTGTCGTGGTTTTTACCCGTTGGTTTGAACGCTCTTCTTCTCTATGTGCTACTTATCTGAGGATCTAGGTCACTTCTTCTGTGGAGTAATATCCAGTTTCTTTGCAAGTTTGGTACATAGTCTCACTACTGTGCGCAGATGTGCCAGGCAAGTGGACGAACTTGGTTGAAATTCCCTGGCTGTCCTCTGAGACCTCTGACTATAGCTTTTCGGCAAGTGGAAGAGATTTTCGCAATTCCTGTGCTATAATCTGCTGACCTGTTAGTGGAGCAACTAGCGGCTGTCCCTGAGGCTGCTTTAGAGACAGCTGCAGTGAAAATAGTAGTAATCGGGCGTGGAGATTTCCGCGGCAAGCATTCAATCCTCCGATTGAGACGAACTTGAGGAAATCTAATCCGTTCGTGGTATGAAAAAGCTTTTGACAACTACAGGGAAAATACTGGTTTCAAAGGCCCAATGTTTGCCGATTCCGAGCGAAAGTTGTATTTCGCGCTAGGAATGGACATCCAAACTACGGCCACTACACCAGCTAATCAACAGAAAGCCAGGTATGTCACCGAGGGTTACTGGAGCAATCTATGGAAGAGTTTCAAGGTTACATTTTCCAGTCTAAACGAGAAAGAGAAGAAAACTGATGACCCTGTAGAATGGACCGCTCAAACGTGATTCTTGAGTATCGCAGCCTTCCGCAACCAAGTTGACGCCATCTGGAGATCCTACTCTCTTTGGAAAGCAGGGGAATATCAGTCAACTTGGGGGCGACTTTGTGTTTGGCCCAGGTAGGGTGTCTGCGTGTCGACGCATGTCCTTGTGATCACCGCGTCTTCTCCAGGTAACCAATGCACTTTCGCCCATCGAATGCAACACACGCAGGACCGTGAGCACCGTTTTCTTGCGCTGTATTCATCGTTCAATCATGATCATCTCAGACCTCGAGGTCGTTGACCTAATGAAGCTCGCAGGAGTTATAATGTCTTGATTTATCTCTATGAACGGAACAGCAGCATATGCATAAAATATGAATGGACTAAAGTTTGGATTCACGGAACTGAACAAGACGCAGAGGCTCATCTAAAGCTCCGGTCAGATGACGCACAGCACATGCAAAGAAACAACCCACATGTCGCAGAGAATAAATTATCCCGGGGAGTCACGCCCGCGCTGAGGCGCGAAGCATCCACAAGTTCTGGCTTCAGTTCCTCAAGGCTAGTTATACCCAACAAGCGCATGTTCATCTCGAATTCGTCCTGGTACTTGACATCAGGGAAACACAGAGGATCATTATAAGTGGCATTTACCCGGAGAATCTCAATAGCTTTCTCCACGCCATCCTGGCCATAAGCCGAAAAGGCATACAAAAACCCGCGGCCGATACCAACCTGGGTTGAGACGTCAGTCAAGAACGATGATGAAGCGAGAAACATACAGCGCTAGCTCCAAGCGCCAATGCTTTTAGAACGTCGCTCGCACGCCGCACGCCGCCGTCGATGAAAACGGAGAAGTTGGGATTCGGCCATGGGCCTCGAGTCTTGAGCGCTGCGACAACGTCGACCAAATTCTCGATACCGGAGCGCGCACTGTCGAGCTGACGACCGCCGTGATTGCTGAGCACAATGCCCTGTACACCTGCCTCGAGCGCCATGATGGCGTCCTGAGGGGAGGCGACACCCTTGAGAACGATCGGCACTGCAAAATGATTGTGAAGGAAATCCAAGACACAGAAATAACTACGCACTTTTAGTGATGCTTCTGAACCACGGGATGTCGTCCCACGAGAGGCTTGGATCGATAAAAGACTTCCGGACATCAACGGTGGTGTAGTTGGGTATGCAAAAGCACGCTTACACTGATGGCTCGAGAGATGCCCTGGTTTTTCTGGACACCTGACTGGCCTTCTTGAACCTTGGCACCTTACAAGAGATATGAGTTTGAACAATCCGGTCCTGTTCAAGCCGACTCACCAGCACCGTCGTCGACGAATTTCATCCGCATATCCTTTTCCCTTCGACCCAATTGAGGCGCGTCGACCTAGAGAAAGGGCTATATCGTATCTTACATGCATCCTGGAAAAACAATCGATCCTAACCGTGATGAACAATCCCGAAACCCCCCGCTTCTCAGCATGTTGAACATATTTCTTGGTAAGTTCACGGTCGCGATTAACATATCTGTCATGTGTCAAGATGATGTTCAGGACAATGCAGAAGCACGCACAATTGAAGGAAGAGGGGTTGATTGGGTTGGGCAGCATCGACGATTTCGTCGAACGAGCAAGAAGCCAAAGTTGGGATCTACAACGCCTGCAGTTGAGCACTGGCAAGAGATCGCGGATCTAGTCTCACAGACCATCTGGATGAGTCCGTGCTTGGCCGCGGCTCTTGTCAAGTTGAGCTCTCCGTCAGGGTGCCCGAGTTTTCCGAGAGCAGTGGCAGACTGGGAGCTGGGTCAGCTGGAGAATCCCCCTCCCCCCTGTCCAACTTACGATATAAATGGGAAGCGACGACTTCTGGCCCAAGATTACCGCTGACCGGTTGACTGCTGTGACATCACGCAGGATGCGAGGGAGGAACCAAACACTAGGAGAGGAGTGAAAACCGGAAGAGATTATCCATACTGCCTGCATACCGTTGATATGCTTCCCTGTTGGAACGATTTGCAATCTCGTCGTCCGATCCGCTGCTATAATAAGCCCAGGCTTTAGGGGAAAGAACTGCCCTTGCCACGGCCTAGTAAAAGGTTAACTTTACCGCCAACGACAATGCAGGTAGCCAACCTCGAAATCGTGGAGATTAAGGATTTCGTCTAGCGGCGGGCGTGACGCAAGCACAAGTTCTCGTTTCTTCTCTTCTTCGGTTTGAGACTTTTCGACAGGGTTAGCGCTGGGCTCTGCAATGCCGATGCTAGTGCCGCCTTTGAAACTCGGACAGAAACAGCAAATGGTCGTGCTTACTGCTTCTCCGGGGGCAAATTGGATGATATAACATCAGGAGGATGAACCGGCTCATACGCCGCCCTGGTCAAAAAAAATTCGGTCTCAAGAAATGCATTCCTCAGCAGATAACACACGTTGCATCTTTTCCTGCATATCTTCGTTCGTCTCAATTAGAGTGCCTGACCCATGAGGCGAATCAAATACTTACCGGAGGATTATTCTACTTCCACCGGGGTGCTCTATCCCGAGTCTGGGTCAGAAGCATTGAGAGACAACCCGTCGCAGGCTTACCGTCTAAGAAATCGGTCATGTCGTAGACCTTGTCTGTTTTAATTAGCTGGGCCAGCCCCTGGTATGCACGCGCCATCCGACTCACTGTGGACGATTATCCAGCAACTCTCACGAGTTGCATGCTGGGCTAGATCTTGCGCAGAAATCAGGGACGCTGGATTCATTGGGAATTGGGAGTTGATTGGCTTGCGCAATCCTTAGGTGATTTTAAGCTCATTGAACGCGGAGACGGACGAGGGACAGCGGAGGGATTCCTCTGGCGCCAAGGTGATCGCGTCGGAAGGCCATTGCTATGAATCATTGAGTGTGAATTACCTCCACTTCCTAAGTTGTGAGCAGAAGCGGAGTTAGGGATTCCGGAATACAGGAGATGGTAAAGCTCCGCGAATGCACTAACGCCGCCCGTGAAGGGTTCATCCGGGTTGCGGTGTAATTCGGGTTATTCTGCAGCAGCGAAAAAAAGCCTGCATGTGAATTTCTCAGGATTGGAGAGGATCTTTGGTGCCCGCGAGAACAGGCGAGAGCGCGTTGAGTCACGCTCTTAGTGTCACACCCCTCACAAGCAGCCATCATGAACCCAAGCCGGGTAATACCGAACGTCTGTGAACGCGAGTCTATTGCCAGACTGGGGGAAGGAAGCGGGGAAAATAATATCTATGTATCGCCGGCCACAAGACGACCCGATTCGGACGTTGAACTATTCTTCCTGCCGCCAAGTTGACGGTTGGCACGCTGCAGCTCATTTCATTTCCGACCTGTGGGCAGCCAATTCACCGGCATTGGTCTTCTCAAGCCACACAAGGAAAAGTCGCTCTGTATTGGCCTGATCTACTTAGTTGAACTTCCGAATCTGTGGGTTATTTCCTTGAGAGTCAATTTTTTTGTGTCAGTCCTGCCGGGTCGTCCTCTCATTCTTCATGAAGCAATTTTCTCATACACACGAGATCCTCGTCGCGGTGAACCCGGATGAGTGCAAAATCTCGTTCGCCGTGTGTATTCCCGACCAAGTATGTATTACCCCGAGGAGGAACATATGTTTCCCTGCGACTCCTCCGTCAGCCCACTCGTCCGCAGCTCCCTTCTCTCCGCATCAAGTTCCTGCGGCGCTAATCGCTGGCCTCCTCAAACGCCGATACACCATGATTTCCCATCCGCATCCATTTAAAAGCCCATCATTGTTCAGCACTATTCCAAAACCCACCAACACAATGTCTCCTGTACTCGACATCGCTCCCAGCCGCTCTGCAACTGAGGTCCGGAACCTCAAACTAGAAGCTCAGCGCAACTCTACTTCCACTGGTGTCTACTACAATGCGCGCCTCGACCCTTCCAACTACATGGAAGGGCCTCTGTCGTGCAATCCAGCTACCCGCCTCCGCCAGATGCTCGCTCGTCCCGGTATTATCGTGGGTTCTAACTTGACAGTTTCAAGTTGCATTGCTTATTGGACTCCAGACTGCGCCTGGCATCTGTGACGGAATCAGCGCGCGCTGTGCTGTAGAGGCCGGTTTTGAATGTCTTTACCAGAGGTACTACTTGCTTCAATCTTTAAAACCAGAGTTAATAAAGTTCAATAGTGGTGCCGCCACCACTGCTTCGGCAAGTATTTGTTTCATCGAAATTATGATTTCGTTTTGATGGCTGCTCTCAGAGACTTGGACAACCTGATCTCGCGATTGCAACCCTCAACGACTTCGTTGAGGTATGTCGGGTAATTCTATCATACTTCTGTACCAAACTCATTTCTTCATAGGCCGCCGAAATGGTATGTGGCCTGGAGCCCACCGTCCCAGTGATCGCAGATGCAGATACTGGGTAGGTTTATCATCTTTTTGTCTTCTGGGACATTCACCTCACAATACAATCAGGTTCGGCGGCCCCGCCAACATTGCTAGGACCGTCACCAGGTACGCTCGGGCTGGAGTGGCTGGCCTCCACATCGAGGACCAGGTTCAAACCAAGCGATGCGGCCACTTGCTCGGCAAACAAGTCGTCTCTCGTGAGGAGTTCGTCACTCGCATCCGAGCCGCGGTTCTTGCGCGCGACCAAATACCTGGTGGCTCCGACTTTGTAAGAGCTCCAGATCAAGAAAAAGGATAAAGCAATTGACTGCTAACAGGTGATCATCGGTCGCACCGACTCAGCTCAGGTTTTGGGAATGGACGAGGCAATCATCAGGCTGAAATTAGCATCGGACGCCGGTGCAGGTGCGTATTCGTATCAGCCTTGAATGCTGTTACTCACATTTGTATCGCTTCCCGAAGATGTGTGCTTTATTGAGGTTAGTTTACTTTGCTCCATTGAGATGAGGCCCTCATTGAGATGATTGCTTCTACCAGGGTGTCAAGACGAAAGAACTCCTTGAGCGCACGGTCTCCGAGCTTGCGCCAAAACCGGTAAGGCCCCGTCTGCTGCTTCCGACACAGCTCAATTGACATTTCCTCAGGTTCTGGTGAATGTCATCTCTGGCGGGCTCACTCCCAGTTTCACTTCTAAAGAGGCTGAATCCATGGGGGCCAAAATAATAAGTACGCCAACGTCATTGAAAACATGGGCCATGTTTCTCAATCTTTATAGTCTTCTCGTTGGTTTCCTGCGTTCCCATGCTCCACGCTGTTCGCGCAGCGATGAAGTCGCTTAGAGAAACCGGCACGGACTTCAGCTCTGCACAAGGCATGGGACCCAAAGAGTTTTTCGCTGTCATGGGTGAGTCGTGCAAGCTGTCGATCACTAGATATTCCAACCCTTCGTTAGGTCTGCATGATGTTGTGTCGCTCGATTCGAAAGCAGGAGGAAAAGCTTTCGTGTCGATTTAAGTTTCACTGCGCCGAGCGGCCAAACTCAAAGTGCTGGTATTCAATGGTAGACAATGTGGGATTAGATTTGTTTGGACTATTTAAATTTGCATAAAAGTACATGTCTTGGAAATGCTCGAAATTGCACGTCAGCAGTTGTGTAATATGATTGTGCTCCTATGTATTCGATTCCAAGTGTCCAACGAGGCCCAACGTCAGCAGCGGTGATATGTCAATTTGTTTTTCCGCTAGCAAGTCCTAGTGTGGAGGTCTGTTTACAGTCCGTTGAAGTGGTTCTTGTCTTGACCTCTCTTGAGTCTTGACGTGGTCCATCAGCATGTTCGAGCCCGAAGCCAGCGGCGGAGCAGCAAGCTCTTCAGAACGTGCGTCGAGGCGTTATACGACAGGACCGGGCGAACACGACATCCCGGGAATATGCCAGACCTTCAAGGTCTTCAAGTTGCCGACGCGGCGGCGGTGCGCAGAGGATCTACGACAGATCTACGAACGCTCGCGCATACAAAACGAGCCGCACAGGAGGGAATCATGGCGAAGTCGACAGAGAATTGGAAGGAGATATACTGAATGGCTATGCGACTCGTTCCCTCAGCTGTCTGGTGTGGCACGGAGAACGGCTTGGACTTTCATGAATACGAGTCAATTATTGGTCAACTCCGGCGCTGCACGAAGCCCCTGCGACTGATGGAAGACTAAGGAAATGAATTCATTCGTTGTCTCTCTCGTTCGCGCCGCAGACGGCTCCGCGAGTCTGTATATGTGGAAGCCGAAGTTCTTCAGGGATTTTTGATTGGACCTGGGGCAGGGTGATGCTCATGGGATACGCCAGCTCAGATTGGACAATGGGTGGGAGCGGCGGCGGAGCCCGACTTCCTGAGCACAAATGCACCGAGCTTCAAATTGGAATTGCAACATCCAGACACCCTGCTTGTCTCCATGTCCAAGTGGCTTTCTCTCGCTGCGCTTGTTCTCGCCAGTCGTCTTTCTTTCCCCGTAGTGGCTTATACCTGGCCCGACCCTGCGTACGACGTCCTTCACGAGTTTCTTTGGAAAGATCTCACATTTTTTCTGGCGACCCCGGGTGTATGCGAACCGCTTGGGACGGATGGGACGTCCCCTTCAATTCACGCACAGTGGTTGCGTACGGTGAGACGCTTCGTTGACTCTGGGTTACGCTTGATTCCCCAAGGCGTACCATGACATGGCCACATTCAACAACGGTAGCGGCGGTTTGGACGGCTCTCTTTTCTACGAGCTCGATCGCGCTGAAGTGTGTTCATCCTATTGTGTCTGGCCAATTTTACTAACAAAGTGGCGCTAGAACGTGGGGCTTTCATTAAAGGCTACTATTCAATCGGTTTTCAACCAACAGCTCGGGAAATATCTATCTTGTATGCTAAATTCGCCGTGCGACCCGTGATACTCAATTATTGACTGGAGTCAGTCCCGGATGTTATCGCTGCTGGTGCGGTGGTGGCCGTTCAACAATGCGGTGGGCCTACCCTTCCGTTCAAAGCAGGCCGCGTAATGGCTGCTGGTCCTGGCCCTTCGGGCGTCCCCATCCCGACCGACTCCCTTGCGCAAAACATCGCATCGTTTCAACAGCAGGGATTTAACCAGACGGAGATGATTGGGCTCGTTGCCTGTGGTCATACTCTTGGTGGCGGTGTGTTCTGTTGCTACTGCTGCTCTTCTTTATACCGACTGACAGAAACTTCCAGTCACTAATGTCGATTTTCCGAACATCTTCTCGGGCGGAAACACGACGAATCCAATCTCACCGTTTGACGGCTCTCGAAATTTTGACAACCAGATGTCTGTCCTGTCCTGTTCTTCCATATCTGGAATCTCACAGGATACAGCGCTACGAACTTCATTGATGGAACGATTATCGACCCTCTCGCCAACGGTCCTGCAATTAGCGACTCTGACGCGCGCATTTTCAGCAGCGATGGGAATGCCACAATAGAAAGGCCTGTCCCTCGCTGAGACGCCTGAGGTCTCTATCTAATCGGTCGCTACAGCTTCGCCACCTCCGCAGACACGTTCATGTCAACCTGTTCTTCACTCCTCGAGCGGATGATCAACACAGTTCCAAGTGAAGTTATTCTGAGCGACCTCATACTCCCCATCCCATTCACGGCGCGGGACTATCTCTTGTCGATCAACCAGGATGGTACTCTGAATCTACAAGTTACCGCAGATGTGAGCTCGCCTTGAGAATTTGGCTTTTCACGTTGTCATCTAACAGGTTCTCGCGCCGGCGCTCAATAACAACAGGGTGGTGACTCTACATTGGAATGACCGCGAGAGCACGTCTTGTGCTTCTAGTGCCTGCTCTGTTTCGTCTATCCAGACGACGCAGGACACCAGCCTTCGCAATGGGTTCACGCTCCAGTCGTACAAATTCTCTGTAAATGTCAACGCCACAATTTCGTTTTCGAATTTTTGGTTCACCGTGGACGAGGATGGCAACGGCACGAATATTACGACGCAAAACAACGGCGGCATGAATTACCCTGTGGACGACTTCATCGTCAACGTACCGGCTTACACATGTGGTATACTGTTCGGCTCTGAACCTTACATAGCGCGAATCACCACCGCGGTATGATGCCGGCGTCTACCTTCCTTTCTTCGGTTACTGACGATTCATTTATTTCACTTTGCCACCAGGTTAGGATCGATCCTTCTGCCTCTGCCCCAATCAATGTCACCGTGGAAGCATCCTTCCAAAATCAAACCACCTTCATCCCAATCCTGTCCACAGTTCAAGCTTCGCTGAGCACCTCGCCGCTCATCAGCCCAATCCCCGAGCTCTATGTGTACTATGCAGCACTTGTCCCTGGTGACACTGGTGATGTTTGCGCCTATGACGCCTTTGAATTTTCTGCTACTATCGGAAAGGAGGTACACACTGGGCCGAGGCTAATTGGCCCGTGCACAGTGAGGGCTTTTGGGATCAACAGTTGTTTCGAGTGTGATACTTGTTTTCCATAATTTTGGGGGTGAAATGAGACGACGGAAGGCAGTGGATTGAACCACAGTCGGATCCAACTTTGCTGTGATCATGCCCAGCCGATTGAAACCGCACGCACTCTTGCTGCTACTAATACGAGGTTAGACGAGGTTACGGCATTCAAGTTATCAATCATGCATGACTCGGTCAGACACGGACAATATAAATCCCTTTCCTTCCCCAGTCACGACGCCTAATGCTAGTTTTTCATAAAAGCATTTTGGTTACGCAGCCTAACGTGCGCTTGGACCTCTAGGTCCAAAATAGGTAACCTGTCAAACGAACGGTGGCGGTGTCTGTAACAACTCAACTTCTTACTCTTCCACCATGTCTGCTTTCTTCCGGCGCTCGCCGATGCCACCCAATCTATCCACAACCACAGCGATGCAATCAATATTTCCTGCCAAAGTGCCTCCCAAAAAACTGTATCGCTACGACGGCAAAAGCTGGATTCCAGGACCATCGGCTTCGGGAGTCGACATCCTTCCCCCTTTACCGATCAGCCAGTTTCTCTCCTCAGTTGGAACGTGGACTTTGCTGCGGGTCTCGTCATCCGTCGGTTTGAAACAGCTCTCCTCCACCTAGAAAATCTCCTTTGCCCTTCTCGTACATCGCCACCGCCTCGGACTATCATCCTTTTACAAGAGGTTCATACTTCTTGTTTCCAAACCCTCTTAACAAATGTGTTCATCCGTCAGTTTTATCACATAACCAACCTCTCCCCTCCACACTCGTACAGCACCCTGACGTTGGTGCCAAACTCGATTGCATCCCTAGTTTCCTCCGTATCGAGGATCCCATTCACTGAAACCCGGATGCGCAGAGATTGTCTATACGTCGACTTCGACATTCCGTGGCCCATTCCCAATGCGGAGCCGAAAACACTTCGTCTTCGTGTTGCCAACACCCATCTGGAGTCTCTGAGAGGTTTTGGGGACACGGCTAGGCCAAAGCAGCTTGAGCATATATCCGAGCTTCTTACGGAAACCGGCGTGGATGCTGGTGTCGTTGCGGGAGATATGAACGCCATTGCTCCGTCCGACCGAAATCTTCCTGAGCAGCTTGGCCTCTCCGATGCTTGGCTGGCGAATATGGTTTCGTCCAACGGGTCGGGCACTCAGAGCGTTGATAACGCAAATTTCGGAGAAGCACAGGGGCATACCTGGGGATACCAGCCCAAGGGTAGACACCCACCGAACAGACTCGACAAGATACTTACAGTGGGGAAAGTGGCAGCCGTCGACATTGAACGTGTAGGTGTAGGGTTAAAGCTGGAAGACAGAGATTTGTATGTTTCCGACCACTACGGTTTATTCTCGAAGCTGGTGCTTCAACCTTGATTGTTAATCTAGTCGGTCTTATTCTACAATACGAACAGCGGTGGTATATTTGAACGAAAGATGGTACATAATGGTACTTATCTTGGTGTAACGAATGAAGTACAGTCAGTGGATCAAGAAGTGATTGGGTCCAATTGCTCCACCGCTGGACGGAGCAGCCAAAGATCCCCACCGGGAGGCGGAGGCACGTTGCCCACAGCTGACGCTGCCATGGGGTTCCCTGCATCAGCCGAAGCATGAACGATATCACTAGCTGCAAACGCGGTGAAATTCAGCTCGGGGTAGGGCCAGGGTTTTGCATTGGTAGCAGCCGGAATAATAAAGTTTACGGCTTGGTTGATGCTCTGACCCTGCGCGCCAGTGTATCCCCACAAATCGACTTGGACCTTCTTCCCGATGGCGGCCATTCGGGTGTACGCCACAAGGTCAAAGGTCGAGTAGTGAAAGCTACGTGTGCGCGAGAGCTCCTGCGGCTGAGAACCGTTGGCGGTGATGTACGACGAGATACGCGACTTCATGAGGTTCGCTTTCGATGTGGCTAATTTGATATTTCCAGTGAAAAGCGCGATGCCAGCGCTCTGCATGATAGCAAAGGTTCCATGGTTGTTCGTGGCAGCGGTTTCCGTCTGTCCGAATTGGCTCGTCTCGAGCCAGTCGAGAAAGTCGACGTTCCACTGGCGGAAAGCGGTGATATCGGAGGCACTCCACCCTGGTGCGCCGGAGGCTAGGATCGCAGCGGCATCGAGGACGCTCGTGTAGCCTTGCGAAAAGTCGATGATGCCGATAGAGCGGCCGGTGTTAGCGCAGGGAACAATCTGCGCGTGGTTCAAGTTGGGATTCATGCGGGTGGCGGGGGGTGATGAACCAGGTGCGTAGGATGTCTCCTGCGTGGGTTGCGTACTGCGTTTTGCCGGTGTAGTACCATGCTAGAGCGAGAATGTAAGAGGACTGGAACATGTTGCCACGGTCATTGTGGTCAGTGTATTCATCCGCCTGAGGGTTGTGCACGCCGTCACGCTCGACGTAGGGACAGCCGTTCGATGTGTTCGACGGCCAAAAGTACGGCGCCTGAGAGGCATAGTCATGAAGATCTCCACCTGGAGGGAGGATGGTCTTATTCGTGACGGACCAGGGGCCCATCGTGAGCCAGCTGTCGGCCTGAGCAGTGAGAGACGCTACAGATTTCAGATTTAACGATGGTTGATGCTGCGGGCGCGTACCTAACGTCTTTTTCAGAAATTTATCGAAAGGGAGATCCATCTTGGCAGTTACAAGCCGGGAACTGTCCAGCACAACCGTGTTTGGAGTAGCCGACTGTATGGGGGCAACGAGGCTGAGCAAAACGTATCCTGCTGCGAAAAGAGCGTGCGTAAAGGAATGTGTTTTCGTCTGAAGCTTGTTAAGTGGCTTTTTTTCGAAAATGCAAGATACCACATACCATTTCGACGCGAGTAGACTGTTGTGGAATTAGGATTTGGAATGGAATTGAACAAGTCAATGAGGTTATAAAGAGAGCGCCAAGCCATTCCCACTGACTGGGAGTAGAGCGGAGGAAGTAGATGGCACCCTTTCATCACCAAGAATTCCAGCTAAATGCAAAGTAGGCCGTCACCAGACCTGGCGGCATCCATTCCGTCGTTCGCAGCCGACTTCTGCATGACAACATAGCTCCACTTATTCGCTCGAACGGTCTAGGATTTTGCATTCAGCTGTCAGGGGCGATAATTCATCGATGTTGGAGCTAAATTGGCGAGAAAGAAACATGCAGGAGTGTGCGTTCTTAAACGACCAAACCGGCAACGCGCTGTGATTCTGGCTAGTAACTGCTGCCAACAAACTTGTTCTCAAGTAGTCGAACTTGATTTACTGGCGGAAGTTTCGTCATCGAATTGAATCGGAGGGAGAGCAGATATTAATGAAGTTCTTGCAGATTGGGTGGGCGAAAAAAGCACAAAGGTTCAAATTGATCGATTTGCAGACGTCCTGAACTTTGAGATAGATATGAAAGTCAACATGCGTGCACACGCGCGTTATCTCGGTAAGGAAGACTATTACTTACAAACCCAGGGATGCGATTTATCCGAAAGGAGCTTGAAGTGTAGAGATTCTCGTCATCCGGAAGCTCGAGTTGAACGATGGTAAGAATTGGGCTGATTGCACGCAGGATTTCGGCTCCAGTGGACTCGACGTTGACTGCTTTGGGCCTGAATCACAACGCCATCAAAAGGCCAGTTTTATAAGCACGCTGGCTGTAAGCTTGCTTTTGGTCTGTTCTGGATATGATGGGACAAGTGCGAGTGGTTGTTCAAGTTTGGTAGAGATTGATCATATATTGATAGACATCAAATTCGAGTGTCTTTCAACGTCCACGGGCCACGGCATCCACTGCATGCCTTGGATTATTACTATGCTTTGCGTTCAGAAGCAGCCCAGTGTCTCGTTCTGGATACAGTATTCATTGATACAACATGGGCGACTGGACGACTTCTGTTAGAACAACTTGGAAATTAGAATACGTCCTCGCTCTCTTCACTGTGGCAGCTGGACAGTATCGATCAACATTGCACCCATTCTCGCACTTCTGTCCCCAGGGATCTCACTGGCCTCAGCAATCTGACGCACGACCGCGACGTCTTCTTTACTAAGCTCGACTGCGGACGCCGCGAGATTCTCCTCGAGGTACTAACCGTAACAGCGTCAGCGACTGCGCGCAACATGAAAATAATCCAAACCTTGATGTTCTTGGTGCCTGGGATGACTACAAAGTCCGGACCTTGAGCGAGGATCCACGCGAGTGTGACCTGGCCTGCGGTAGCGCCGTGTTTCTCGCCGATCTTATGTAGACGAGAAACGACGTCTAGGATCTTGGGGAAATTCTCCGCAGAAAATCTGTACGTTCGGCCCTCAGAATGAAAATTTTCCAATGACAAATTGATTCCCTACTTGGGGACGGTACGCCTGAAATCATCCGCCTCAAAGTCGTCAGGCGATTTCTGTAACAGGAGCATGTGAACACTTGGAAAATGGCGAGCAGGTATACGTACGAAACGGCCGGTAAGGAGACCTCGTCCAAGTGGAGAGTACGCCACGATCGTGACCCCTAGTTCCCTCGCAGTCTCAAGCAAGGCGATCTTAGGATCCTCGATATCAAGAACAAATGGCGAGTATTCGACTTGGACAGCAGCGATGGGATGGACTGCGTGAGCGCGTCGCAGGGTCTTTGCAGAGCACTCCGAAAGGCCCAAGTGCTTGACTTTCCCTTGGCTAATTTCAATAAATCAAATGCAAGCGGACAAGCTTGAGATTCACGGACTCGACTAATTCTGCCATGGCGCCGACAGTGATCTATTTTTGTTCGTTAATCCAACGAGGTATTTCATTATATTAAATTCATAAAAAATAGAACCAACCTCTATAGGCACATCGGGGTCAACCCTGGCCGTATGTGAATAACCGAGGGATCCAAGGGAAAGCGCCTTCTTTGCCACCCACCTGTGCTGGTAATACAGATCGATTGAATCTACTCCAAGTCTTGCGAGCGAAGTCGCGCATTGCTCCTTAACAAAGGCGGGGTCTCCACGCACCCCAGTGGCATGCACTCCAAACTTGGTCGCCAGAACAATGTCGTTTCGCTTTCCAGTGCGTTTGAACCATTTCCCGATGAGTTCCTCAGAGTCTCCATAGACGTGCGCGGTGTCCCAGAATGTGCACCCTTTTGCGTGGGCCGCGTCCAAAAGCTACCTGCTGTCATTTTGTGAAAGGTTTGCTGAACGCAACGACTCACCTTGAATCGTTCTTCTTCAGACTCGATTGCCCCGTAGAAGCCAGATATTGCGCCTGTGCCGAATCCGATCGCGGAAACGTGAGTCTGGCCGATTTTTCTGAGAGATACAGACATGCTGGAAGTCTAGAAGGACGATGACCCTCGATTGATTTGTACCATGGCGGAATTCCCGAAAAGGAAAACTTTTCGCTGCAAAAGGAAGGTGCGCGTGTCACGTGTAGGCCGAAACACACGGCCTCGTCCGCACGGAAACGGTGCTGCGATGTAGCTCGGCATTTTTTAATTTGTGAACTAGATTTTGGCCTCGGTGGTTTACGCCTGAATAAAAAGGTGGCCATGCACCTAGTTCACCATTCCTCATTTCCTCATCGCTTACCACAATGGCGACAAGCAAGTTCGACGTAGCTATCATTGGCGCGGGGCTCTCTGGTCTCACACTCGCTCTTGCGCTGCACCAGCAGGGCATCCCATGCACTGTCTACGAGTTTAGACCAGCGCCCCCTGAACATTGGTGGCGCAGTAATGCTTTCCCCCAACGCCCTCAGAGTCCTCGACGCGCTGGGGCTGTATTCCGACGTCAAAACCAAAGGCTATAATTTCCGTGTCCTCCATTTCCGAGACCTCGAAGGCAACCTCACAGAGGAGTACGACTTTGGTGGGGAGGACAAGTACGGCTATGACGGTCTCCGCATCTTCCGAACCGTCCTCATTGACGCGCTCGTTGACGCGCTCAAGGCGAACGATATCCCCGTCCGCTTCGGCATGAAGTTCTCCCACATCGTCGCGGAGAAGCCCGAGGGTGTCTCGTTCGCCTTCACCGACGGCTCCGTCAAGACTGCCAGCCTCCTTGTTGGTGCAGACGGTATTCACTCGAAGGTCCGCAAGTAAGTCGTCTTTTATTTTGTTCGAGGATCGAGCTGACGATCATTTCAAGGTATCTCTACCCGGACCTCGAGCCCCGGTTCATTGGAATGGCAGGCATCACTGCTGCAGTCCCCACCGCCCAGCTCAAGCTGCCCGAGGGCTACCACATCCCCGTCACCATCACCTCGCCCGCCGGCGCCTTCGTTATCGCGCCTCAGCAGCCGGACGGTTCTGAGGTCCTCATCGGGAAGCAGCAGCGTGTCCCCGAGCAGGATCGCGCCAGCTGGGAGAAAACGCTAGCCGACCACGATGCAGCGGTGCGTTTCCTGCAGCAGGACAACGAGATTTTCCCCGAAATCGTCCACAACGCGACGTCCCACATCAATCCCGACAGGATTAACGTCTGGCCGTTCTTTGTCGTGCCCAAACTGGATCGGTGGGCGTCCGCCACGCACCAGGTAGTCATTGTGGGGGACGGCGCACACGGACTTCCACCCTGGGCTGGCCAAGGAATCAACCAGGCGTTCGAGGACGTGTACATGCTTGCTTTACTGCTTGGCCGAGCAGGGGAGATCAACGGCACTGAGGACGCGCTGAAATTCTGGCAGTCATACCGGCAGGGCAGGGTGGACAAGATTCTCGAGTTGAACAAACAGATCGATGTGAGGCGTATGCCCATCGACGATGCGGTCGTGGGGGCAGGAAGTGGCGTGGCGAAGGAGCCATTTGAGTTTGACTGGCTTTATAACCCGGATTTCAAGGGAGTGGTTGACGAGTGGGTCGCAAAACAGCAGTAAAAGTAAATCCTAGGGCTTGATGTATTGTATACAATACCAACTAGAGGGTAATTTTCGGGCACGAACCTGTTTCATTTGCGCAAAGATTAATTACTGTATTTTTACCCAATGAGGCTGAAGTTCCAAGGATTTTCTGTTTGGTCGCTTGTCCTTTTGCTCTCGGAATCTTCCGGAATTAAAACATACGTTAGTGGGCTACAAATATATAAAATATCCAAAGGATAGTACCGGAGGAAGGTGTCGAGCGAGAGATCCCGGTCCATCAAACTTAACGGACAACGCCAAACAAAGCAGTTGAACTTCCAGCGGCCCAAAAAATCCCAGGAAAAAGTGAGGAGATATTTCTTCGGTATAGGATCTGGGTTGAGCATTGTGAATGGTTTCGCGGGCTCTGGTTGTTGGTATACTTGAAACTTACGAGCGTGACGAATTGTTGCTGGTGTATTTTTGTGACCATTTGTGACAACCACCACATCCTCGAGCTCCTCCGAAGGAAGTTCAATGTCGAAGGCGCAAGACCTGCTCCCCAGCAAGGAACCGGAGACATATGGACCATTCTTCATATAATACAGATTACCCTTCGAATTTTCCTGGGATTGTTGAGAGACATCCTAGGGCAGAAGATTCGACTCCGTGTTTCGATCACTGACTTGACAAACGGACTGGGATCACTCGCTCGATAACTTCTGCTGGTACTATCCCTTGGATATTTTGTACATTCGTGGCCCACGAGTGTATGTTTCAAGCTCTGGAGATTTTGCGAGTAAAGGACAAGTGAGGAAAGAGGAATTTCGAAAATCGTCATCGTGCTGATCATGGGCAACTTGAATGAAAATACTTTGCTTTCAGCGTACCTGCCGCTGGATCTTTGCGTACAATTGGGCATCCAGCGGTATCACAGAGGCCCAAGTCTACAACAAAATCGAACTCTAAAAGAAATGCCAACAAGAGCAACACCTCCGAACGACGATTCGGTCCTCCCACTCGAAAAAAGATACAAAGCTTGATATTTATTTTATTGCACAATACATCTTCGGTTATTTGTTTCACTTTCTATTTGCCTTGGTAGGCCGACAACTCGATGCTGTCAATCAACATCGTCCCCATCCTAGCATTCCTGTCTCCCGGAATCTCGCTCGCCTCCGCAATTTGACGCACAGCCACGATATCCTCCTTGCTGAGCTTGACCGAGGACGCGCCGAGATTCTCCTCCAGGTACTGTACACAGCATGAGCGAAATTGACTTGAAATAGCGCAAAATAATAAATGCGAACCTGGATCTTCTTGGTGCCGGGAATGACCACGAAATCCGGACCTTGGGCGAGGATCCACGCAAGCGTCACCTGGCCGGCGGTAGCCTTGTGCTGTTCACCGACTTTGTGAATTTTGGAGACGACGTCGAGGATCTTGGGGAAGTTTTCAGCGGAGAACCTAGAAATTCGGTGAGTTGAATTTCATTTGCATGCAGAGAAAGAAACGGTACTTGGGGACGGTGTGCCTGAAGTCGTCTGGTGCAAAGTCGGCGGGCGATTTCTGTGACACGAACATATGAATACGCGATAAATGACGAGCAGGCATACGTACGAAACGGCCGGTGAGGAGGCCCCGTCCAAGCGGGGAATACGCCACGACCGTGACGCCGAGCTCGCGGCAAGTCTCGAGCAAGGCAACCTTCGGGTCCTCGATGTCAAGGACGAAAGGAGAGTATTCAATCTGGAGAGCAGCGATGGGGTGGACCGCGTGAGCGCGGCGGAGTGTCTTTGCAGAGCACTCCGAGAGACCCAGGTGCTTGACTTTGCCTTCTCTGAACGTAGACACACGCTCGTGAGTATGACAGACGCCGATCAAGAAGATTGACGGACTTGACTAGTTCTGCCATGGCACCGACCGTAATCTATAGATGCAAGATTGGGTTGAGAGATCTGACATTGAGCGGGAGAACATCAAACCAACCTCGATGGGCGTGTTGGGATCGACTCGGTGCTGGTAGTACAAATCGATCGAATCCACGCCGAGTTTCGCGAGCGAGGTAGCGCATTGCTCCTTTACAAACTCGGGGTCGCCACGCACGCCCGTCGCGCCAATGCCGAATTTAGTCGCCAGAAATATGTCGTTGCGCTTGCCGGTGCGCTTGAACCACTTGCCAATGAGTTCTTCAGAGTCTCCGTAGATGCGCGCGCTGTCCCAGAACGTACAACCTTTCGCGTGGGCCGCGTCTAAAACCTGTGCACGCGTGAATTTCCTTCTTCCAAGGCTTGAATGGAGCAGCAGACCTTGAATCGCTCTTCATCGGGCTCGACTGCTCCGTAGAAACTGGCAATACCCATCGCCCCGAATCCGATCTCATGGGCGCGTCAATATGATATTACTGGCGAGATGGAGGACTCACCTCGGAAACCTGGGCGGTGCCAATTTTTCTGGTAGGGATAGACATGGTGGTGGTGGTGGTTGGAGTGCAGGGACGCTGAATCACGCGTGCTACTTTTATTAGAAGTAAGTTCTTACGTAGGTCACTGAACCAATTATTTGGTAATCATCCAGCTCGCTTGTTGGCTTGGTTCGCTCGCTGGCCTGGTTCGCTCGCGTTCAAGTTCACTTCAATTCATTTTCAACTGCAACACCCAACCGCGACACCAACGGAACCATATGTGCAGGCACCACTCTGATTATTAACCGATCGGCGGATGCTCTCGTTGGAAATGAAGAATTGGACAATCGCGCAGGGGTAAAATCACGATAGGGAACATGTTTCGTCGCCGAAAAGTTGAAGCGAACTGAAACCTTGGTGAACAATCGCCGTTCGCTACGGTGTAACGTCGGTGGAGTACGTGAAAGAATCCAGCCACCGATAAATGGTTGTCAACCACAAAGATATCTCGGCGATTTTCGAGTCACCTCGTTGCAATTAGATTGATGTACGTACATACTTGCCGCGGAAATCCTTTCCGAATGTATCGATCTACCGGTTGATGGGATTGATCGGATGCTGTGCGGTGCGTGGCGTCCGAGTTTCCGTAACTTCGAACGATCGACGATTGCGCTTCTCCGGATGTTACGTTTTCTTCATCACGTCGCAGACAATCAAAGATCCCGATTTTGCCTTCCGGATGAGGTTATCCGGTGACGGACCAAATTTCTTTCGGTCCGAAATTGTTTCTCCTTGAGTCGATCTCCAGCATCTGCTCGATAAATATCTCCAAATTCATCTTCAGCAAGCATCAGTAATTCTAGCAGAAACCACATTGTGCGTGTCGAATCTACCCGCGACTCGCCTAGCTCACTGGTACTCGAACGTTCTAGCATACCAATGGCTCCTCCCACCATCAACTCCAGCAAAGACCTCGTCGCCCACTACCAGAAATACGTCTCCATCATTGGTGACGCCGCCACCACCGCAGCCGATCTCGCTCCGTACTTCGCCGACGAAATCCAGGTGGACGACAAAACCATCACTGTCGCGGAATTCCGCGCTATCGTACCACCAGGCACCGAAGTCCGCGCAGACCGTTTTGTGGCCGACATCCAGGAGAGGACGCTTGCCGTCCGGGTCAAGATCCATGTCCCTTCCATGAACTTGAAGATGACGGAGCATGTGTTTTACGAGTTGAACGAGGAATGGAGGATTTTCAAGGTGGTGCGGTTGTATGCGCTCGAAGGCAACGAGGTTCCTGTCGGAAATTAAAGTTTAAACTGTTGTACTTGCATTGGGCGTCATTGTGAATGCACAGATATCGTTTTGCGAGCCACAAGTGGTCGACTATAAGCCAAGTGTCCATTCAAACATTCCTACTTGCGACTGTACAGATTTCTTTATTCTAAGGCTCGTGCGATTTGAGAGGAAACAAGTAGGTAAATTATAAGCGAGGTGTTCATTCAAACGTTCCTGGATGCGACTGTACAAATTTCTTTTATTCTAAGGAGTGAGGGTGTGCATAGACAATTACTTGCGCTCAACAGCCCACGGCTCAGGCGTGAAGTACATAGTCACCTCCCAACCACCCTTCTTCGCACCCAGCGTCACGTATGTGATGATTCCGGCGCGAGTGTCCAACGAACGGTGTCCGCTATGTGTCCGTCAGCGTCCTGCACGTCTCGCTTAAAGAGAAAACGCACTAAGATTTAGCCACCTCCCGCGCGACCCATCCCTCGCCACGCTCGCCACCTTCCGGACCATCGACCCCGATGTCGTTGTAGAACTTCTCAACGGCATCGCAGATAAAGCGATCATTCTTGCAGTAGGTGCTAAATAGTCGATCAGGCAGTTAATTAACTGTCAAGCGAATTAGGGTGCGAGTGACTAACCGGACAGGCAAGTAGATCTTGGGGTACACGATGTTGTCATTGGAGTACAGCTCATAGTAGAAGAGGAGGCCGACAGAGGGCTGGGCGGGGCGGTCGTCACCTCCAGCGACAACTGGAACAGCAACCTCAGGAAGGTTGATGTTCTTGGAAGAGGTCGCGTCAGGGAACAATAGATTCCACAAGTGCTCCATCTTCTCGAGGCCGGCGGCGACATTGGGGCGATCCTCAAGCGCGCCGTTCAGGGTGAATCCTGCCTTTGCCTCGGACCAAGCGGTACCCTCGTGTCTGTGCAGGTAAATCTGATGAAAGATGGTCAGCAGTGGGAGGAGATTTATATGAGCGCGCTCGCACCTTGAGTCGGTTGACATCTGGCTCGACGCAGTCCATGGCGGCGATTCCAGCGTAGGGACGACGAGGAGCTTCGATGCTCGAAATGTACGACTTCACCGGCTCAAAAGGCCCGCTCAAAGTCGGGTGGAGTTGAGCAACCAACTTGTCCAAAGGTTTTCCAGCGTCGGGAGATTCGACGGTGACCTGCATCTGGTTCGTGGGCGGGCAGAAGGCAGTCACATAGTATGCCTTCAAAGTGATCTTGCCAGACGGGTGGAAGTCGAAACCTAATATCTTCCTTCAGTATATCAAACGCCAAGAGTGAACATTACACTGACCGACAAAGAAGCGGCTGCCGAATGGAGGCTCGTCTCCCTTGTCATCAGGGAATAGGTAGTTCTCGGTCTTGGTGGGCCAGTCGAGGCCGAGATCATGGCAAGAAACGACGCCGAGCCCACCCTCGGGACTAACGAGATACTTTAGGACCGATGCACCCTTGTACAAGGAGCCGGTTTCCGGATCCCTACGCTAATTGAGCCTGGATTAATCATTGATTATCGTTTGAGAACATACCTAGGCTCGATGCAGAAACGAAGCTGGCGAGTAACCTCGCCCGCGCGAGGCTTAGAGCGGTTAGGAATGACCCAGCTCAATTCAACGGGACAGCCTTCAGAGGTCATAATAGACGAAGCCCCGACGGCTTTATCCTCGGGACCCATGAAACCGAGGACTCTGGCGTAGATGAAGGTGAGGAAGCGAGCCTGGACTGCGACGGGGAAGACGCCAGTCTCCATCATGTTGGCAAAGGATTTGCCGAGTCTCTCCCACCAGAAACCTGCTCGCGGGGGCATGGGGGTAACAACTGGACTTTGCGCTCAGCGTCTGGCGCGATCTACCAAGATAATTGTTAATTTCACCTGGGTCAGAACTTCGAATACAGATCCGCTGGTAGGAACGCTGGCATCGCGAAGGGCTTTCTCGCCAAGGAGATTCACCACGACCTGCTTGACCACCGCGGGCGAGCTACCATCGGGAATCGATACGCCAGTAGACCCTGCACTGGGGGCTAAGGTAGAAAGTAAGAATCGTTAGGGACAACAATCTGGACGCGCACGGAAGTAAGTCGTGTTCTGTACAAGATTTTGCATACTTTGAAATAATTTGGTTGAGCACAAGTCGAAACGGACTTGGATCTTGCTCGTCCATTTTAAGCAAGGCAAACCCTCGTCACCCTGTGTGACAGGAGCCGGAGTTTATCGCTGCATCAGGTTGTCATCTCATCACGCATTATGGACATAACGTTATTCCGTAAATGGCCTTTTCTCCGGCCGATGCCGGACATTTTTTGGAACGATCCCCGGTCGCGCTGAAACAGCGATTATGCGCCTAGAACGCTTGTTTTCGGGATCGTTCATAAACCCCGCATTAGATCGCTGCACGTTCATTTCACCTTTCATCCACTTGAATCCACCATGGGGGAACACAATTTCAAGGTCTTGATAGCGGGGGGCAGCATTGCTGGTCTGGTCCTGGCTAATATGCTGGAACAAGTCGGAATAGATTTTCTTGTGCTCGAGGCTTATCCAGAAATCGCCCCCCAAGTTGGCGCAAGTATTGGATTCTTTCCCAACGGATGTCGTATTCTGGACCAGATTGGCTGTTATGACGGCGTACGGGGAAAGCTGGATCAGGAGCTCATGGACTTGTTCTATAATTCGCGTCAAGGGATTCCACTCAGTTGCATTCCGCATGCTGGCCAGCATTTCGTTGAACGGTGGGTCGCAGAAAATATTCAACTTGATTCTAAACTCGCGGCTAAAGCGCTTTCTTTCAGCCATGGGTATGGAATAATATTCATCGACCGACAAATGGCCATCGAGGTTTTCTATAACAATCTGAAGGACAAGTCCAAAGTCCTCGTCGACAAACGGGTCGTCACCGTTACACCGCTCGCGAATGGTGTCCAAGTCACGACCAAGGATGGCGCGACATACACTGGGGACATTCTCGTCGGCGCCGATGGAGTCCACAGCACAATTAGAAAAGAGATGTGGCGCCTTGGCGATGAGCTTGCCCCCGGCCGGTTTCCTCAGGCAGATAGAACTGGTAAGCTTCGAATTTTCTCTCAAAAAAAAATTATTAATTCGTCTCAAGATGTCCCCTGCGACTACCACTGCATGTTCGGTATCTCCAAGAACGTGGTTGGCTTGAACAAATCATCGACGCAAACCGTCCTGGGGCATAATAATAGCTACTTGGTTATCGACGGCCCAGGATCGCGTACCTACTGGTTCCTTTTCAGCAAAAACGAGCGGCGGCTGCGCGGGATGGAAAAAGAGATCCCTCGGAGCTTTACGGACGAGGAAAAGAGGGCGTTGGCTGAGAAGCACTGGAACGACCCCATAACCTCCAAAGTGACGTTCGGAGATCTGTATGCGAACCACACGTCGGCCGTCTTGACCGCGATTCCGGAGTATGTCAACACGGAATGGTTCTTGGGGAGGACCATCATAACTGGTGACGCAGTTCACAAGGTCGTTTTTTCCTCTTTTTTCTCGTTACGACACGAGTCTGATGGTATATATGTAGTTCAACCCCATCTCCGGCCAAGGAGGCAACAATGCGCTCGAAACTGCAGCCACTCTCACCACCCAGCTTCTCAACATGCTGAGGGCACTACCGCCGGGACAGCGCCCTTCTGATGCCGACATCACCGCCGCGTTCCAGCGGACTCAAGACACTCGTCGAGCACCAGTGACGGAGGCGGTCGATATCTCGCACCAACAACAAAGCATCTTCGCCTGCGAGACACCCTTGTTCGGAGTCCTCGCTCGTATCATCCCTTTCTTGGGGGCCGAGGGGACATTCGAAAAATTCGCCGACGCGGCCGTTCCAGCACGCCGTTTACCAATGCTGCTGATGCCCAAGCGGCCACGGTTCGAACCATATATTGACGAGTTGCCGGCGAAGCCGTTGCGTGGACTTGCGTTTTCGATGCTGCTCTCCACTGTCATCTTCGCTGGCTTGTTTTACACGGCTCTCAATCGCACCGAGAAAACTGTATTGAGTAAGCGGAATTGCTATTCACCCAGTCGAGTAACTCATACTTCTTGCAGCTTTATTGGGCAACGGAGCCTCTCTGCCTGATCTTTTGCAAGCCGGTTACCTCTTTCCCCTCCTGGTGATTTGGACCGTCGAGGCATATCGCAATGCCAACGTGGTTTCGTTTGTTTCTCTGTAAGGCAGCGCCTCCCTAATTAAACTAAAGAACATCGAACTCACGGAAACACAGGCCCGTCGTCTTTGGAATCGCCGCCCAATTCGTAGGCATCGGCACCGTGGCTCCGCTTTATTTCCTTCTCAGCGCTTGGGGCAACGCACGTATCATGTATACCCGCGCAATCGGACGCCCCCGTCCCAATCTCCGTCGCCGACACCATTCTCCCCCGCCGTCATCCTTGGCTATGCTGTTCCTTTAGTTTTCGCCCGCGCAGGGGTGATCGACGCCCTCCCCCCGGTGATCTCGCGCGTCGCCCTCCCTGTATTGGTCGCATTCAACACCTACATTGCGAAGCGTATCTGGGAAGCTGGCAGCCCCCCGGATGCCTTCGATATGTACAAGAAGGCGGACGTGGGGCCGCTGCGAGTTGCCTACGCCGTTGCCTTCTTGCTTTCTGCCGGCGCACACGGTGTGCTATTCGGGAAGTTCTCGCCGCTGGTGGACACCTCCGCATTGCTCTCGAGTGGCTTCGCGGCGTTTGCATCCAGCATCCCGAGACTTTTGTTTGAAGGGACGTCGATGGACGTTTCCGCGTGGTTCTCGTTGGAGAACGACTTTGTGTTGTTTACCCTTGCTTCCGCACTCTTCTCTCTGCACAGTGTGTACGAGCTCAGGCGGACCGGTTGGGCCACGACGACGCAGGCGCTGGTTGCGGCGCTGGCTGTGATCGCTTTCCAGCCGTTAGTTGGGCCGGCGGCTGTTTACGCTGCGGTATGGTTCTGGAGGGAGGGCGTGTGGTCCCAGGAGGTGGATCTTCAGGGACGGAAGGATTAAGTCGGGGCAAAAGAAACGGAGAAAAGATCTCTATTAGATATCTTAGAGAACGTATATATTATCGGTAATTTGTAGACGAGATAGACTTATTGCAGTAGGGTCGAGAATCTTGGATTCTAGAATACTAACGCTTCTGCTTCAGCGCTTAGCGCTTAACTTTGCGGCAAAACGGTTCGGCCAAGTGGCAAGTGCGAGTCTTGGTCGCGAGCTCGAGACCCGAGTCCATCAAACCCGCCGTGGCGTTCCGAATCGGTCCGAGCAAGCCGCCTTCAAGTTCGAACGCCACCGTTCTCTCTACCAGCCCTTCTGTGTCATCCGAAGTGAGTTCTGCAACCTCCCTTCCGAATACCTGTGCGAACACTAGATCACATGCATGCGCCCATTTGGCTGGACTCTTTCCGTCTTTCAATGAGACTAAATTTTCGCATTTTTCGCTCCGAGTGGCACCTAGCACCTTCAGGCGCCGAAGCGCGCTGTAGTTCTTCTCTGTTCGATCCCGTTTGATTCAATTCCATTCGGATGGTTAACTCAGCTTGGAATCCACACAGACCTCCGTGACTGCCACGGGTGTAGAAGACGCAGGGAGTCCAGTGAGAGAATCCAAATCTAGCCCTTTGAAGCAGGCGGCGGCGTGTTGGCCATTCTCTGTCACCAAAGCTGTCACCGACTCTGGTGGTTTGCGTCCGACAAGACTCCAGAACTGGCGACGATTATTTCATTTGACGGGTAACGCTCAGACAATAAAGAGTGGCATCTCTTATCCTCAACCCCTTCTTCCTCACTTTGTCATGGAACAACGCAATTTCAAGGTCTTGATCGTCGGGGGCAGCATAGCTGGCCTGGGTTTGGCTAATATGCTGGAGCAGGTTGGAATCGACTTCCTTGTATTGGAGGCTCATCCAGAAATTGCTCCCCAAGTCGGCGCGAGTATCGGATTCTTTCCCAACGGATGTCGTATTCTTGACCAGATTGGCTGTTATGACGCTATCCGGAGGAAGCTGGATCACGAGCGCATGGATTTGTCCCTTAATTCGTGCACAGGAGTTCCGCTCAGTTGCATTCCGTTCGCTGCCCAACATCTCATGGAGCGGTGAGTTAACTTTCCGGATTCCTTCCTCTTTAATGCAGCTTCCCACAGGCACGGCTATGGACTGATATTTGTTGATCGACAAATGGCCATCGAGGTTTTATATAATAATTTAAAGGACAAGTCCAAAGTCTTCGTCGATAAGCGGGTGGTTACCGTTACACCGCTCGCGAATGGCGTCCAGGTCATGACCAAAGATGGCGCGACATACACTGGGGACATTCTCGTCGGCGCCGATGGAGTTTACAGCACAATTAGGAAGGAGATGTGGCGCCTTGGCGATGAGCTTGCTCCCGGCCGGTTTCCTCAGGCAGATAGAACCGGTAAGCTCTTAATTTTCTCAAACGCTGTATTAATTCGTCTCAAGATGTTCCGTGCGACTACCACTGCATGTTTGGTATCTCTAAAAACGTGGTTGGTTTGAACAAATCGTCGACTCAAACCGTCCTGGGGCATAACAACAGCTACCTGGTCATCGACGGCCCAGGATCTCGTACCTATTGGTTTTCCTTTACGCAGAGAAACCACCGAAGGCTCCTGGGTCTAGAGAACGAGATACCTCGAGGCTTTACACAAGAGGAGAAGGCCGCGTTGGTCGAAAAATACTGGAGCGATCCCATATCCCGGACAGCCACGTTTGGAGATCTATACATGAATCGCACGATAGCCGTCTTGACGGCCCTTCCGGAGTTCGTCTACACAGAATGGCATTTCGGGAGAATTATCACAACGGGTGGCGCTGCTCACAAGGTCGTTTTCTCGTTTCCTACCTCTTAGCGACCCTGATACAATATAGTTCCATCCTATCTCTGGTCAAGGAGGTAACCATGTCCTCGAGACTGCAGCCGCACTCACCACTGAGATTTACAACATGCTGAATGCTCTGCAGCCCGGACAGCGCCCTTGTGATTCCGACATCACTGCTGCATTCCAGCGGACACAAGAATGCCGTCGAGCACCGGTGATAAAGGCAGTAAATAACTCACACCTGCAGCAACGCATCGTTGCATGTGAGACTCCATTTTTTGAACTCATTACTCGCGTCAGCTCTTTCCTTGGCCCGGAAGGGACGCTCGGAAGGTTGGCCAATGCCGCACTTCCAGCACAACGCCTACCGATGCTTCCGATGCCCAAGCGACCGCGATTCGAACCATATCACGATGAGCTACCGGCCAAGTCACTGGGCGGACTTGGATTCTCCATCCTGATATCCACCGGTCTATTTACCGGTCTGCTCTACGCCGCCGTGAACGGTGGACATAGAAGTCCTCTCTTTCGTGAGCTAAACCTTTCCCATGATCGGCCATCGACCGAGAACTCAATCCTTGCAGTGTTTCCCGACAGTGGGTCCGATCCCTTACAGTCTGCTTACCTCTTTCCCATTCTCGTCATCTGGACCCTCGAGTCGTATCGCAATGGGAACACGATTTCATCGGTTTCTTTGTAAGTTCTGCATTTTCCTCCGCATCGGAAGGCAAACTGACTTGTATCAGCCCCGTCGTTTTTGGAATTGCAGCCCAACTGCTTGGCCTGGGGATTGTCGCTCCTATTTATTTTCTTCTCAGTGTCTGGAGCAATGTGCGTAACATGTATACGCGCGCAGTCGGGCGGCCCATCCCTGTATCGGTCGCCCGGACTATACTCCCTGCCGTCTTCCTCAGTTTCGCTGTTTCTATCGTTTCCACCCCCAGTGGGCCCATCTTGCATTCTCCCATCTACTTGCCGCGTGTCTCCCTTCCCGTATTGGTCGCATTTCACACCTACATTGCGAAGCGCCTCTTGGAACTTGGCAGTCCGCCGGACGCCTTTGATATGTACAAGAAAGCAGACGTAAAGCCGCTACGAAATGCCTATATGGTCTCCTTCCTCCTTTCTGCCTGCGCACACATTGTGCTACTCTCCCTTCCGAAAGACGCGTCCTCGCTGCAGTCCCAGTTATCTGCGCCGCTCTCAAAGAATAATGACTTCACCATATTCGCGCTCGCAACTGCGATTTTCTGTCTCCACAGCGTTTATGAGCTGAGGCGAACTGGATGGGCCACGACGAAGCAGGCGTTTGTTGCGGCACTCGCGGTGCTCGTTAGCCAGCCCTTGGTTGGGCCGGTGGCTGCTTACGCTGCGGTATGGTTCTGGAGGGAGGACGTGTGGTCTCGGGAGGTAGATCTTCAGGGACGGAAGGATTAGTTGGCCCAGAAAAAAGCGGAGCCAAGAATTCTTTTAGATATCTTAGAGAACGTTATTTATCGGTAATTTCCAGAGGACAGATACTAGAGTAGGATCGGGAATTTTGGATCCTGGAATATTAATATTTGACGCGCTCCTGCTTCGGCGTTTAACAACTTGAAGCGAACTTTACGGCTCTCTCAAGGCAGCATTTTCAAAGCGGTTCGACCAAATGCTTGTCTTGTTCGCGAGCTTTGAGACCATCAAGGCGTTCCGGATCGACCCGTAAGCCGCCTCCGCTAGTCACTTAATTGTCCGCTAACGTTGTCTCTCTGCCACACCTTCCACTTCTTCGATTCGGATAACTCATTGCCACTACCCTGCCGCCCAGATCAGAAATTTAAATAGTACATACGGTATGGTTTTGGTACGGGCCGGAAGCTGCCACGAATGGGCATCTCTTAATTTACTTTTCAGCGCGATACGCCCAGAATTGCGTTTTTGAAGTCATTTAGTCAATCAGCCACTGCGCGCAGAATTCGTCCGTGTTTACATGCAACACTGCCAAAATCCAGCCCTGTCCCTTCGTCACGTGTTAGTCAGTAATTGCGAGCAAAGCGAGCAATGATGCTGAACGCCTACCTTCAGAATGTAACGAAAGCTCTACGAAAGAGGCTGACGGTTAGGTGATCATTACGAATGTATCATTCAACGGGTGTCTGGACGTGCAGACTGGTCTCTGTTATCCTCAACGGGCCTTGACGGTTAACCTCTCCTTCCTCACTTTATCATGGAACACAATTTCAAGGTCTTGATCGTCGGGGGCGGCATAGCTGGTCTAAGTTTGGCTAATATGCTAGAACAAGTTGGAATCGATTTTCTTGTGCTGGAGGCGTATCCAGAAATCGCTCCTCAAATTGGTGCAAGTATCGGTTTCATTCCCAGCGGTTGTCGTATACTTGACCAGATTGGCTGCTGATGACGGTATACGGGGAAAGCTGAATCCGGAGCTCATGGACATATCAATGTTCTACAATTCGCGCCAAGGAATTCCACTCAGTTGCATTCCGCATGCTGGCCAGCATTTTATTAAACGGTGGGTCACAGAAAATATCCAACTTGATTTTGATCTCACAGCTAAAGTACTTTCTTTCAGTCATGGGTATGGAATAATTTTCATCGACCGGCAAATGGCCATCGAGGTTCTCTATAACAATTTAAAGGACAAGTCCAAAGTCCTCGTCGACAAACGGGTCGTCACCGTTACACCCCTCGCGAATGGCGTTCAAGTCACGACAAAGGACGGCGCGACATATACCGGGGACATCCTCGTTGGCGCCGATGGAGTCCACAGCACAATTAGAAAAGAGATGTGGCGCCTCGACGATGAGCTTGCTCCCGGCCGGTTTCCTCAAGCAGATAGAACTGGTCAGCTTCGAATTTTTTCGCAAAACATTTATTAATTCGTCTCAAGATGTCCCGTGCGACTACCACTGCATGTTTGGTATCTCCAAAAACGTGATTGGGTTGAACAAATCGTCAGCGCAAACCGTCCTGGGGCACAATAACAGCTACTTGGTTGTCGACGGCCCAGGATCGCGTACCTACTGGTTCCTTTTCAGCAAAAACGAGCGGCGACTGCGCGGGATGGAAAAAGAGATACCTCGGAGCTTTACGAACGAGGAAGAAGAGGGCATTGGCCGAGAAGCACTGGAACGACCCTATAACCTCCAAAGTGACGTTCGGAGATCTGTATACGAACCATATGTCGGCCGTCTTGACCGCGATTCCGGAATATGTCAACACGGAATGGTTTTTGGGAGGACCATCATAACCGGTGACGCGGTCCACAAGGTCGGTTTTTGCTTATTTTCTCGTTTCGACCCAATCATGACAGCATATAGTTCAACCCCATCTCCGGCCTAGGAGGCAACAATGCGCTCGAGACTGCGGCGACGCTCACTACTGAGCTTGTCATTATGCTGAAGGCTCTACCGCCGGGACAGCGCCCTTCGGATGTCGACATCACTGCCGCTTTCCAGCGCACTCAAGACTGCCGTCGAGCACCAGTGACAGAGGCCGTCGATATCTCGCACCAACAGCAAAGCATCTTGGCTTGCGAGACACTCTTGTTCAAAGTCCTTACTCGTATCATTATCCCTCTCTTGGGAGTGGAGTTGACATTCGAAAGGTTCGCCGACTCGTTCGTTCCAGCACGCCGTTTACCAATGCTTCCGATGCCCAAGCGGCCGCGATTCGAACCATTTCACGATGAACTACCGGCCAAGCCGCTGGGCGGACTCAGATTCTCAATCCTGATCTCGACCGGTTTATTTTCCGGTTTACTCTGCGCCGCTGTTAACGGTGAACATAGAAGTCCACTCTTTCGTGAGCTAAACCTTTCCCATGATCGGCCATCGACCGAGAACTCAATCCTTGCAGTGTTTCCCAACAGTGGATCCGATCCCTTACAGTCTGCTTACCTCTTTCCCATTCTCGTCGTCTGGACCCTCGAGTCGTATCGCAATGGGAACACGATTTCATTGGTTTCTTTGTAAGTTCTGCCTTTTCCTCCGCATCGGAAGGCAAACTGACTTGTATCAGCCCCGCCGTCTTTGGGGTTGCCTCTCAACTTGTGGGCCTCGGGATTGTCGCTCCTATTTATTTTCTTCTCAGTGTCTGGAGCAACGCGCGTAACATGTATGCGCGCGCAGTCGGGCGGCCCATTCCCGTAGCCGTCGCCCGGACTATACTCCCTGCTGTCTTCCTCAGCTTAGCTGTTTCTTTTGTTTCCACCCCCGGTGGGCCCATCTTGCATTCTCCAATCCACTTGCCGTGCGCCTCCCTTCCCGTATTGGTTTCATTTCACACCTACATTGCGAAGCGCCTCTTGGAACTTAACAGTCCGCCGGACGCTTTTGATATGTACAAGAAAGCCGACGTAAAGCCGCTACGAAATGCCTATATGGCCTCCTTCCTGCTTTCTGCCTGCGCGCACATTGCGCTGCTCTTCCTTCCGAAGGATGCGTCCTCGCTGCAGTCCCAGCTATCTGCGCCGCTCTCAAAGAATAATGACTTCACCATATTCGCGCTCGCAACTGCGATTTTCTGTCTCCACAGCGTTTATGAGCTGAGGCGAACTGGATGGGCCACGACGAAGCAGGCGCTTGTTGCGGCACTCGCGGTGCTCGTTAGCCAGCCCTTGGTTGGGCCGGTGGCTGTCTATGCTGCGGTATGGTACTGGAGGGAAGGAGTGTGGTCTCAAGATGTGAGCTAGTGATATCATTCTGGGTATTTTAGAAGTTTTACAGGATAGATGCTGAATGTGTAGACGCCATGCACGCAGCCTGGCCGTTTCTTAACGAGACCGCGTCGCTTCTATAAGGT
Source organism: Mycena sanguinolenta (assembly GCA_014462675.1). Classification (NCBI taxonomy): domain Eukaryota; kingdom Fungi; phylum Basidiomycota; class Agaricomycetes; order Agaricales; family Mycenaceae; genus Mycena; species Mycena sanguinolenta. The sequence continues at coordinate 3,194,934 of JACAZH010000014.1, forward strand.
TCAAGGATGATAGGTAGTATTATCTTGGGGCGACCCCATTTCAGATATTACCAAGTTGTAGCGTACAGTCATAATACACTGCACTACAGCTCGACGAGCCGACCTCTTTCGAGGCCGTATCAGATCTCACAGGCCAACTTGACAAATCGATACACTTGAAGAGACAAATCCGCGCTATCATTTTCTATTAAACTGCACTTGGTCTATGTATTTTGGAAAAAAGATAATTACCACAGCTTTGGTTCGTTATATGTTACTTGTATACTTCTACCAAGAACCACAGCTCCTCTCAAGCGTGGACCCGGCGAGTCAGGGTCACGTTCAACGGGCCCTTGAGCAAAATCTGGTGGTCCTGCAAGCCATCCAGCCACTGCTTCTTGAACAGCTCCGGGTTCTTCTCGGCCGGCTGGACGTCGTACTTGTAGATGAGCTGCGCGATGACGAGCCGCATCTCACGCATAGCGAGATTCCTCCCGACGCAGTTGGCGGGGCCGAGGGAGAAGGGCATGAAGCCGTCGAGGTTGTGGATGACGGGCTGGCCGAGTTGGGCTTCGGCGTCGGGGAGCCAGCGCTCGGGGAGCCAGCTGTCGGGGCTGGGCGAGAAGTAGTCGGGGTCGCGGTGGATGACACGGGGCGGGAAGTCCATGGACGTCGTTTCCGGGAGGTATCTGGGGGTTGGCATGAGTGAGCAATAGGAGACCAGCTGCTGTGCGACTCACACTCCAGCGACATGGATGCCGCCGTAACCACGAGGAATACCGCGAGAAATACGTGTTTGCACCGGGGGGTAAACGCGGAGAGTTTCATTGCTGCAGTATTCGTCAGCGAAAAAAAAAAACGTGTCGGTTACTGGAAGCGCTCACATGCAGGCATTCAGATACGGGAGTTCAGCCAATTTGACAGAGTCGTTGAGGTCGACACCCTCCTCGCCGAAGGTCTTATCAATCTCATGACGAAGCTTGGCCAATTTGTCCGGGTGCGTGAGGAGGCAGAAGATGGTGTTCGACATGCCGCTCGCAGTCGTGTCGGATCCGCCAATGATACCTGTCTGAACGTCCGAGTCGATGACGGCCCGAGTGGGCTTGGGTTTGGTCTCATCCTCGATGTGTTCTCCGGCCTGGCGAAAACAAATTGTGGGTGGATTGTGACGGCAAGCAACAAGACACGTACAATGTAGTAGAACACGTCCTTGATTGCGTTGCCCTTCGCCAGCCGGCCGTCGACGCACTTGATAGAGAACCGGAAGAACTTGTTAATCGGGGCATCATCTGCGCCGGGGAGCGCCAACATGACCGGCGTAAGCCAAGGGAGATAGAACAAAGAAGCGATGGCACTTGAAAATAATTCAACAAGAGCCAGAACATGAATGGAGTTGACCTACGGCGCGAAGTCTTCAATAATCTTCCAGTAACCACCGGCATCCTGGTCGTTGAGCATGTCAAATCCTCCGTCGAAGCTGTTCACTCTCTGAGACAAACACGCCAACAACCGTGAAAGTCACTTACAACAAGTCCCCCATGAAGTCGAACGTGAAATAACCCAACCATTTGCCGAGGTCGAGCGTACCGGGCTGCTCGCCAATTTTTCTCAACAAGCGCTCAACCCGGGGGAGAAGGAACTTGTCGCAGTCGCGGATAGCTTTCGAGGTGAAGGCCAGGGCCCAACGCGCGCGGCGTTCGTGATGAACCTGGGTGGGGTTCGGGTAGAAAGCCGCATAAGAAGTCATGATGCTTCCAGGGGTGTCCAAGGTCTCTGCGGTCGCGTAGCCTGACATGGGAATACATAAACACTTTTTTTACCGAAAAATTGAATTCATGAGCGTACCAGCGGCGCGGGGGAGACCCTTGTTGCCCATGCATATTTTCGCCGCCTCTGCGTCTGCGAAGGACACGTTGTCGCATCCTGAGAGAAAAGTTAAAGCTAATTCCCACGCTTGTTTGGCAAGTTCGTACCGATTCTGACAATCTTCCCGTAACGTCTGTGGAGTTTTTCCATGTAATCATGACGCTTTCCGCGCACAGAGTGGTAGGCGATGACCAAGTTGGAGAATTTGAGAGAGATGGGCCCGGGGATGTGCCATAGAGGGTGCAACGGCGAAAGACGATAGAGAACGACAGAGAGTGTGAGAGTTGCAAGGTGCTCGAGAATCAGCAAGGGCAAAGCGTTATAAGGCAAGTGAAGGCCCTGGAGAATGGCGAGGGGCGAGGCAAGGAAGAGAAGCAGCCAAATAAGCGGTCGATAGGGCTCGAAACGGTTGAAAATAACATGTGTGAACTGCGGACGGGTTAAGACGGGGAAGCTAAAGGGGGGTAGAAGAGGGACCGACCACGGCACCGAGCAAGACCAAGGTGGTCTCCTGGGACAGGTATTTTTCCAGGTATCTGTCCATCTTTGTGGGGGGGACGGGGCAGAAAGGCGCCTTATATATGACTTTGATTGAGCTGCCAGTTAACTAGGCGTTACCGGAGCGTTACTATAGCGTTACTCGCTGAATGGAACGCCGTATTGTCCGTCTCAGATAATGAGCGATGAGTGAATACAGCGAACAATTTCAAAATCGTCCACAGCCGAGCCAAGCCCGAGCTGAACCAAGCGAGCTGGATCTTTGGATCGAGTGATCGGATCTCCCATAGCAGCCCTTCTAAATGTAGAGAAGTCTGATCTGAAACGTGCCCCTGATCACCGACCGGCATCCACTTTTGCCTCCTAATCTACCCCAACATAAGTAACATAACTGACTTAAAAAGACTTCACCTTGGTATCCAGCCTATCAATATCACCATGCCCTCTCACGTTGTTGACCATGCTGCGCTCTGGGCCGACGGCAAATACTTCGGTGAGTCTAGCTCCTCGTTTGTGCTCTCTTGCTGAACATAGTCCAGCCCAGGTTCCATCTTTCGGGAAAATCACCCCGCCCCCCGAGACTTTGAGCGTCCGGGAAATCGTGTTCTCTGTTACCAAGCAGCTCCTGGGCGACAGCTACACCCTTAACGAAGACTTTGTCATCGAAAAGCCCACCGATTCCGAAGTTTATGATATCCTCACCTATGTTCGTTTTTTTTTCTACGGGTCGCATGTGTTTGAAACTGAGTATTCAACTCGCAGGCTCTCCCTATTCTCTCCGAGCAATCCAAGTTCTTCTGGGACAGGGCGGCGAGAACCCTAGGCTCCATGCTTGCGACCGCCAAATACCCCATCCACGCTCAGACGTCTCACTTGGTCTTCTGGTGGGCCCGGCTTGGCGGTATCAACGGTCCCACCATCAAGGGTACGTCGAAGGAGCAGCTTTCCGAGTTCACTCGCGACGGCTCCTGCGTTGAATTCTCCTGGGTCATCCCCTCCGACACCGACCCCACCGCTCCCGCCAACCGGAAGATTCGTTTCGGTATCGACCCTTTCCACCCCGACCTGCGCACCCGTCTCTCCGGCAGCATTGTCACCGACTACCTGTGGTCAGAGGCTGGCGGTATGGGTATCGTGAGCCAAAAGGGCGGCAAAGACTGGAGGGACAAGATCGAGAAGTGGTTGTTCCCTAATCTCGAGCACCCCGAGCAGGTTGTCCCGGGTTGCACCTACTTCGTTGGCAAGTCCTTCTTACCTCTTGTTTCTTACATTTTTCTAACGGTTCTGTAGGCTTCGATCTTGAGCCATCTGGCAACATCACGCTCAAGCACTACTACATGCCCCCCGCACCCGACCCAAATGTCGAGAACGCATTCAAGTCGGCTACCAACCGTCTCACCTCAGATCTCTCTCCCTTCCGCGCTATTGTCGGCGACCTTCATCCTTCATTAACCAAGCCTTTGGACGTCCTGATTGACTTCCTGGCCAACGAGGGCAAGGACTCTGGCCTGCTATTCGCCATGGTCGCCTGCGATCTCAAACCCCTCAAGGACAACCGTCTCAAGGTTCGTTCATTGCATACTCCCTTGATCGGCGCTGACTCCTTTAAATAGTTGTACATGTGGACCCCGCGGCACACGCTGAAGCAGATCATCCACAACATGACGCTCGGCGGGAAGCTCAAGGGCCCCAAATACGACGCCGACATCGCCGACCTTACGAAACTCTTCAAGAACCTGTTCCCCTACGCCGCCAACGACGAAGACAAGGAGCTGTACTCTCAGCACATCATCGACGACGTTCCGGAAGCCTACCAGGAGGAGCAACCCGGGCGTCACGACGCCGGTCTCCTCTATTACTTCGAGCTCTTCGTCGACGAGCCAAACCCTTACCCCAAGGTCCGCCTCTTCATCCTGTATTTACCGTGACTGACCAACGACCATCTTGCAGGTGTACTTCCTCATGGACTTCTTCGGCAGGAACGACCTCACCACCGCGCAAAGCGTGGAGGGCTTCCTGAGGGAGGTTGGGAAGCCCGGCGAGTCGGGCTGGTTCCCCGGTGACATTGCTCGCGCCTGGTAAGCCTCTTCGCTCCCTGGTGTTGACGTTCGTCGACTAATTGAACTCTTTCCAGCCCCCACCGCGACCTGGCTGCTCGCACGGGCACCCAGACGGGCTTCTCGTTCGGCATTAAGCCGAAGGGCTGGGACGTCACCGGGTATTATTCGCCTGAGGTGTTCCGAGCTGCGGAGGAGGCTGAGGAGCGCTTGAAGAAGCTTAACCTGAAAAACTAGACTTTAGAACTTTAAATAATCGAGTGTGTCGTTCATCCATTGCATAAAATAATATGGGATTGTAGTGTATTCGGAAAATGAAGAAACTTAGCTGAAGTTTTCCTTTGCACGCGTCGCGTTTGTATGCTTGTGTTTGGTTCTCATGCGCTCTCCTCCAGCAGCCACCAGCCACCTGGACGTCGTCCCTCTACAAGCCTCTCTTGGTTAGCTCTCTCTACGACAAGAACAACTTCAAAGTCAAAAAATTGCAATCGCTGGCCAGCTTCAAGCAACTGTCCGCTACAAAAGCCCAAACAATAATGGTGCACTCATGCCACTGGTGGACTCGGGTTCAGTGGACGTCGCGTACTCTTGGCGTACGAGACTCGGGAGAAGATCCCAGGGCTAAAATAAAGTGGTAGTGGTCCTTCGACGCGATCGTCTACCGTTCCATTCTAATTTCTTGTCAACTTTTTTGACTTGCCGCTGGTGGGACATCGCAGATTCTCGGCGTACGAGACTCGCGAGAAGACCTCAAGACTGACAACCGAGTGGTAGCAGTTCTTTGCCGCGTGTTACATTCTTGGCGACGTTTGACTTGGAACGTTCAGTGGTCTCGGATTCAGTAGACCTATCGTATTCCTGGAGTACGAGGCTAGCAAGCACACCTAAAAGGCAACTAGCAGCGGTTCTTCCATCTGGACTTCAACCGTTATAGGCGTGCATTTTGACTTCGACTGATGCCACTTTTCGCGAGATGCTTTCGGCAATGTGGGGTAATTAATTTGAAGGCCAAGATTTACCGTTAGATTCCTGTCGTCGTGTTATTAACCGCAGATAGACTTCTGACGATGGACCGAAGTAATTGTTATCTGATTACTCGTGCGTGCGGAATCTCCGTCAGTGATTCAACGCTCAACGCTGACAGCCATGCACTGTCTAGATCTAACGTGATCCAATAGGCTGCCCACCAGCGAGCTGTCCAATGTGTCGTACACCAAGGTATAAGTGGGCCATCCGTGCATTCGCTTTTGCTGACCTTCTAGAAGACTTGAAGACTGCATTCTTCCGCGTCCACTGGTCGGTCGGCGGCCTGAATTGCCACTTGAATGCCGATAGTTCAATGCGAAGCATCGTTAATCCGTCAAGTAAATGTTCTAGTAGAGTACTTACTCGAAGTTGGCGTCATCACGCCCACGGATCTGTGGGTCCTCTCAGAAGTCATTCAACAAGACACTGACTGATTCTTCTTCTCCAAGGGTTCTGAGAATTCCCTTGGGTCACCAGGTTGACGATCAGCTGTGCTGGTGGGTGAGACGGATCAGTGCTTCGAAAGACCGATCGTGGCATATCTTATTGCGGATCTCCCACAGCAGAAGACCAAGACTGGTTTCTTTCAAGTTCGCAGACCAATCACACCCTAAAATTTCATCTTTCGGTCAGTTTCGCGAATTTGAAATCTCGCCCTCAATCCGTAAAGTAATTTTTTGATAGTGACCCACCTTCACCCGATTGTCATCTACGTTTGCCATCATCATCGCAACGGATCAGTGCTTCAACGGATTGAACACCACAGTGGAGGCATTTCCTGTTTCGAGACTGTATTCCTCCAACCTCAGACCCATCTGACAGCACTCTTAGCTCGCATCTTTCAGTCCGTTTCGTGCCAACACTCTCGCGAAGTCATCTTGACCGGATCTCAATCAAAGTCTGCGGCCCATGTCATCCTTGAACCCTCTGCTAGCCTGTGTGGGTCCTCTCAGAAGTTATTCTACACCGCATAAACCGATTCTTCATCTCCAAGGGTTCTGAGAATTATAATTCATTAGATCGATCATCGGCTCGAACCACCAGCTACTCAACTGGCAACGGATCCGAGCATACGCCATTCTGTGTTGCGGTTCGTTTATTCAATTCTTTGAGGCTCACCGACTCGGTTCACACCCGGAATTCGGTTTTTTTCTGGTTCGCTTCGTGGGGTGAAGACCAACCCTCGCGATCCGTCAGGTATTTTTCCATCAGCCCGGCGATTCTCCACTGATTCAAATGGCAGTTTGCGACCATCATACCAAACCAAACCAAATCATATGCTATCGTATGTGGGTCCTCTCAGAAGTTAATTTACATATTCTCCCTCGTCTCGATCGCCAGGTATGACGACTTTCCGACCGTATCAGCTGAGCACTTCGAATTGAAACCGAAGGGAGATGGCGAGTTCTCTTTATTAATAATGAACTATGATGTCGACCGTCGATCCCCTGGGTTCAGAATGCGGTTGAATTCGTCAAGCGACGTCGCTAACCTCCGGTGCGAAGCCGCTCGTTTCTCGAGCGGATCAGTCTACCTGCTGGCTCGTTTCGCGACTTCCTCACGTCTGAATGCTCTGCTGACGTGCTCTAACTCGTCCTTAGTTGTTACCAATATCAAGCTCTCACTAGCCTCAGATAAGGTGTGTATTCTGCGATGCGGCTCTTGCGAGCTCATACCTGCTTAGTGAAATGGATGTCGTGTGCGAATCTGGCGATAGAGTGATGTACACCTCACCAGGACAGACGAGGACTAGCCACTAATATTCCTGTCAACCCACGCAAGTCCGCGGCTGTTGCGCATTCACTCCACACAAGTCTTTCTCTAGTTTCGATATCTGAAAAGCGAGATGCCGTAGCGAGTTCTAGCTCGAACTTCTACATTCCAAAGTCGTCTTGCCCGAGTCTGCTGTAAGGTATGTTATCCTATTGTCTTTTGGGGCCATTTTTGGTGGAATATGTTTGTTCCATTGCGATTCATTGATTACCTGAGGCTTCCGAAGTGCGCTCTATTAACCACGAGGCAGTTCTATCGATTCGCTTGTGGACTCAGAGCGCACTCATGTAATTAATAAAGCGCAATGCTGACATTTGTCTCCACAGTCACGGCAGGATACCAACCTAAAGCCGGTCGTACTTATCTATGACATCGTTCTTGGAAGCTTGAACTCTTCTTTTCGGCATGCTAGCTTTTGCATGCAAAAAGCTAGCGATATGTGCTCTATTAATACGTCTCGAGCGTTCAATGGTGCGCAATGGTAATATTTGTCCCCACACCTAACCCAAGACAGGTCGTCCTTATCTATGACACTGCTCTCAGAAGCTTGAACTCTTCCTCTCGGCATGAAAAAGCCGCTCTATTGATTCGCCTGTGGAGTCAGAAGGCACTCAGGTAATTAATGAAGCTTGGAAGCTTGACCTTTTCCTTTTAGGCATGAAAAGCCAGTGATATGTGCTCTATTATTATAATGAAGCGCAATGGTGATATCTGTCTACCCGGATACAGTCCAGGACCGGTCGTACTTATCTATGACCTCGAAAGCTTGAACTCTTCCGAAGTCTCTTCGTCCCCGCATCAAAAAAGCCCGGTGATAACTGTCTCATAACTTGGGTGATATCTGTCTTCACGAGTACGTATGATGCGCCGCCGCCGCCGGTCGTGTTCGTCCCGGCGGCTCGGACAGTCTCGGACATCGCCCAGGTTCTTGAGAATCTTGCTCGTTCAAGCTCTCGTAATCCGTAACCACGGATCATCTCCGGGAGGGGTTAGTAACCGGGAAACTAAGATCGCGACACCTAATCTGCGACACCTAATCTGAGATTGTGATTCTTTGAAAATCCAGCGATTGCCGATCTCTACGAACCCGTCAATCTTTGATGGACCAATCTCCCAAAAAGGCGACCATGAACGGATCGCTCTAGTAACCGGTTTATTCCGTTAGGTTAGATCTCCCGCTTCCGACACTGCAGTAGCTTGGAAAGAAGTGTTCCAACAAAAATCGAGGGTTCTTCGCTCTAGCCCCAGCTATGACTGCTAACCGATAGGTTATCTAAAATTCTCCGTCTACGAAACATGTGGGCATTGTTCCGCGGTCAAACGGTGGTCGAATTCTAGGTCCAAGGATACTTCGATCCAGAGCGATCTTTGGAATCCAGAGCAATCTCTGGAAAACAATTTCCAACCCGAACACTACCCGAGGTTGAATCGAACGACGAACGCAGCAGGGGCTCGGTCGAGGATCAAACATATCATGAGTGGTTCAATCAGGCACCCCCGTTTGATGTGCACTCTTGACGACTGCTGCTACACATCACAAATTCAAACTGGCTCGCTAGATGAGCCATAGCAAACCAAAGCTGAAAATTTGGAACGGTTTGTGACATGAGGGCAAATTGAATGAACGTCAGTAGAAACTTCATGGATCCTTGAGCTCTGGAATTAGCGCCTGGGTCCGAGATATCCCGAGCTCTGGAATTTCAGCAGTGTTTCATAGCACAATCCAACCCTATAAGTATAACGTGAAAGTGATCTGCGTGATTGCATACGTTCTTCATCTCATCGATATCTTTCTTTACCATGTCCACTACTCCGAAGATTCGTGTTGCGATTGTGTGCGTACATTCCGAATTTGTTGCTTCCCATATCCTCATCCTTGTCTGAATTCAGCGGTGGTGGCGTAGGCGGTCTCATTGCAGCTCTTACGCTGTCAAAGCTCGACAAACTTGAAGTTACTGTCTATGAAGCAGCGAACCAGTTCGGCGAGATTGGACTGTCCATTGGGATGCCATGGAGGCCGTGGAGGATCCTCCAGTTGCTCGACTTGCAAAAGCATCTCCTCCCGATGCTCGATGAAATCCCGGAGATGGACAAAACTGGTGAAGGACTTGTTTTTCGACGTGTGAATAGTTCAACTCACGTTCGCGTAGTGGACACCATTCTGTATCGTAAGTCAGATGCGCCTGAGGGAAAGGACATCTTCATGTGTACGAGTCTGGTCGGCTACGTGCGATTCCGCCGCTCGCATTTCCACGGCGCTTTCTTGGCCCAGCTGAACGAGCGCGCCAAAGCCTTCACCAGCAAGCGATTGGTCAGCTACACGGAGCCGGCCGACCCGAATGATCCGATAGAACTTTTATTCCAAGACGGAACCACTGCGACCTGCGATATCCTCATTGGCGCGGATGGGATCAAGTCGGCCGTCCGCGCGTCCATGTACAACGCCGCTGCAGATGAGGCGTTGAAGGAGGGTCGCGCGGATGACGCAGAGAAGTTGCGTTACCACGTCAAGGCGCGGTTCAGCGGCGTTGAGGTTTACCGCGCTGTTATCTCTGCCGAAAAGCTGCGGTCGTACGCTCCGGACCATCACGCCCTCAAATGCCCCACTCAGGTATGTGTTTCAAAATTTCCGACGATTAAAGTTTAATCTAATATGTGCACTATAGTTCTTGGGGAAGGAAAAGGTGCGGATAGAAACCCGAGCGTCTCTTTTTGTGCTAATCCGCTCTGCAGCACATCATGTCGTACCCCATTCTCTCAGAACACTCCAACGTTCTAAACGTCGGAGTCTATCAATGCGATTTCACTCGCGAAGGTGATGAATATCCGGAGCCGTGGGTGGCGGATGTGACCTCCGAGCATCTCGCGTCATTATATCCTGGATGGGAACCCGATGTAGAGGCTCTCTTTAAGGTTGAGGCGCATCTTTTTTGACTGTTAATTATTAGCTCATTCTTCGATCCTCGCAGTGTATCACCCCCGTTGTAAGCCGGTGGGCGATCTGTGTCGTCACTTTGCCGTTCTTCAACAAGTCCCGCGCCATTTTGCTCGGCGATGCGGTGGGCATCTCTTTAATGTTGAACATTAATCTCTTTGACTGACGGCATTTTCACGTAGGCGGTCTGTTTGCATCTTCTTTGCTCATTTTTTGGCCTGATCACCGCTGAACTTTTAGCACGCAATGACGAACTTCCAGGGTGCTGGCGCTGGTCAGGCGATAGAGGTATCTCGCCTTCTTCGTACTATCTCAACAACTGATCCACTTTCAAAGGACGCGTATATTCTCGACACCATCCTGTCGCACCCCGCTGTTAACAGGAGCAATATCACCAAGGCGCTCGAGCTCTATTCTCAGGTCCGTGTTCCCATGTCTCGCCACGTCCTCGAGAGCTCTCGCCGCACCGGCATCGACTGCGCTTTGCACGACGAGGAGGCTGCTGCGGACTTGGAATCCCTTGGAAAGCGTATGCAGGAAGAGATGGAGTGGCAGTGGACGTGGCTTCCTGAGGACGAGAAAAAGAAAGCTTGGGACCTTGTTGAGAAGACTCTTGGGTCGGGCCAAGCATAGAAGTTAATACAATGTGCTTTAGAATTCGATAGATAATTATAACAACCGCGAATGTAGTTTCGAAACATAGACTCGAGATCCCGTTGTGTTCATCATTAACCTGCAACTGATACTACTTCATTGAACGAACCTCGACAATCAGCACCACAACTCCAACCACCATTCCATTTCGCATCGGTTTCGGCTACATCCGACTACACAAGCCCTTGCACATCGGATCCCAGCCACAATCAGCGCCGCATTCATGTCCTTCCGCTGGCCTCCGAGCTCAATATTGTGGCGGAAAACCGTTGTATTTATTAAATTACAATATTTATTTTGGGATTTCTCACGCACGACACTTCGAGTCATGTAATTATAATTTGCGCGTCGGTCGAGCAGATGCACTCAACCAGCTCGAATAGAAAGACTGTCCGGTATTATGATGTCAATTCTGTGCCCCTGCTTTCAGCGGCCTGATGGTCTAGTAGTATGATTCCTTGTTAGGGAGTTCTGGGTTCGTAACTGACCCTGAATTCTGGATATCGAGGAGGTCCCGGGTTCAATTCCCGGTTAGGCCCTTTTTGTTTTGTGTGTTCCCAGGTATTTTTTGAGCGTAGAGATGTACTCAATCTTCCCCCAAGCGTCGCAATTAATGCCGTTTGCCAGAAGTTTTTTTTTTCCGGAAAATCGATCGAACCTCGGACACCGATTCTTCCCGAGCGCTAAGACTTCGTAGGTCGCATCATGGACATGTGGACGTATTTACCCCAACGCGGCTTAATTTTTGAGGCAGAATTGAGGCCACAAGGAGGTCTTGTTCTGAAAAGAGTGATCGAACCTTGGATATTGGCTCTTCCCCAGCGCCAAGACTTCGTATGTGCTATCATTGGAATTTTAGCATGTTTACCCCAGCTCCGCTTAATTTTTGAGGTAGAATTGAGCCCTGAGGAAATTTTTCAAAGCGCGCGTGTTCAGAATTGATGGGTCATCATTTTTCATCGCAGAAGTATTTTTCGTTGCTTTCAAAGCTTATTCGAGAGCCCATCCTCACTGGGAACATGTAAAAGTACTGAGGGCTCCGCTGCTTAATTTTCGAGGTAGTATTGAGGCCACAAGAAGTTCCCCAAGTGTCGCGTTAAAAATTGATGGGCCATCATTTTTGATCGCAGAAGTATTTTCGTTACTTCCAAAGCTTATTCGAGGGCTCAGCGTTGCTGGAACAAGGCAGATAGTAATTAAATTACAGACTTCTAGAGTCCTGTTCATTCCATCCCAGGTTTACTCTAATAAACAAAAAAATTTTACACCACGCCCTTGATCAGGTCCGCCGCCCTCTCAGCTACAGCAACGATCACGGCAGTAGGGTGTCCCGAGACCTGAGTCGGGAAGCAGCTCGCATCACAGACCCTCAAGCCCTCGACACCGTGCACCTTGAGACGGCTATCCACAACGCTAGTACTGGGCGAGCTGCCCATCCTCGCGCTTGACGTCTGTATCGAATGAGACTTCGTTGAAGTATATGGAACAAAGACACGTACCGGGTGACCGGTAGACTGGCCGTGGAGTCTAGTCCAAGCTTCGAGGTCGTCGTCGGAAACCTGGGTGGGGTGCTGTCAGTCAGTGGTCCTCGACGATGAAAGCGTCGACTTACGGTGTCGGGGTTGCAGTCTGTCGGCCAGAAGAGCGAGGTCTTGTCGTTAGAGTCCTTGGGCAGGTTGAGCGAGTCCACGAAAGGCTTGGTGCGCGCGATGCGCATCAAGAGTCGCATGCCCATGATGCACAGTGCCATGTCACTCTCGTCGGCAAGGTAGCTGCACGGCATAAGAATCTAGCGCGCGGTTGTCGAAAGGAGACGTACTTTGCGTCGATGTTGGGGTAGTCCCAAGGGTTGGTGCTAGCGAGTTTGACGCTGCCGTAGCTTGCGGGTTTCAGGAGCAGAGTACCCTGCGAAACATTGGTTAGTGCCTAGAAGAGAAGCAGTAAACGACGCACGGCCGTGAGTCCACCGAAAGGATAAGGAGGACCGTTGAGAGGAGGAGCCAAGAAGGGCGCGAAGAAGAGCTCAATATCGGGAGAGGTGGGGCCGGAGAAAAGGCTCTTGATCGGGTATTTCTTCGCGCCATCATGCATAGGCAGACTGAGGAATTAGTTAACGGCGGTCAAGAACGACGCGCGAGACGCACCGTTTATTGTCTGAACGAACGAAGCAGGCAACCTGGACACTCAAAGACGCAAGAGGACCGCTACCGAAAAGGAACCATTTTGTAAGTGCCCAGATGGCGCCGAGAGGCCGAAGGACCCAGTCCCATGTACCACGCTTTGCGCGAATCAGTATAGGGCCAGACGAGAAGTGCTGCACGGCGGGGAATTAGAACGACGTAGAAAGTAAACAGAGAACGACGTACGTCTTGGAGATATTCGCCAACCGCCGGAAGATCGCGCACAAGCGGGATCTTGTGCTTAGCCAACTCGTCGGCAGGCCCAAGTCCAGAAAGCTTGAGAATCTGAGGCGTGCCGATAACGCCACCAGAGAGGATGACTTCTCTGTCAGCGGGGACGAAGAAACGTTGGCCATCCCGTTTGGTGGAGAAGATGACACCTGTCGCACGAGGAACTTTCTCGTTTGAACTCATTACAACCTTCTCGGTCTGGCATTCCACCGCAATAGTTAAATTAGGACGACGCATAACGGCGGGGGTCAGGTATCCCGTGGCAGCGGATACACCTAATGATACATGAGGGTCTGCATATAATTCTACCAAAGGACTCACGTTTGCCGTTAGGGGGTTACGTTGCGAACGAACAGGCCGACTCCGGTTGTTCCAGCATCGGTGTTAAAGTCCCTGAGAGAATATTCAAATGCTTCGCGGCGTCGCAGCAGAATATACTCACTGCACATGAGGTATCCCGACGTTGATACTAGCCTGAAGGATATCCTTCGAGATGGGCTGCAAAGCAATGAGAGGAACTTCGCGAAACTATCTAACAAGACCGACCGCAAGGGCACCATGACTCGTCGTTGCGGGACCATCCGTGCCATGAAGGGCGGGGTCAATAGCCGGATAGCCGGAGTGCGGAGTGTACTTTTCGGCTTTGCGGAAATAACTGACTAAAGCATAAGTTCGATAAATTATATTTTGAAACACGGACGGACTGCTTCATGTTCTCATAGTCCCATCCATTGGCTCCTTCGTTGACCCAAGCAGAGAAGTCTGGTGGATTGTATTCGGTTAAAGATATAAAGTCAAGTTGGCGAGCACAGACCTTCCGGGGAGCAACGGTGGTACATGGACCCATTGATGGCGCTGTGGAATGGCGTGAGCGAGCATACACCAGCGCGAACGATTCAACTCACCTCGTTCCACCGAGAAGCCGGCCACGCGGCCAATAACTCGTACGTCCACCAAGGGTAGCATTACCACTGAAGGAGACGATTATTAACGCGACATTAGGCACAGAAAGGAAACTTACACTGTCTCATAGTTCCAGTCGTACTTGCTCTTCATCAAGAGCGGAAAGGCGAGCGGAATCATAGAGTTTCGAACGCCCTTGTTGCTGACAGAAATAATTCATTGAGACGCGAGTTTGCGAACGCGGTTATGCATACCTCTTCCCGGCTTCGACGAGCAGAACATTAATGTTGGGGTTTTCAGAAAGCCGGGCAGCGATAACACAGCCAGCAGTTCCTGTGACACCAAGATGAGCTCAGCGAGACGAGACGTAGCGTCCGAGCACACCGACCTCCCCCGACAACCACATAATCGTAGCGTTTCAATGGCTGCGACTTGTCGAGCGTGCTGAGATCGTCGCCGAATGCAATGGGCCAAGCAAATTTACGAGGATTAGATACAGTAGAATGTCCGGACCCCATGTCGAAGATGAACGTAAGAGGTAAAGCAGAGGTGAAAGTATCAGACTTCAAAATTTAACCCAATAAGTACCATGGAAATCAGGGGTCAGAGATCAATGCAACGAGATCTGGTGTGATGCGTAGTCTTGAGCGGTCTGGCGGAGTCTGGTCCAGTCTTTGGCGAGTCGGGAGCTTGGGCTAGCTTGGGGTGAATTTCTCCAAACTGATGCTTGGAAATCTTTCGGCAGGGACTTTGTGCGCGTTCGCGGTTCTCTGCAGAACCATCCCGCTCTGCGTGGTTCTTCTCGAGATCTGGCCTGGATCTGGCGCGTGGCAAATTGATCGGAAGCAACGAACCAGTGCAATTCGGCAATCAAGTTTAGGCCGAGGCCGACCGAACGCGAAGTCGAACCGAAACGATCGATGCAAAACTCCATACAACGATCCGTTCCGTCTCGGAAGTGACGAGCTGCGTTGTGCGATATGTTTGATTAAATATGACTGATTTCGTAAAATAGGCGAGTCGGATTCCGTCAGATTAGGGTCCTTGCTTCAACTCTTCACAGACTTCACCATGGCTTCCGCCCCCACCGCCTACGCTTTAATTGTAAGCGTTCTCCTTGTTTCATTGGCATCGCTGAATTCAGTTCTAGTCCGACGGAGCTGAATGGGACAGGTAAAGATCATTGCGGGCCAGTCAGAATTTCCAAGACAACTTTGTGTTCAGGCTCGACGCTCAGCACAATGGCATTGCCAGGTATCTGGAACATAAACTCGCGCCCGTAGACTTGGGGAAGCCGCGCAAAATCCTGGAAATTGGGTACGGGCTGTTTGAGTCGTTGAAGAATTGTTAAAGTAACATTTGCCCCTAGCTCGGGTTCGGGAGCGTGGTAAGCCCGCTGTCGATATACTTTTTGCTGCGATAGACTGGTTCGCATTAGGGCTATTCAAGCTGCCAAGACGTACCCCGATGCCGAAGTCCTCGCCGTCGATATGAATGCGCTGCCTGCAAGGTAAATTTATCAACGAATAATATTGGAATAAACCATCGACGAGCTTGAACTTTCCAGACCCCTTCCTTCGAACATTAAGTTCCAGCACGTCGACATCCTAGAACCCTTCCCGTTCCCCGCGGGGAGTTTCGACATCGTCCACATCCGCTTCGTCCTCTGTCATGTAACACTTTCTCATTTTGCCGCATCGTTGAACTAATGCCGATTACACAGCTCCCGCACGGACACACAGTCCTTCCCCGCATCATTGAGCTCGTTGCCCCGGGCGGCTGGCTTTTGGTCGACGACATCGACTTCCTCTACGCCTTTGAAGGCCTGGACAACGCACCAGGGGTCAAACGCGGTTTCACCGGTCTCATCAAATCCATGGAATCGCACAACGGGGACCCACACTTCGGCAAGGGCCTCAAGACGTTACTGGAATCCTCGACCGCGCTTAGCCAAGTCAACGTCAACGACGTGGAGGTTCCCATGAACCCTGTCCCCAAGGGTACGTGGTCATGCTGTTCACTTCCGCCTACTGCACCCCGCATTGAGTCAATTCTTTGACAGATCCCGCTATGGCAGATCTGAGCAAGACCATGCGACAGGCCTTCATGAACGCCGTCGGTGCGCAGAAATTGAACCCCGAGGCGGTCTCGTCCGGCGGGTTGACCAGGGAGGTCCAGCAGGCGTTCCTCGACGAGATGGGTGGAACTGCAGAGGATTGGACGTACTCTGTCCATCTGTATTTCTCGTGGTCGCAAAAGCGTGTCTAAATTGTGAATTTGTGTTAATATCAAGAATAGACTCGATAAATAGACTTATTATCCTCATACCGAAGTTGCATGGAGTTGTTACGCACGTACACCGTTGCGCAAATGCCAAACCACTAGGCTCCCTTGGTGATAATTTTCCCCGCGCCCGTCTCATAAAGACACATAAGTGCACAGCTGACTTCACGATGCCCTCTGTCCCACACCCCGCCTCCGTCTCGTGGTGAAGGTAAAAAGCTTTCGGTGTGGTATCTTTGATCACCAACTTGTGGCGAACTCATCGTCGACATACGCGTCCCTTCGACTTTCCCAGGCAGCTGCTTTACTCTTGTCAACCAAATTGGGAGAACTTTGTCATGATGAGCGCCTCTATGGATTTAAATTATTGGCGTCCATTGAATGCAAGATAAATAACGAGAGGACGCTGGCACGAGTAACCTAGGACGAACTTGCACACACACGCGGCACTGACAGTCTCTCCAACTTTTGAAGAATACTAATGAATCAACTCAGAAAACTTTATCAGGGAGAGCGCCCTCTATGAATAAATTATTGGCCTCTATGCGATACAAGATGAATAACGATTGAACGCTGGCTCCAGCTCCAGCCTCTAAAAACACAGACGTTTTATCATGCATTAATTAAATAACCCTACCACAACTGCCTGCATCTTCCCGTCCCGGATGGCCTGTAAACACAAAATATCAGGTCAGCTACGTTCTCGACAACGCTAATAAACACAGCGCACCTCGTGAATCAGGGAGACATTCTGGCCAACGGTAACGTCCTGGACGCCCAAACCCTCGCTGAACGCGGTCAGGTTCTCCGCACCGTGCATGCGGATCCCGAGCGTGACGCGAATGAACTCGTAAATGGGCAGGGTCTTCTCCAGCCATGCACTCGCGGGCGCGGGGCCCCGGGCGCCGAGGAGATATTCCTCTCGCAGCGCGACGAGTTTCGCTGCCGCACGCGTCGCTACTGCTTCGCGGTAGTTCGGGAGCGCGCTGAGAGCAGCGACGGAGAGGGAGGTGTCAGACGTGGCCATGAAGAATTCGACGAGGATGGAGGTGGTCGATTCGGCGACCTTGACCATGCGTGCCGAGGCATCCATGGTGGTGGTGTGGTCGACGACGTTGTACATGGTCGTCAAGACCTTGTTGAGCAGAGGCAAATCGTCGACGTTGCTGAAGTGGGCGCCGAAGTGAGAGCTGAGCTCTTCTTGGACAATTTCGGCGAGGCCGCGACGGAAGTCGGCCTGGAGAGCGCGCAGGTCGTAGGCTGACAACCGAGGTCAGTTATGCGATTACACAAGACGGTCTAAGACTAACCTTGGCAGAGTAGGTACAGGTAACCCGAGATCAGCATCGAGAGTACTTCGAGGGAGTTGATCGTTGCGCGCGCAGAGATCAACGCCAAGGAGCTAAATGCAGCGGTTAGCAGAGATGCTTTAGCCAGGAAAGTAAACTTACTTGACGGCCTGGTTGTGCATTTCGGCCGACTGGATGTGGGTCGAAACGGGGTTGGCGAGATAACCAAGCTCAGCAACATACGCCGCCGATGCGATGTCGACTCCCTTTCCGTGGTAGTTGATAGACGGGTCGGTGGCAGCCAGTGAGGGGGGCAAGCCACGGTTCATCGAAGGGTCGATAATCTCCGCCTGCTGGGCGAAGAGCAGTTTGCCGATGTGGTGAAGAGAGAGACGGGTTTTCTCCATCGCATTCGAGACGGCCATGGCCTGGAAGTTGCCTCCGTGGTGAACCTCTCCATTCTCCCCCGTCCACAAGCGGGTTGTCAGTTGCTGACAACGAACTTTAGCGCCTCTGAATGAAGGAGAATCCTACGGTACGTACTGGAGTTGCACTCGAGAGTGATCGTCTTCAGGGAGGCGAGCAGGTCTTCGATCTGAGGTCCAAGGAATTGAGGAGCGGTGCGCAAGGGGTATCTACCAGGCGTGAGTGAAAGTAGCAGATTGTTATCATCACGGGGAGATAATACCTGTCTTGGCGCAGCTCGCCCTTATCTTCCTCGATCGTAACATCCTCTTCATGTCCATGGGCCAACTTGCTTCCGTCGAGCAGGTCCCAGATCCTCTGTGCGACTTCCACCTGCAGATACAACGGTTCAGAATTTGCATACTCGATATTGAAGGTCAATGACCTGTCCAGGGTGAGGACGAGCCACGGCATGGATGAACGGCGCATTGTTCATGCGCTCCCCGAGCATGACCTCAGTTCCCATTGCCGTGCAGACCTGGGCGAGCATTGCGAGATGAGTTGCATCGTTCAACGCAAGGGGCTGCAACGGAGGCCGAAAACGCCGTGCCGTTGAGAATACCCAGATGCTCTTTGGAGAGCAAAGTGATAGGGGTGATGTTGTGGTTCTCGAGGGCCTTCACAGAGGACACGACTTGGCGGCTCCCGAACCCCTGGGGGCCATCGAATACTCGAATGGACGGGTTTCCCATGAGTGTTCCGGCAACATATGACAGCGGGATGAGGTCTGGAATGAATTGAGTAAGTATCTGTGACATCTGGAAAGAAATGAAAAGGAACCTCCGGATGCGCTAATGCTTGCGCGCAGAGGGACGAGAGGCGTTACGTTGGCGCGCAGGAGTTCGGCCATCTTCTGGATTAGCTCAAGGCGAACCTGCAGTTGATACGCGTTATTAACAAGGCCGACGCAATAAAGCACAATACTCACACCCGAGTGGCCTCTAATAAGAGAATTAATGCGGACGAGAATTGCACCCCGGACCCACGCCTCTGGCATGCTCGTGGATGCAAGTGGGTCGAGAAGAGGGAGTGGTCCAGAGATGGGGTTAGTGTCAGAAGGTAAAACGCCAGAGTGCTGGTGCTGAAGTAAAGCTTTTCCAAGAGCGAGTGTGTTGCTGGTGCGAGTGTCGGCTGGTAGGCACATTAACCATTATTACCAAACTAACAAGGCTCAAAGCCGCCTACCGCTGCCACCGAAGCCAGTGCTAACGCCGTAGACGCTCTTGTTGCCTTCAATTTTGTCAACAATGACGGCGCGGGATTTGTCCAAACGCTCTTTGATGACGGGGGAGTCCTTGAGGACGACTGGAGCGCCGTAACGAGCTGCAGCCGTCACCGCTGGGATGGATAAGGAATAGCCATCGATTTCAATGACTCTGCCGTTCCTAGGACTTGTTCAGAGCGCGTTCGAGAGCCAGGGAGAGGGACAAACTTGTAGGATTCGAGTTCGAGGTACTGGTTAACGAACTCCCCAAGCAGGTCAGTGGGCATGGCCTTGGTCTCGACATCGTTGAAGAGCTTTCCAGTGGTCGCCATGATCGAATGAATTCAAGTCTAAGTTAAACAAGGTGTGCTGTTGAAGCAATGAAGAAGCAAGAAGCTAGAGTGGGTTTAAGTAAGTGAACGCGAAGAGAACGTTCGGGGAGAATGTGGAAAGTGGAGAGAAGACGTTCGTCAGATATCACATCGAATATCAAACCCCGTTGGGAAGAACCAAAAGCAGAACTGATGGAATCGTAGGAACGAAGTAGGCGATCTAGCGTATCATCTGATCCCGGGATATCGTTTCGGCCGGCGCCATATATGATACTCTGCTATACTCGGGGATCGGTATCAAGTAATAACAGTGATAAACAAATAATATAATCGCGTCTGATCGCGCCGCCACGTTTTGTTTCAGGAAGTCCGTGAATATCCGCAAGCTGCGCCGGCAGCCTCGAAGACAATTTGATTTCTACTGGTTGATATCGGGCCTAGGTGATTTTCAGGGCGGCGCATGAGTTACTTCGCCTGCACAAGAAACTCCGTTCTTGGCCGTGAATTTTTTGGAGTTTCAGGAATTTGTCTCAAACACTCCCATTGGATCCCCTAATGTCTAATATGAGCGTCATCGACGGAAAGGAAATGGAATTTGAGCGATTAGGATTAGTAACTCTCATTTTTAATGATGACCGTGAGTAACTTTCTCTAAATTTACCACCTCATAAAATGGAAATTTTCGGTTCTGGGTCAAATTGGTCACGTCAGTGTATTTCCGCCTCCAAGAAGAATCCGGCGCCACAAAGTATGATTCTTCTCAGGCATTTTAACTAGGCCGGAAGTCAATCGAAAGTCGGAAATGTTTTCGTTAGAGCAGCAGCCCCAAAACCTACGTCCGCGGCCGAGTATACGTCATATACTTTAGCCTGAAACAAATGCCGGCTTTATTCGGAACGAGACTTTCTTACGACGTTCCCTTATTTGGGAACCAACTTGTCCAAATGAAGATGCGCCTCCCTCCGCCACAAGACGGACGGCTTACGGCGCAGTGGCGTCCTACACAAAAACTGGTGTCTGCCGGGGAACATTCCTGATTATTTAACGCGCACAGACCCGGATTCTGATAAGAACACCGTAGACTGTATTGCCATCTCGGTGCCATGTCGCTGCCATGTCGGTGTGCGATAGCCTTCACCCGATATCGCCTTCGATAGGCTACTAGTAAATAAGACGAAAGATACTAGGAAGAAACGTCCTCACCCTTCCTCACTCCCCGGTTACTCGTGGGAAAGTGTGTGGGATGCCCCAGTTCGCGCTATCAAAGCCTTCAGCTAGAATCAACCCCAGATGATTGAAATCGCATGGACGGGTCTTCTGGGGGTTCTAGAAACGCTTGAGTACCACAGAACAACAATACTGCTCGCTATTTGTGGGAGGAGAAGATAGCGAGATGATCTCAGTTCAGCCAGGAACGGTCCAAGCCACCAAGATAGAGATGATTGTCCGCACGGATCTTCTGTGGGGTCAAGTTTAATTCTAGGTTGACGTATAACAGCTCTTTGTGCTGCTGAATGTAGCGAAGGCTGCCCAGTGTCAGTCAAGGGACCTATCGAAGATGATTGTACACATGAACATTGGACGGGTCTTGGTGGGCTGAAATAAACTCTACATACGGGCGTCGACATATCTTTTTGCAGAACCCTCGAGCCCGCTGATTATCTGATTAACTGTCTGCTGGTTGATACACAGTCGGCGTTCTCCCGTACTTCGAGAAGTTGATTTCAGATTCGCACGTGGAGCTTTGCAACTCCCTGGGCATTGGACAAACAACACGCGACAAGAAAAATCATATTGCTTCGACAAAGAAAATCATATTCATGTTGCTTCCATGGGACGCAACCGTGGCAAGAATCATCCTGATTATTCTTGACAACGAAGTCGCAATCACGCGCGCAGCTCATCTGTGAACTTCAATGACTGTGTTCTGAGGACAGGGATTATTGCACGACCAGGAGAGATGCAACCGTGGTAAGAATCAGCCTGATCACTATCAACAAAGGGACCCGTAATCGCTTGCGCAGCCCATCTGTAAACTTCAGCTACATGTATTGTGTTCTGGGAAAGGAATTATCGCTGCTGTTGGCGAAACACCAGTTCGCCGGCATAAGAAATATAATTTAAGCTGAGAAATACAATCTATAGATGCGAGATACGCCGTTAAAATACCACACAACGCCCGACAACACCCTTCTATGCCGCCGGTTTCTGATCACGCAGGAGTCGTCGGAGTATTTTCCCAGAGGCCGTCTTGGGAATCTCGTCGCAGAATTCGACTCCACCGCCGAGCTGTTTATATGTGACCTTGTGTTCTGCGATATACTTTAGGTTCACACATCAGTCAAAAGGCGGCAAGTGAGGATAAGAAAAAACGTACCTGAAGAAGCGACGTCGCGAGTCTTGACCGCTGTTCTTCATCGGTATCGATGCGACTCCGTGCGGCCTGCGTGAGTACGACGAAGGCCTTCGGTAGTTCCCCGCTGAACTCGTCTGCCACAGGAACGACACAGCAGTCTGCGACATCTTCGTGCTTGATCAACTGGCTCTCGATTTCTTCGGGGTTGACGCGGAAGCCCTTGACTTTCATAAAGTCCTGAATATTTTGTTAGTTCGGCATTCCGATAATGAAATTATGATTGCCGACCTTTAACCGCTGCACGACGAACACCTCGTCGGATTCATTCAGGTAGACCTCGTCCCCGCTACGCAACCATCCATCAACGAACGTGTCGGCCCATCTAGAATATTCATCGATTAAAGTCAGTTTAGCGAGCTATCGAGCACGAGGTGAATGTTACGAACGATTCCGAGTTGTTGTGATATCCCGCGGCCATCGAGGGCGTCTTCACCCACAGTTCACCTTTCTCGCCCCGTTCGGCAAGGGTTCCATCAGGACGCACGACCTTCCATACGACTCCGGGAAGGAGTTTGCCTACACTGGCGGAGCTTGCGCCAGCTCCGGGCGTCGCAATCTTGGCTGATAGAGAGGGTGCAGTGAGAGCGCCAGCCTCAGTCATGCCTGAATGTCAACCAAGTGAGATGGAGGCGCAATGTCACGGTCAGGGCGGGACGGGTCGTACCGTATATCTGGCCAATGACCGACTGTGGAATGACTTTCGAGAAGCGGGTGAGGAGGTCATTGTTCAGCGGTGCACCTGCAATGGATACCATGCGAACGCTTCGGAGCTCCTCGACATCAACGTCAAGCTTCTTTGTGAATAGGACCACCATGGGTGGCACCAATCTGCGAGTATAAATAAAGTAAGCATCAAAGGAGAACGCCGCTCACAGAAGATGGGTGATCTTGAACTTCTCAATGGTTTTGACGGTGCCGCCAAGGCTGAACTTGGGCGCGACAACAACAGTCATCTGCCAAAGTAACGTCGAAGATGCTCTCCTGGAGAATGCAATGTCCACGTACCCCGGAGAAGAGCGCATGGTGAAGCTACCAGAAAATCAGAATCAGCTCCTCCTGTGATTGTGCTGTGCCACCGTCTGATATCACTCACATTGATCAAAAGTCCCAGGATGTCTGTCAACTGCTTAGATCAAAATTCAATTAAGTTAACGCGACACTCACGGAAGAACGGCAGAACAGCAAGCGAGACTTCCCCAGGCTTATACCGCCTTCGCGCGACAGGAATTGTCTCTTTACCCGTTCCCGCGTTGTAGACAGCTGCCTGCAGCACATTTGCGATAAACGCATAGTGAGACACGGAAATCAACTTCGGGACGCCTGTAGTTCGCTCAGTCGGAGATAGATGAGAGTGACGACAATGAATATGCGCACCAGTGGTGCCGCTGGAAGGGAATAAGATCGCTGTTCTGGTCTTGCCCTCCTCAGGCCCAAGGCGATATTCTTGGAATGAAGATGGATCAGAGTCTAGACCAATGTTCACAAGCTCCTGGACAGTGAGTGGGGCTTTGCGGGTGCTATCGGCAACTTCGGTCGAGGGCGTGTTGAAGGCGACAATACGGTCGGCAGCCACCCCACACGCGGCAGCCGCGTCGCGAACAGTGGCAAGCACCTCGGGCTGAACGAAGAACAGGGAGGGCTTGGCGGCTTTGAATTGCAGCTGAAATTCTTCGGCGGTGAATGCGGGGTTCGTAGTGCTATGTGCAGTTGAGTCCAGCAGCTGAACTCCTGGTGCGAGGGTTGAAACTCACAAGACTGCGGCGCCGAGAAGGTGTGAGGCCCATGCAACGGTCGGGTAGTCTGAAGGCGCCACTTAAGGAGACATACTGAGCTTTAGCGAAGTAACTCACCGACGTGATTAACGCTAATGATACAAACTGTGTATTGCTGTAAGGGAGGCCGATCTGGAAGTAAGAAAAGGTCCTACCAACAGGCTCTTCTTCTTGAGCTGTGTGCAAAGTCAACAGGAGTTGGACACGAACAGACGATATACCCTCACCAGTATCATAACGCAAGTTGACCGCCTGCGCAAGGGCCCGGCTTCGATCCCTGAGCTGCTCCGCTTGAATAAACGGTCTGTGAAATATAGATAGTACCGACCTCATCCCGCGCAATGGGGCGCCCAGAGACAGAGTCTATGAGCCAGGGCGCATCGGGGTAGTGATCCAAGCGCGCGAAATGGCGAGACTCGAAGATAAACTGGGGCACAGTGATATTTGTCGGGATCTCGAGGTCGAGTTCAGAGGAAGCAAGGGCCTCGACGACATCGACTGGTTTCCAGGCGTCGAGGACCTCGGTAGCAGTGACTGAGTGGTGGTGCGCAGTGAGGACGGTCATGACAAGGAGAATGTAAGAGATGCAAGAGGATTGTCAGAACGTAAATAGTGGATGGGCGCGAGAAAAGAAGGGCGCAGTGGAAGAGAACACTGTGTACAGAAGATTGGAACAAGAATGATTGATATTTGGAGTAACACCTTCGTGCCGCTCGCCGCTCGGATGAGCCCGGGTACCGGACGGGTCGATCGGTGGCAGTGTACGGCATGGTTTCCATCTGATTGCGTACTTAAATCCATTAGGTGTTCGGAGCTCAAATCTGTAACCGTCTTAGACGGTCCTTGGATAATTGCGTTGCGTCATCTACAGATTACCAAAACACGTGTGGAAGATCGGGTTACTATCTTATCGAGTTATCGGTTTCACTCTGTTTCATCACCAAATTCTATGAACTTTCTACAGTTACTATTGCAGGTACAACGTTAAGCAATTAAGCCTTCTTGGCGTGCACAAAATAGAGAGCGCACGAATACTGCCACTCCATGTCGTCGCGGCCCATCTCGGCGAGGAAATTCTCCTGCACCTCTTTCGTAATACCGACCGTCGCAGTGCTGACCTTCGCGGCTCCGATAGCACCCACAAGCGCCTTGCGCATCATCTGAGTCAGCCCAGCCAGCCCAGGCTCTGTCAGAATCGATGAGTTAGAAAATCAAATGAAAATTGTGGGCCGCGGAACAGCGCTACTTACCTTCGGGGATCGGATTCACTGGGAGCTCAACCTCGCGCACATGGACCTCGCTAAGGCGATCGCACGCGTCGAGATAGGGCTTCAAAGTCTTTCCGTAATGCGGGTCACCAGCTTCAGCCTCCATGGACCTAACGAGGGCGGTTAAGCCATTTTTCACACCCGGCGCCTTGTTCAAGCCCTCGAACGCCTCGGTCCAGTCGATGTCATCGATGAGAAGCCAGCCGCCAGGAGCAACGAGGTCGATGATGCGCGAAAGAACCGAGTGCGCATCGGGAAGCTGTAAGACAGGTTACATGGTCGGGTTCACAGCAATGGCGTCAGCGGCGTACATGACAGAGCACCAAGCGAATGTGGACAACGTCAAAAGAACCGGCCTCGAACGGGAAGGGCTGCAACACGTTGAGGTTCTGGTAGCTAACATTCGGCGGGAGAGGCCTGTTGCCGGTGTCACAAGTAGTTTAGCAAGTAGAGCGGAAATTGCTTGCCTGGAAGGAAGCGGATTCATGTCAACCGCGAGAACCTCGGCCTCAGGGTAGAGCTTGGCTGCTTGGATAGCCCTGTGCGGCGGCGCCACAAGCGCGCCGGTGAGGAGAGTACAAGACGGCGGAGAATGAACTCACCATGCGCCTGAACCCGCACTAACACAGAATCAGTTGAATGGTTCACTTCACGAAATCGGAATAGATGCGTACCCAATTTCCAAAATTTTGCGGGGTTGGCCCAAAGGCGCGGGGGTCAATTCGTTCTTCAAGAAAGCGGCAATGCCATTGTGCATAGCATCGAGCCTAGGTGCGATGAGCATCCTCACCGGAAAATCGGTGAAATATTACCTCGCCCATTCAGCGTCATCGTTCTAGCAGAATACCTTAGAGAGGGTATATTCGAATCGGAGTCGCTGCAATACGCACCACTAGAACGTACGGAGTTTGCTTGACTTCGGCCATGTTGTGTGAGTTAAAGGGATTCTGCGTCAAGGTTGTAATATAGGCCCAAAATACTGAACCGAGCAGCGTATGCAGCGCGATTTGGTTCAATTTGCTGCTCGATGTGGTTCATCGGGCGATAGATTGGATCACTGATGAGATCTCGGACATGCCGGAAGATGGACGGAACTGGAGATCGGTCGCGACCTTCGCGGTTTGCAGTCTAGATCTGAACTCAGAAGATCCCTTTCTCGGTTCCAAAAAACTTCGGTCCTTTGGAATCGGTAGGCTCGATTTCGCTCCTTGTGCGGGCTCTATACTAGTCCGAACTAATAACTATCACACTTTTTCCGAACTGGATGAACGGAGATTTTCACATGTATTCCGCGCTACGTTATGTAGCTGAAACCTGCGAATGAGCAAAAGGAGCAGATGTCGCGTAACGGGAAATCTTAAGCTACGTAACATCTCCACAAGACTCCCTTTGTGAAATTGTCCAGATCTCGGGTTTCGGTGTTCCTAAGTTTGTTTCATATCTTTCGGCTCACTAAGAGCGTCACCTCGTTGTTGCTTAGTTTAAAACTTTCATCACCCCTCTCTCTCTACAAGCCCTTCGCACACCATATATTTTTTTCTCTTAACTCCCACCCAACTCCACGGCCCTGCACTGACGGGCTGCGCCTTCGAAAACGACACCAGTATAATGTCAACACCTTCTCCCAAGCCCATCGCCGTGGTATGTTATCGAGTTTGCCTCGTTATCGGCATTATTTTAATCTGCGTAGGTCGGAATCTCTGCAGAGTTTCCGTCTGGCACCCTCTCCGAGGATAATTTCGACCACCAATCCTTCTTCGACTTTCTACTTTCCGGCAAGGACGCGACTGAACGCGTTCCTAAAGACCGGTTTAATATCGAGGGGTCCGTGTTTTGCAACTTGCTTCGAAATCCGCTGTTCTGAATCAACATCCAACAGATGGCAAGGTTCACACCTTGGTCAAGTCTTACCAGAGGAGGCATGCTTCCTGAAGAACGTCCATTTGTTCGACCACTTCGAGTTTGGAATTTCTTCCAAAGATGCGCTTACGATGGGCGTCGCCACGAGGAAGCTTGTCGAACATTCCTTCCTCGCGCTCCTCGATTCCGGAATCAATTCGCGCTCTCAAAACGTTGGCGCGTATACGTCTGGAATTGCCTTCGACATCTTGAGTTCCGCGGACGCAGTAAGTGTTGTTTTTTAATTATTTCTTCTGAACATCCAACGAGCGTCCTTCAACAGGACGAGTGGGATGTGCGGGATGGTTTTGGGGGTGGCGCGGCTGCGGTGGCGAACCGCATTTCGTACCAGTTGGATTTGCTGGGGCCGTCGATTCCTGTCGACACTGCGTGCAGTTCGTCGTTGATGGCGCTCCATCTTGGCGTGCAAGCGCTGCGCGCAGGCGACTGTGAAGCTGCAGTGATCGGCGGTAGTCAGGTGAATCAAAGGTGAGCAACTCGCTTCGACGCGTTTCGTGACGGCGGCCAACTTTTGTATTGCACAGGTTCCTCGACTGGATCTTCTACAGTCAGTTGTCGATCTTGGCGCCCGCCGGGAAATCGAGCCCTTTCGACGCGTCTGCGGACGGGTACGTAACAGTGGAGTGAATCTTCCCGCTTAAATAAATGTTGATGTTGTTTCAAGCTTTGGCCGTGGCGAAGCTGTCGTTGTGCTGGTGATTAAGTTGCTTGAGGACGCGATTCGTGATGGTGACAAAATCTATGCAACCGTAAGCATCAGCGTTTTCCCACGATCAATATTGATTTTAGTTATAGGTGTTGAATACGGCCGTAAATTCCACTGGTTCGTCTTGAGTTTTGGTAGAAGGGAATATTCACTCATGCATTTGCTACACAGGCTCTGCAGGGCCGGTGAAGACGCCAATTGCTGAGTCTCAAGCGGCGGCCATGTTGGCCGCGTACAAAGGCATTGGCCGTTCGCCGAAGGAGGCAGACTTTGTCGAGTGCCACGCGACTGGCACAGCGGTCGGGGACCCTGTCGAAACCAACTGGGTCGGGAATCATTTCAAGAGAGATTCCGAACTGCTCATTGGTAGCGTTAAAGGAAACATTGGGTGAGAATAATATGCGCGTACTTCAACTGTTGAATTCTAAGTTGGAAATCCTAGGCACACGGAAATCACCGCGTTTTTGTCGTCGTTCACCAAGGTCTGCGGAATGTTCGCCAGGAATACCATTCCGCCACAGGCCAACTACAAGGCGCCCAACCCAGCTATTCATTGGGACGAATACAACATGCGTGTCGTCACGGGTGCGGAAGAGTTCACCACCCGCAACCCCTCGGGGAAGAAACTCGTCTCGATGTATGTGAAGGCTCTCTTCGTTTGCGTTTATTCCTGATTTTTTTTTGCAGTAATGCTTCTGGACTTCTCGGCGCCAATGGACATGTCATCGTCGAAAGTCCTCCCCAGCAGGTGCACGCAGTTGCTCCACTGCCCAAGGGGAAGCCGGTGTTGCTCATGGCAGCGGGTCTGTCTCCACGCAGTGCCACCACTGTTGCAGTGGATCTGGCCAACCTTGCCTCTGAAATTCCCGACGAGCTACCTACGCTCTCGAATATCTTTGGACGGCGCGCGAGGCAGCTGACATGGCGCACCGCCGCCGTCAGCACCGTGGATCGGCCGTTCGTCTTCCCCGCGCCGCGCTTCGTGACGCGTGGGGCCCCGCCGCTCGTTTTTGTCTTCTCGGGCCAAGGGCCACAGCACATCGAGAGTAAGTTCTTTTCTGCTTGATGGTTTACCGGACACTGATAATTTTTCCAGTGGGCCGGCAGCTTTTCAAGATGTACCCTGCCTTCCGCGAAAGCATCATGCGCATGGACAAAGTTCACATCGAGGTCGCTGGCACCTCCATCGTCAACGAGCTCGGGTTCTTCGGCGACGCCCGCCCCAAGGAGGCGCTGCCGGATACTTGGCCCGTGACCCTCACTGTCCCCAGCATCGCCATGATTCAAATGGCACTCGTCGACCTCTTCGCAGCGTTCGGTATCCGTCCCAACATGGTGTTCGGGCACTCCGCCGGCGAGGCCGCCATGTCCTACGCGTCTGGCGCTCTCCCGCAGGAACTCGCGATGGAGATCGCTATCCGCCGGTCCCGCGCGATGACCATGGTGGAGGGGAGCGGTGGTATGGCCGCGGTTTCGTGCATCCCGTCCGTCGCGCGCGAGATCATTCGTGGTGTCCTCTTGGAGGCAGGTCCGGGCGACGTACTTGAGCTTGGGTGCTATAACGCGCCAGAGGCCGTGACGATCTCGGGGACGCAGGCCATGCTCGACAAGGCTGTCGCGGTTGCTCAGAGCCGCGGAATGTTTGCGCGCCAGATCAAGGCCCGTGTGCCCGGCCACTGCAGCCTGCTCGAGCCGTGCAAGGACAAGTATGTGGAGGAGATGGAGATTGCGTTCTCACGCTATCCTGGGACGCACGTCCCCACCGTCCCGACGTACTCGACACAAACCGGCGAGAGATGGGAGAAGGCGTTCACGCCGGAGTATATGTGGAACAATGGACGTGGGTCGTGACCTTTGGTTCTATCTGCTTTGCGATTGATCAAATTTTTAGGCGTACCGGTTCAATTCGAACAAACTGTTACCGCCGTTGTCGCGGGAGATGCCTGAGGCCATCTTCATCGAGGTCGGCCCGCACCCCGCGCTCTCGTCCTATATCTCGGGAATGGGCGCCAAACCCGACAAGGTTCTCTGCCCGATGCGCCGCACTAAGAACGTCACCGAATTCAACGAAATCACCGACCTGCTCGTGTGCGTTGGAAACCTCTGCTCCCTCGGGATCAACACGATTAACTTCAACGCCGTCAATGGCACCGACTCTCTCGTGGTCTCCAAGCCCCTCCCGGCGTATCCTTTCGCACCCAAAGCGATGCCGTTCTACTCCGAGAACTCGCGATTGGCGTTGAAGCAGAAGCGCACTCGCAAGGGGCCGCTCAACTACGACACCCTCGGGATGAACGCTCTCACCCATCCCGATCTCGCCGAGCATGTAATCAAAGGAGAGCCCATTCTGCCAGCCACGGGTTTCTTCGAGATGGTATGGGTTTTGTTACTTGACATTTCTGTTGGTTTCTAATAGTCCCTGGTAGATGTTCGAGGAAGGCGCCCGCACTATCTGGGACATCGAGCTTCGCAGCTTGCTTCCCCTTCTTCCGGAGAAAGTCTTGGACGTCCAAGTCAAATCCGACGGGCATGCATGGAGTATCATGTCTTCCCAAGGTCTCGGACGGAACGTAAGTCCGTTGGCAGATCCTGTCAGTTTGGTATTGACCAAATGCCTTAGCCTCGACTCCATGCGACTGGGTTTATGACAACAGAAGTCATGGACAAGGATCTGGGACCTATCGATCTTGCTGCCATTCGATCGCGCTGCACTGTTGCAGATATCTCCAGTGAGTGTCTAGCGCTTTTGCGCAATCACGAGCCTGTCTCACTAGTCATGCGCTAGATCTTTATGCTGTTCTGGAATCCACTGCCGCGTTCGGCCCGCTGTATCGTCGTATTGAGGCGTGCTATGAAGGCGATCGCGAAATCCTCTTCCAGGTCCGTGGAAAGGCACCAGAGTTGACTGCGTAAGAACATTCTTCTTTGTCGCTGGTGACAGATTTTGATCCATCAACGAACAGGCATTACAACTATGTGTTCCATCCGTCGGTGCTGGATTCGTGCATCCACGGCTTGCTGCACCCGGTCTTCACCGGTAATGCCGACAAGAGCGTGTTCTATCTGCCGTCCCACATTGGTCGCGTTATTCTTTACGACCGCGCGGTTGAGGAAGGCATCCCCGACACCCTGTATTCGTACGTCGTGCCCCATGACTGGACGCCCGGTACGTCGACGTAGCCTTGGTTGGATTGCACGCTCCTTAAACTATTACTCAGAATCTGTTGCCTGCGACGCGTTCATTCTCAACGAGCGCGGAGAGCGGCTGGTGACCTTGATCAATTGCATTCTGTAAGCCGCCGTGCATTTTCAAATTCCCAGCGCATTAACCCGTTCTTCTAGGTCAAAGCACTGGGCCGGCGCGGTCCCTACGCGGCCAGAGACGTGTCTCGAGTCGGTCTACCAGCCTCTTGGTATGCCCACTGTAGAGTTGGCCGTTTCCGCTGTCAAGCAACGTGATTATGCGTTCCTGGACGAGGCGGTTGTGGAAAAGGTATCTGTTCACCTTCATTCCCTTTTGTGAAGGTACTCACCGCGCACAAGGGTGCCAACGGACATGTTGACGGCAATGGGCATATTAATGGTTACGTCAATGGGCATGTTAACGGGCACGCTAATGGCGACGTGGTGGCCACTCTGAAAGAAGAACGCAAGGTCTTTGAGGAAGTCGCCAAATCCATCACTTCCGACGCGGCCGAGGTGAGTGGAACGCTGTACATTTCATTATTGGGGCTGACGATGCGTCTATAGCTCAAACCGTCTGCCATCTTGGGTCTTTTCCCCGCAGACGCGTGTGTGGCGGCCATCCGCCAGATCTTCGACCACGCTGTGAAGAACGGAAAGCGAGTCTTCCGTCTGCTCGACATCGGGGATGGTGAGTGTAAAGTGCTAAGACCGAATCCAACACACGCTAACACGCGAGCACAGCCACCGGTTCGCTCTACAAACAGATCACCGCGCTTGCGTCCGAGTACCCGACTCTGAGACTCGATTACACTGCGTGCGGCCACGAACAGTCCTCCGACGTGCGCAAGGCATCCTTCAACGTCGACGGCGTCTCGAAACAGGCTGGCCTCTCGTCCAACACCTATGATGTTATCATTGAGACCCATACGCTCGGCTTCGCTTCAGAACTCGACAAATCCCTCGAGTATCTGAACGGGCTCCTTGTTCCCGGTGGCTTCCTCATTGCACAGGAGGTCAACGGGATTCCGCAAACCCCAGGCGGAAAATGGATCGACCATGTTTTCTCGCCTCAGGGATCGTGGACTGGGCTGCGCTCCGGAAAACAGCATCACAGGTGGACTCCGTCGGAGTGGGACGCTCAGCTCGCCAAGGCCAACTTCAACGCAGTTGAAGGGTCGCAGCCAGACTTGTTCCTGACGCTGCAGGCACAGAAGCCCTCCTTGCCTCGCATCACCTCGTCGGCTCCTTCTACCGCTGAGGACCCCCCTTATCTTTACGTTCGAGGTTGCGCGTGCGTTGGATCTGCAGCAGATTGTGCTCGGTGCCATGTCGTCAGGTGGGCCTCCCACCAAGATTTGGATCGAGGCCACCATGGACACCTTCGACGGCGCCGTTGCCAAGGGTTTCGCTCGCTCGCTCATGCGAGAACTCGTTGCTGTCGAGATTCGTTTGGCTCTGTTCGATGCATCCTGGAACGCGGAGGCTCGAGTTGCTGCCATCAAGCAGCTCTCTGGTCTGAGTTCGCTCGAGGCTGAAGTCGCCATCGATGCCTCTGGTGTCGCTCTCGTGCCCCGTTTCTGCGCTTACCCTGCCCTCACTCCCGAAACCCTGGATCAGAGCAAATACTGGGCGGTGGAGTCGCAGAACACTGTTGTCCAGTCTGCGCCTCCTTTACCTGGCCCCAATCAAGTTCTCGTCCAGATTTCGACTCTTTCTGACACCGAGGGCGGTCTTCAGGGCATCGTTGGGACGGTCGCGCGCTCGCGGTCTTCGCAGTGGCCAGCTGGAGCTCGTGTGGTGGCTGTTGTGCCCGCTACTCGCTCCAACTTCGTTGTCGTTCACGAGGGGCAGATCGCCGCGATTCCCGAAGGCGCTGATGAGCAAAGCTCGGCCAGCGTCGCGCTGCTGTTGGTCTTCACTGCGCTTGGTCTCCGCCTCGACTCCCGGCCGTTGAAGAGCTTGCAGCAGATTCAAGCCGTCGTCCTTCACACCGGAAAATTCGCTGCCTCTGTCGCGCGCGTTCTCGAACATCTCGGCGTCAAGGCGGTCTTGCTTCCGCCCACGCTCCCTCTGATCCTGCCCCGCCTTTCTGCCGGTGACGTTATCATTGGCGGACTGCCCGCTGAATCCGCTCGCACTGTTCCCCGCATCAACGGTGTCTCCGTGTTCAACTGGGATGACGCGGACCAGGGTGCGCTCGCCTCTGTCGCTCAAAACCCGTGGTTGGTTGGCACTACAATTGAGGCATACCTGGCCAAGGCTTTGGCGGCCGTCAGCGTGGACAGCCTCTCGCTCACTCCGACGCAACTGCTTCCATCTTCCTACGACGTCAACCGGACTCTGGCCCTGGCGGACGACAAGTTCTACCTCGTGTTGGGCGGTATCGGCTCTTTGGGTCTTCAGGTCGCCATTTGGCTCTACCGAGTGAGTATCTTTTTTCTTCGCTTCGACAACTACTGAGCCTAATGCTTGTCTGCAGAAAGGTGCCCGCCATATCGCACTTACTTCCCGAACCGGTGTTGCCCGACTTGCCGGTCCCAAGAACAGGTCCCTGCGCGGTGCTGTCGACTACCTCCAAAGCCTGCCCGACCTTGATCTTCGGCTCGAGGCTTGCGACGCCACGTCGGTCGACGCTCTTACGTCTCTCATCGACTCGTTGGATTGCCCTCTTGCCGGTGCTATCTTCACTGCGGCTGTCCTCGCCGATCGTTTGTTCTTGAAGCAGGACGCCGAGAGTTTCGTTGTCCCCTTCAAGCCGAAGACGGAGGCATATTTCGCGCTGGAGAAGGTCGTCGCAATCGAAAAACTCGACTTCCTGCTTGCCATTTC
Organism: Mycena sanguinolenta; assembly: GCA_014462675.1. NCBI lineage: Eukaryota > Fungi > Basidiomycota > Agaricomycetes > Agaricales > Mycenaceae > Mycena > Mycena sanguinolenta. The sequence continues at coordinate 3,228,706 of JACAZH010000014.1, forward strand.
TTCTGTTGCCAGCTTCGGTGCCGCTGGTCAGACCAACTATGCTAGGTGAGTTTCGTGTCGATACATACCTTCAACCCTGTCTGATCTTTGCAATCAGTGCCAACACCGGTATCGAGTACTTGACGGCACGGTACCCCAATGCCTGGGCCTTTGTCTCGCCTGGTATCGCCGATTCCAACGTCGGATTCGATCTCTTCACTTCTGCCAACTCTCATATTGAGATGTGGGAGTCGTCGACTTACAACAGCTACGGTATGAAGCTCCATTAAGCAGTCAATGATCCCGTCTAATGTCTCGTTTAGAAATCTGTCTCTGCCTCGAGGACGGTCTGCTGCGCATGGCGAATGGCGAGCGTATCTCTCTCTACGTGCCCAACCTGAACTGGGATGCCATCTACACGTCAGTCAGCGAGTCCCCGCTTTACAACCACCTCGTGAAAATCGATGCCACGCAAGATGAGATGGAGGTCGAGGACCCGTACGTGGTCCTGCAGGAGATCGTCCTCAAGTTCGTCGACGCTTCCGAAGACGAGTTCGAGCGGAATGTTCCCCTCACGTCCTACGGGTAAGTATATTGCTCTCTCTGGTATCACCTCACTTATATATATATATCTTCATTCAGTCTTGACTCTCTTTCCGCGGCGAGAATGTCTACCGCCCTGAAGCCTTATATGTCAGTCACTCAGATCCAACTGCTGGGAGACCTCAGCCTCGAGGACCTCGTTGGGAAGATGCAAAGCACGAAGCAGACGGCAGTGGACGAGCCCGCAGCCAACTTGACCGAACGGCCGTTCGCATGGGACGCGCTCCATCAGCCCGGCCAGACCGTACTCAAGCTCACCATCGGCAGCGGAACCCCGCTCATCATCCTCCACGGTGGTGCTGGAGACATTGCCGCTTTCCGCGCGACCCAAGAGCAGTTCGCCACCCCCCTCTGGGCGATCCAGCCAACTCCGGAGGCGCCCCTCGATACCGTCGACACCTTGGCGCAGTTCTACTTCGAGAAGATCAAGGAAGCGCGCCCGGCGGGTCCTTACCGTATCGCTGGATTCTCCGCTTCGAGCATGGTCACCCTGCGCCTCGCGCAGCTCCTCGAGGAGAATGAGGACGAGATCGTCCAGCTCACCTGGGTTGATCACCACCCCCTCGTCTTCACTTCACCGCTCCACGGCTTCACCGCCGACGTGCAGACGTTCGACGACTTGAAGCTCTACGGGCGGAAAGCCAGTGTGGCCATGGTTGCCGATTGCTGCAGCCGCGACTCGGCTCCCGCTCGTCGTCTGTACGGCGAGAACCTCGTCGCCGCCTCGGAGGATCGCCCGTCTGCCGCGAACGCGCTCGAGTCCTGGGAGTGGATCAAGCTGACGACGGAGATGAACTTGAAGCAGGTCGTCGAGTTCGGAGGCGGATGGGACGTCTGGGTTACCACCAACGCCAAGGCGCGCGAGGAGGCGGCCAGGCAGCGCATGATCAAGGAGATCGCGAAGGTTCGGGCACCGATGAACGTTCTCGTTGCCAACTGGGGCCTGCGTTCGCTTCTTGGCTTGGACTGGAGCGATCTCGGCACGTCGCTCAGCCAGCGGGACACGACCGTCAAGTTCTTCGACTCGGGCCACTTCGATATCTTCGAGAAGGCGGACTTCTCGCGCGCTCTCGAGTTCGACTGGGTCGTCGACCCGGTGCCCAAGCATGAGTGGGCGACGATGGTGCACAACCCGGCAATGAAGGACCTCAGAGTGATGTTCAAGATCCTGGACACGATGGCGCTGCGGGTCATGGCTGACACGCTCAAGCAGAATCCCCCCGTGGGCTCAGAGGTATGTCTCTTCCTTCTGGACGTTGACAGTAACTGACGCGTCGTTAGATTTCTCGCCAGCGGCTGTATGATGTGACGGAAGAGTTCGTTCGTACGCAATCCCAGAGCACATGGACCGACGAGGAGTACGAGCGCTCGAAGACGCTGTTCCCATTGTACTTCGAGACGACGGAGCGTATTTCGAAGGTGCATCCCTCGATAATGGAGTCGCCGGCAGTATGTGTATATTCTTCTGAGCGCGGACCGTTCACTGAATCTTTGCTCTAGGCGGCCGTTGGAGCGCTGTATTCGGACGACATGATGGACCCCTTCTATCGCGAGAACAAGGTGTTCACCAGCATGAACCAAGAGGCGACGAAGTACTTCAAGTCCCTCGTCTCGTCTCCCGACTTCGGGAAGCAGCGGCCGATCCGGGTGTTGGAAGTCGGTGCCGGTGCGTATATCTTGTCTCTTCTTCGATGCCTCTCCTGACGTGCACGTAGGTGTCGGTGGTCTGACCAAGTTCCTCGTCGAAGCCTTGTGCGACATGCCCAACGCCGAGGTTGAGTACACGGTCACCGATCTCTCGTACTCGCTCGCCAGCAGCTTGGCGCAATCCTTCACCTATAAAAACATGGTTGCGAAGATGTATGACCTTTCGAAGACGCCAGCAGAGCAGGGGCTCCAGCTGGGTCACTACGACATAATTACGGGCCTGAACGTCATTCACGCTGTTCCCGACCTCAACGCCACGCTTCGTGATCTCAACTCGCTCCTCGCGCCCGGCGGCCGTCTCCTTGTCGTCGACACCGACGGTACCGCACGCAGCGCAAATCCGCCCCGCCCCGGCGCGATCTGGAACGACTTCATTTGGGGCTCGTTCCAGGGCTGGTTCGGGTACACGGATGACCGGGCGCACTGCACAATTGACGAGAAGGAGTGGCGTGCAAGACTCACGGCGACCGGATACTCGAACGTCAAGGTGTGCCACGAGGATGCGGGGACGTGTATCATGTTCGAGGCAGAACGGGTTTAAAGATGTATAATCAATAATGTTTTTTTCTAGACAACAATTATCAAGCCATAGAGCATGCATGTACTTACAACTAGACATATTTATATTTAATTGGGGTTTTCTTCTCATATATCGGTCGTATCGGTCCTTCAGAAGAGCTAATTGGCCTGAACGTTGAATTCGCGTCACGCTGTGACACATCGCGTTGTCTTTGCGAGTCGTCTTCATCTTTGCTCTGTCGTTGGATTTGCGCTATTCTCATCCCTGCGCGCGCATTTGAACAATTCATGGAGCCCGAACTTCCGGCACAATCTACAACTCGTCTTGAATGCTTGGACTGTGGCAAGGCTCATCCCCCACGCGCCGTCATCCCATCGCCTAGCCAGTCTATTATCACCCAGGAATTACTACCCACTGCTTCGGAAGCAGCAGTCATCCGCCATTTTGTTCTGGACACCGACGCAGAAATCGATCGCCTCCAGTGCGAGGTCGCCATACTTCGTCGTCGCTCCGAGCAGCACACGCACATCATTGCCCCCCATCCGACGCGTACCCTCCGAAATCGTGACAGAAATTTTCCTGCACCTCACTGCAATCGACGCAGGCCCAGTCGTGAATACCGTGGCGTACCCGGATCGCAGCGGCTGCGACGCCTTTTTCGCAAAGAACGATAAAGTTAGGCCTGTTCTCCATCGGGCGCCGTTGATATTCGGAGAGGTCTCTCGTCCATGGAGGGATATCGCGCTTTCAACGCCAAGGCTGTGGAACTCCATCTTCGTCTACTGCACAGACGACGGAAAATTACGAAACTATATTTCGCTTTGTGATATGTGGTTGAAGCGATCTGGCTCGCTACCATTGTCTATTCGATTCCATCGCTCTCCTACTGAGGAAGTTCCCCCACGCATCACGGACGACTGTCAAGCTTTCCTACGGACCATTCTGCCTTTTGCTCACCGCTGGCGCTTGTTGGACTTTGCTCATGTTCCAGCTTCTTCGTACGACGTTCTTCATGACTGTCTACCGGACTCCCTACTTATTCTCGAGGCTCTTTCCGTTCGTTACACTACCCCGGACGGTTCTTCCTGCAAAGCATGGGCAGAGCTCCGCAATGCACCCAAATTGCGCTTTCTGCGCTATGACAGCATCGGCGACACTCGTGCTGAGGAATGGCAAACTTCCCGTGGTCGCAAGTAACGCACATTGATCTCGGGAACTGCTCGGCAGATGATTGTCTTCGTATTTTGAGCGCTGCCCCGACCGTGGTGGACTGCAGATTCAGCATCGAGCGCGTGTCCGCCTTTCTGCATCCTCCAGTAACCCATTCTGCATTGAAAACCCTCAGAATCCAGGTCCATACCAGTATCCGTCTTGATCTCACCTGTCCGCGACTCTCGATTCTCGAAATCGATATCTACTCTTCAGAATTTTCTTTTAAGGCTCCAACCTTTTGTTTTTCGTTTGTGCCCACGAACAAAAAAAAAAGGAAACGGTAAAAAAACAGTTTAAAACCGTTTGAAACCGTTTAAAACGGTTTCCCCTCAACATACACATAATAGCCTGATGGGCCGTGTTAAGAGCCTCACCATTGGAGCCGTGGACGAGGTGTTTGAGCTCTGAACAACTCCGAATGGGTTCTGTGGGCTTTGAGCTTGACCCAGAGGTGCTTACCTTCAGGAAATGAGCTGAATGTGCCGACACAGCAAGGTTGGGGTGGAGCCTTGGGCTGGTAAGATAAGATGTGTCTTATCACGGCCCTCTATCACATTTCATTTCGTTCAGCTGTTCGGTTCGGTTGGACTTCTCGAATTGTGTGTCCGAACACTTCCCGAACGAAACAATCTCCGTAACATAGGTTTTCATTTCCGTCCACATCACCTAACCGTTTGAACCGTGTGAAAATGTTTTAAAAACCGTTTGCCCTCGCTGACAAAAAAAAAAAGAAACGAAAACGGTTATAACCGTTCGAAACGTTTGTACAAGGAAACGGTTGGAGCCTTATTTTCTTTCCATGACTTTCCGTCTTTTAATGCACGCTCCGGCCCAAACATCCAAGATTTCACGATGGCAAGATCCAGCATCGACGATGATCAATTCATAGCTTGTCTTACGGATATGCCAAGCCTACGACACCTCAGCGTTTCGGAATACGGACAGCCGCAATTCACAATTGGGCTCTGGGCCTCCCTCACCTGGCAAACGGACTTGACACCGCTCGTTCCCGATCTCGAGTCGCTTGAATATTACGGAGGAGGGCAGTACAGCCTTGGAGCCGTGGCGCTGATGCTTGAGTCTCGGGTACACGCCAAATTCAAGGCGATGGACCTTGAAATTCGGCGAAGGATGAGCTAATCGGCTTGTCAACGACTAGGAGCATTTGGACAATTCGGATTGGATATCAGTGTGAGACATGGAGTCGAACCCGGTACTTGGGAAGACGAAGAGGGTGACACGGACGACGACGAAAGCTAGGCTAGGCTCGATGGTGGATTCAGCGATCAGTAGTGTTCCGTTGTTGACATTGAGCGCATTGGCTGGCGTTGATTTTAAATATAACTGGTTATCGATCCCTCCCGACCCAAGAGTATTGCGCAGAATTCCTCAAGGAAAGATGAACTCGTGGACTCGAAAGTTCGCATTTCGTGGATTCCCGATTATGATCAGGGCGGTGCTGAACCAGTAGCTGTTCTGTCGTTGGAAAGCAAGCTGTGGAAGACATAACTCATTCCATACAGTTTCGATAGACAACGGTCACCGGTCTGCGGAAAACGGCCTAGGGGACAGCGATCAGTTGCTTTCAACTTGACCCCTCCGGCGTTTCCCTTTTTGGGTAAGTACCTTAGCTCTTGCCACCATGTCGTCTCCCCTTGCCAAGCGGCAACGCACCGAAGACGCGTCAACAACGCGTTCCAGCGTCTGGTACAAAGACGGCAGCATCATCCTACAGGCTGCGGACACCCAATTTCGCGTACACTGGGGTGTTCCGTCCCAGCACTCTTCCTTCTTCCGTGACTTGGAAGACCTCCCCCAGCCTCCGGACCAGCCTGCCGTCGATGGCTGCGTAATTGTCGAGGTCTGCATAATGACTTGGTTTTAGCAGACAGGATGCCGAACTTTATTTTCTATAGCTTCAGGACTCCGCCGTTGACGTCGAACACCTATTGAAGGCGCTATACGATCCGTCCGTGCATATTTTTTGGTCGTGCTCATGCTGAAGAGATGGCATATAGGACGTTTCTGAGTCAGACCGCTCTCCCGCTTGCCGTCGTTGGAGCCCTCATTCGACTGGGACACAAATACGATTTTAAGAACCTACTTGATTCAGCAGTGGCGCGTTTAACATCCCAGAATCCTGCGACTCTTGAAGAATTCGACGCCCTGTTCGTCATTAAATCCAAGCCGACGCCTATCATAATCTATCCTGGTTACTCCCTTGGTATGTTGGCATTGGCGCGAGAGAAGAACATAGGATTGGCCCTTCCTTTCGCGTTTTATCTCGCATCCGGAGGTAACATGGTCAGCTCCCTCGCAATAGGCATAACACCATAGCTAAAGCGCGAATAGGAGCAATTTCTTCAGGCAGTTCGAAGGAAGGACGAAGCAATACCATCCCTGTCTTTGGATGATATTTGCCGTTGCTTCATTGGCCGCCAAAGGCTTGTGACCAAGCAATTCCAGCCCGGTTATACGCTGGGATGGCTGCGAGAGTGGCCGCATCCACCTGCAGACTGTAACAATCCTGCAAAATGTACCGCTAAGCGCAAGTCCAAGTTTCACTCTTACATGGATGCGAACTGCGTGCAACCTTTCCTCGAAGGGAGTCAAGCCGATATATGGAAAGGGCGTTTCTGTGCCGCATGCTATGAACATATCATCAAGTCAGTCACTGCTGGTCGGAAGAAGATGTGGGAGGAATTGCTTGTCATTTTCGATTTACCCCCGTGGGATCAGCTGAAGAACGACCTGTAGACCATTTGAACTGCTCTTTGCACTTGCTACCCCTCTTTGTACCTACAGTTAATGCAGTTGGCGCTTTTTATATTGGCGAACCGAACGATTTGGAGCACTCATTGGTCTCGCGACGCACGCCCTCCATCCGAGTTGCCCAAGACATAGCACACCCTCTTTACTCCGTGCACAAAACCATAACACTCCGATATCAGGGTCTAAAGCCGGAACATTGGGAATTTTTGTGGACACTGACAGCGATGACGCACGGCCTGTCTTTTTCTTTATCAGTGACACGGATAGCAAAACTAATGGATCTTGTAATATTTTGGCTTCCTTTCCTCGGTACGCGTATCATGACTTGATAATATTTGTTGTGTTCGGCCCTTGCTCTGTGCCTTGTGATGCAAGTTGTAATTGTTGGAGTCCAAAAGCGGACTGCGATGAATCGCTTTGACCACGCAATGCTTCCTTTTTTGAATGGGAGAATGAATGTTACTTAAAGCTATTACAGAGTCGCTCTCCCCTCCCTTGGATCGAATGCGTATTGATTTTCCCTTGGGTGGCCAGTGCTAGGACTTGTACTTGCTGTGCAGTGCCGTTTCTGATCCGATTCTCACGACTCTGATCCGCCCTTGCGCTTGTCTTCCTTGCTCCGAGTCGCTCGTGCTACTGACTCTACGCGTTTTTTGTCGTGATACTAACTTCCACCTCACGTTCTGGGCCCTCGCTTGCTAATTTCGATTTCACTGTTTACACGGAGCGCCAAGGCGACAATCTGCCACCAGAAGACTTTGACCTGGCCGACATCAATGAGTACGTGGATGGTGAAACTCACCACAAGACTAGCTTGAGGCTCACACACGCTTACGTCGCCACGGCTGCCGGCGTAGATGTCGGTCTCCCTTTGCAAGCTTTCTTCCCGTTCCATGCGTATACGGCCGAGAACAGAGCTGCCGGCCGCCTGAGGCCATAGAGAAAGCTACCGCGTCTCTTCCTGCTTTCTTGACCGCGGAAATCGAGAAGGAACGCGTCAAGAGGAAGAATCTCGCTGAGACGGCGCGTGATCAGCGTGGGCGGCAACCACAGCCAGAGCGCACCGCCGTCACGCGGCTCCCTCCGGCGACTCAAACCCCGCGACGTTGAAGCAGCCAGACAGTTTTCGCACTCGCGTGCGCCGTCGCTCCACGACGCGATCCCGTGAGCACCACGTCCGGAGGGACCGTCTTCCTCTGCTTCCCGCTTGTTTGATGAACACAACGCGTTCCGCCAAGCAGCCAAGGCCCCTTTTCAAGGTACCTCGTTTCCGATATCCGCACGGCTCAGCCCTTCCGTGGCTCCATCCAGTCCATCTGCATTTCGTGGGATCTCAACGACTTATCGCGACGAGCGTCTGCATCCTCTGCGACGTGAAACATCCCGCCCTCTCCCGAGACCCACCTGCCGTGGCTCGCCTCGGGCGCCCGACTCTCGTCAGTCACTCGCCACCGGTTGCAAGATGTAGGAGAAGTTGTTTGATGTTTTTTATCTGCACTGAAACGACCTATAGACCTCTATGAACGGCTCTCCACGCTTCGTCCATGTCTATGAGCATATCTTCACGCTGTGCCCATGTCTATGGGCATACAATTTATCCAGTCATTTCGACCCGTGACGACTTCGAGCACTCTTCAATCTCGCGATATGCGTCCTCCATCCGGGTTTCTCACGCCAGGTTGCTCATCGCCTTTTCGAGAACGGCTACAGTTTGTCCCTTTTTGTCCTTCTGTTCGGTGACAGAGATCGACTACCCTTCGGCTAGCAAACCAGATCGCTGATATGATTTTTGCGAGTGCACTGATACTTTATGAGTACCCATATTCAATTCAGTTTTCCTGTCATCCGGTTTGAAAGTTAAAGTAAGATAGACTCAGAGTATAGAGACTCAAGCTCGGACGCGACGCGCGTCAATTTGGTGTCACGGTGTGACGCGACGCGCTTCGTCTTGCTTCTATCTCGATTCTCTAATCGACTCCATCTCTAATCCCTCTCGAAAGTTGTCCAATCGCCGTCGACATTGAATAATCGCCGTGTTCCTTTCGCCAAACTCAGGTTCGGCTCAGCACGGGTGGCGCAGATCAAACCTTATTGCGATGCTTCCTTCTTGCTTCAACTTGTGTCAAAAATTCAAATCCCGACTATAAAGACAGAGCCGAGACCTAGTCAATTGTTATCGCTGCGCTCCCAATTCCCCCAGCTCTCATTTTTTTTTGCCTCGCGAAACCCCAGTAACCAGCCATGTCTGCTCCTGGTGAGTCTTTCGGTATTTACGTACGATGTCGCGATCGACGTTCACCTTGCCTCTTCTGTAGCTGGTCAGATACATTTGCGACGTCGTAGATTCCTACTGACTGTTCGATTGTTTCTCTTTGTCCACAGCCCACATTACCACCGTGTGTTTTCTCTTGCATTATTTATTTCATTGCATGACTTGCTACTCAGGTCGGTGTGAAGAGACCCGATTTTTCGACCGGCGGCACTCCCGTTACCATCCAAGTCAACAGTTTCCAGACCACAGTCCCTAACAGCGTGCGTGCGCTTTTTTTTGTGAAATTAATATTCACGACGGCTTTCTCCAGAAAATCTATCACTACGATGGTATATTTCTGCATTCGTTTTGAGTGCATACTTATATTCTTGCAGTTGTTATCTCGCCGTCGGAGAAGACTCTCCCTGCCCGCATGACCATGGCCCTCATCCGTCGTCTCCAGTTCGACGTTGCACCGCAGCTGTAGGTCCAACCCACTTTCACTTCATGCTTGATCTTGAAACCTGACCAGTTTCACCCCTCGTTGCGTGTACGATGGACGCAAGAATATCTTCTCGATCCACAAGCTCAAGTTCGACACCGGGTCGCAAGAATTCGACGTGACTCTCGCCGACGAGTCCCCGTCCGCGAGCGGCAAGGGTCCCAAGGTCTACAAGATCAAGCTCACCCTCGTCGCGGAAATCAATCCCGAGGTTTTGCATCGCTTCATCGAGGGCAAAGCGTCTCACGACAACACGGTCTTGACCGCCATTACGGTCTGTTCATTCCTTGTTGCTTTATGGCTTCGCTCATCAAGTACCCAGGCCCTCAACGTCGTCATTCGCATGCAACCCAGCTTGTCGTATCCGTTCAACGTCCGCTCTTTCTTCACCGACCGTGAGACCAAGGACATCGGGGCGGGCCTCGAGCTTTGTGAGTTGGATGGATCCCTCCTGCCGTTCATGCCCGCTAACATTTTTTCAGGGCGCGGGTACTTCCAGTCTGTTCGTCCAGGCATCGGGAAAATGCTCATCAACGTCGACATCTCCACCGGGACGATGTATAAGAAAGGTTCGGTCTTTCCATCCTTATTGTTTGTACTCGGCTGACCATCAAACAGGGCCGTTGCTCCGCCTTTGCCTGGAATACATCAAGAAGGATCATCCCAACGCTCTCTCTCCGCTCAGCGGCTTTCCCGATCGCGAACGTCTTCGTCTGCAGCGGTTCATCAGTGGCATCCGCATTCTCACTACTCACGTCGGGCCCGATGGTCAGAAACACACGACACCGCGTGTCTTGAAGAAGTTGAGCCAGGCCGGCGCCAACAGGCTATCGTTCAGTATGCGCGATGGCACGAGCATGACGGTTGCGGACTATTTCCGGCAGACGCTGAACAAGCCCCTACAGTTTCCGGACGTGATTTGCGCTGAGGTCGGTTCTCTTTCTTCTCGTAGGTCTGTCTCATCCACCCCGCAGGTTGGATCCGGCGCCCTCATTCCGCTTGGTGAGCTGACTTGCCTCTTCATTCCTATCGTCTGACTCTTTTTCTTCAGAGCTGTGCGATGTCCCCCCTGGTCAGCTCATGCGCAAGCAGGTCCCGCCAGAGAAGACCAAGGACGTGTAAGTCGTCCATATATTCCAATACGTGAACGTTCATCCTTTTCAGGCTCGACTTTGCGACCAAGAAGCCTCTCGACCGTCTGCAGAGCATCAAGAATGGCATCAATGTACGTCCACTTTCTTTCCACCTCTTATTTCAGGACTAACGTCAACTCCCAAAAGGTTCTCGACTACGGTCAATCGGAATACGTTCGCCAATTCGGCATGAATGTCAATTGTGCCATGGGTCCTCTCAAGGTTCAGGCCAGGGTCTTGAAGCCGCCTGTATTGAAGTACGGCCCCGGCTCACGGCAACCGACCATTGTGAATCTCTTTTTGCGTCGGTTCATTGCACCATTTCATCATTGCTTTCCAGACCCCTCGTGACGGCGCTTGGAACATGGTCGACAAGAAATTCTTCAAGCCTGTATCCATCGATCGCTGGGTCGTCGTTGTGTACGAACAACAACGCCGTTTCAACGCCCAGTCAGCGCAGGAAATGATCAGTCAGTGCCTTTCACGTTTCGTTTTCATGTTAATCTCATTTTGTGCAGATGGGCTTTGCAGTAGCTGTCGCGATGTTGGTATCAAGCTCGCTCCTACACACTTCATCACCTGGCAGAATGGGCAAGGACGCATTGGCGATCAACTCCGGGTACGTTCGATTCTCTTGCAGTCAACCCGATTAACATTTTCCAAGGCGGCCGGTGCCGAGTGCGCTCAGAAGATGGGCAAGGGCCCTCAACTCATCGTCGTTATTTTGGTAAGGCCGTTCGCTTCCTGACTCGACTTGTTCTCACTCGTATCACATAGCCCGAGGGTGGCAATGATATTTACACCAGGTACGTGCTTTGTTCTATACAATCTTTCAAGTCGCTTATTACCTTTCAGTGTAAAACACTTTGGCGACATCACCGTAGGACCCTTGCGATCTCTTTTCTTCTTGCTCTCAACTCTGTTTAGATGGGCGTCGCAACACAGTGCCTCAAGGTGAGTCCCCTTCTCTTTCCTCGTGCTCAAAATCAATTTCCTTCGTAGTCCTCGAAATGCTCCCGGGCCAAGCCGCAATATTATGCGAACGTTTGTTTTAAAGTATGTTTTATCTAGGACGATGTTTCCTTTGCTCACATTCCTCTAGGATCAACGTGAAGCTTGGCGGTATCAACACCATCCCAGGTAATATACACCGACGCTGGCTGAATGTTGAGCTCATCGTTATAGACCCCAGCTCGGTTAGTGTCCTCACCGACCCACACAACCCGACAATTGTCATGGGTGCCGATGTAAGATATTCGTTCTCTTTCCCAGTGCTTGTTCTGACGCTCTGCCAGCTTATTCACCCCGCACCTGGCTCGGATGGACGCCCGTCTTTCGCCGCCCTCGTCGGCAACGTTGACTCCGACACCGCGAAGTACATCGCTGCCAGCCGCGTCCAGACTTCTCGTCAAGAGATGATCGAGGAGCTCGAGTCGATGAGCGAGCACTGCCTCTCGATGTACATGAGGTAGGCTTCAACCTTGCACATCGCTACCATTTCGACAACTTTTCGCAGGTACCGACAGATGGCCGAGGGCAAGGCAATCGGGACTACTGCTCCGAAGCGCATCATCTTCTACCGCGGTGCGTTCCTTTCCTTCTTTACATTTCTGTGGCTGATTCTTTTCAGATGGTGTCTCGGAGGGCCAGTTCAAGCAAGTCCTCGAGCAAGGTTCGCCTGAACCATTCTTTTCTTTCACAGTACTGACCATGACGCAGAACTGCCGCTCATCAGAAGTCCGTGTTATATCCTGCACGCCGATAAATCGCTCATCATTTTCCTTCTCGTTAGAGGCTTGTGTGACCCTGAAGATCAACCCCAAGATCACGATCCTCGTCGTGGGCAAGGTATGTTCTCGCCTTCTTAATACCTTCCGCTTGCTGAAGCTTCCTCACAGCGCCACCACGTTCGGTGTGGCCGCTCGTTCTGCTGTGTCACGTTGTCATTAATATCTTCCAGATTCTTCCCGATGAGCGAGCGCGAAGCCGACCGCAGTGGAAATTGCAGGGCCGGCACCGTCGTCGACCGCGATGTCGCCCACCCCACCGAGTTCGATTTCTACCTCCAGGCGCACGGCGGGTTGCTCGGTACGTTCAGCATATCTTCTGCTGCTGTCCACTGACTTTCTCTTAGGCACCAGTCGCCCTGCTCATTATTCGGTGCTTTACGATGTACGTTTCCGCCTTTGAGTTTTCGCCCCAAAAACTTGATACGCTCGCCACAGGAAAACCACTTCAGTGCCGATGCCCTGCAGTCGCTTTCGTTCGCACTTTGCCACGTCTACGCGCGCTCCACTCGCTCCGTGTCGATCCCGGCGCCGGTGTATTGTATGGCCGCTTCCTACTTTTTTATTCTCCATCTAATCCTCTTCAGATGCCGACATCGTGTGCTCGCGGGCGAAGAACCACTACGATCCCCAGGGCACTGTTGACTTTAGCGATAGCGCCACGCAAGTCGATGGTTCGTGTCTAGCATTTCTTGCCCAAACCACCACTAAACCTCTGCAGAGGGTCAAGCAGCGTCGTCGCTCGAACAGTTCAGACGCGGGTTCAAGCCTCTCCACCAGTCGCAATCTACTCTCATGTATGTGCATTCTTCGAACCCATACGTTTTTCTCGGCTGACCGTTCTTGCAGGTATTTCTCTTGAGGTTTCGTCTCTTTTCTTATCTCGCTCCTCTCTCGCCTGACTCACTCTGCTAGATCTAACGTCAATTTAAATAAGAGTCTTGCGGGCAGTTGGCCCGTGTATTTAGATTAAATAAAATCACTAGTTGTACTTGTACTCACGACTCTGACAATCGATTATGCTTGATCTATCTTGCCGTCCACTGAGTTGATCGTGAGTGGAACTGCATTATGAGCGTCAGTGCTAACTCGAAGGAATATTCGGTAAGACTTTATCCGATCTTGGCTCCTACCATCATGTCGTCCCCCTCTGCAAAGCGCCAGCGCACTGAACACGCATCAATCACGCGTTCCAACATATGGTACAGGGACGGCAGCGTTGTCCTGCAGACCGAAAGCACTCAGTTTCGTGTACACTGGGGACTTCTGTCTCAGCACTCTCCATTCTTCCGTGACTTGGAGAACATCCCGCAGCCTCCAGACGAACCCACCATCGACGGCTGCCCAATCGTTGAGCTCCAAGACTCCGCCGTTGACGTCGAACACCTCTTGACCGCGTTATACGATCCGTCCGTGTGTGTTTCTCGGGTCGGGTCCACGTTGACGTGAGGTGGTGTATAGGACGTTTCTGAGCCAGACCGCTCTCCCGCTTGCCATCGTGGGCGCTCTCATTCGGCTGGGACGCAAATACGATTTCAAGAATCTCCTTGATTCAGCAGTGGCGCGTTTAACATTCCAGAATCCTACGACTCTGGAAGAATACGACAATCTGATCGCCGACGGAAATTATAATCTGACGCGTATCACCTCTTATCCTGGTTATGCCCTAGACCTGTTAACGTTGGCACGAGAGAACAACCTAGGACTGGTCCTTCCTGTCGCGTATTATCGCGCACTCATTTGTGACCCCGTCAGTCCCCTTGATAGATTTGACACCCGACCTAATGTTTTAAGCAGCTTCAGTTACTTGAGGGTACTAAAATGAGTGGCGAAAAATTGGCATCTCTCTCCGTGGATGATCTTTACCGCTGCCTCATTGGCCGCCAAAAGCTCGTGACCAAGCAATATCAGCCGGGTTATACGTTGGGATGGTTGCGGGAGTGGCCGTATACAGACTGTCGCAATCCTGAAGGATGTGGGGCTAAGCGCAAGTTGAAGTTCCACTCCTACATGGACCGGAATACCGTGAAGGCCTTCGTGATGGTCCCAAGTGAGCAGAGAGCGATCCCTGGTATCTGTGCCACATGCCACCAGCATGTCACTGAGTCAATCAATGAAGGTAGAAAGAAGATGTGGGAGGAGCTACCTGGTTTCTTCGATTTGCCCCCCTGGAATGAGCTGAAGAATGACTTGTAGGACTTTTTGAATTTCTCTCACACTTCTTGGCATCCGAATCGCTATGTTTCGTATACTTGAGGTCCATGCAGTAATTTTCACCTTGTTGCTTTGTCCATTGACGAGCCTCAACAATTTCCATGCATAAAACTGGCAAACTCTGAGTTCGGTGATTTCTTTCGACCCTAGAACCTTGTTCAAAAATTCTTCTAGGAAGCAAAAGTTCGCGGGCAGTTCATGGTGTACGTTGTCCTTCGTGTCAGTGACATGGGCCACTGACAATATCATTCAGCTCGGAAACTAAGTCGCGGCAACAGCCGCAGAAACTCGCTATGCTGATATACTGTATCTTGAAACACCTTGCTTCCTCTGAATCGGTGCGTTTTACTCAATTTCAACTCGGTGTCACAAATGAGTCGACTGCTGTTTCTCGAATCTTTTTTGACTTGTGTCGAGCAACGAAAAAGCACTGCGATCAATCTCTTCGACCACGCACTACTTTCTTTCGGGTTTCTCTCAAGGTTTCGTCTCTTTACCTTTCGCTTTTTCTCTCATCTGACCGGGCCTGTTAGTGATCTAACGTCGATTTATCTTGCGGGCAGTTGCCCTCTGTCAAAATTTAATGAAACTACATTATCTACGACTCTGACCAAACTCTGACAATCGAACAGTCGAATATGCTCGACTTATCTTTCCCGTTTGCCAAGTCGATCGTTTTGGTCGCCAACCCTGTCTCCAAGTATAATTATTTGATCTTGGTGGGAGCTCAGCCGAGGTGAGCTTGCGAGCCGGGGACGGTGGATGTGATCACGTCCTAAGGCTGTGTAGATTAGATACGCAGAATCTCATCTACACAGCCACTTGCTTTGCTCTGCGCTCGCTTCAGCTCGACACTCTCAGCTCTCGGCCCACCCGCCCATCCCCTCTGCTTTTTTCTTTGCTGACGATTGGGTTGCGCTGCGTCTTGTCTCAGACCCGTCGTGGCTCTTGCGTACAGGACCGGCCCGTCTCCGCGTCGTCCCGAAGACACCACCTACCTTGCCTCGTACTTGGTAGTTTACCACCATGTTGTCTCCTCCTGCTGAGTGCCACCGCACTGACGCCGCGTCAATAACGCGTTCCAAGATCTGGTATAAAGACGGCAGTGTAATCCTGCAAGCTGAGAACACCCAGTTTCGCGTTCACTGGGGCGTTCTGTCTCAGCACTCTTCCTTCTTCCGCGACTTGGAGGACCTCCCAGCCTACCGACGAGCCCACCGTTGACGGCTGCCCAATTGTTGAGCTGCAGGACTCCGCCGTTGACGTCGGACACTTGTTGACAGCTCTGTACGATCCGTCGGTGCGTGTTTCTCGTCGTCGTACCGACGCTGACCAGGCGGGATGTAGGACTTTTCTGATTCTGAGTCAGACCGCTCTCCCGCTTACGGTCGCGGGAGACCTCATTCGACTCACACCGGCAACTGCTAAGTATCTCAATCAGGATCTGCATCTTCTTTGCTTCCGCTTCGTCTTTGATTGCTGATATCTGCTTGTCCGCTACCACGATCTCTACATCTGGGTCGCGTTTCCTCTGGCTAACCTTGTTCCAAATACACCTAGGCTTTGCGGACCCCGTCAGGATCCAATCTTGATCTCAGTCCTTCGAAACTGCTTGTTGCCGGCATCTGCTTTTCCGCTACCAAGGTATCTACATCTGGGTCGCGTTTACCTTGTTTCCAACTCACGTCGCCAGAGGTCGCCACTCGCGCGAGGAGCCGCGGTATATCTCCGTATAGGACAAGGTCCAATCCACAATGGTTTCCCATCGAGTGCAGGACTGTGTAAATAGGCACTGGAATTTCCATCGCTCATTTTTCCCTCTTCTGCGCCACCTTTCAAGGCCACCACCTCGCTAAATACCCGACTATAGACCTCATAAGCCTTCAATGCGCCCCGGAATGGTAATGAAACCCTCTCTTCCTTCCGAGGCACCCTTTGACTGTTTGCAGAGGATGGCTTTCATTCGGGGACGTGTCTATGCCAGGTCGAACCCGCCAGCGCTTTACCCGATACCGGCTATTTATATTCAACTTCGTCTTAACGAGTCCTATTCCATGACACCTTACTACTACCTACTACTACCCCTCCGTCGAAACGATGATGCAGTCCACGCCCGAGCACCCCGGCGTTATCCACGACATAATTGTCTGGGTTCTGCACCGCCCCCCTTCGGGAAAACTGAAGTACACACGCTTCCGCTGCTTTTTCAAGGACAACACACACCTCCCTTTAAATCGTCGTCTCGGCATTCGAGGGGAACTTGTTGGGACTCGCGGACGAGCGCAGGGCGGCATCGTTCCAGCTTTGCAACCGTTGTGTGGCGTGTAACCAGCGCAGAAGAGGGTCAAGAGCGCGTAAGTATCTTGCTGCTGCGAGCAGAAACCAGCAAAACGCAAAGGTATATAATCAAAACCAAGGAAGACCGATCGTGTATCTACTAAAGATTATCGCACCAGTCAACCCTCAGCATTCAAGCACCCAACCACCGTCAAGTGGGAGTCACTACCGGGGTAACGCTAGATTCGGTGAAGGTCATCAAGCCCTGGGAGTAGATGTTTCCGAGCACACTGGCGCCCGCAGCGAGTCTGATGGCCGAGTTGCTGAAAATGGTGCCCGCAAACGCTGGCGCCGGCCAGGAGATTGGTGGAGTCACCGGTAGCGAAGAAGACGTCGCTGGCCTGGGCGCCATTGGCAAGAATAATCGAGGCGTTCTCGTCCAAGTCGAAGTGAGAGCCCGAAGTGAAGATGTACCTGGGAGAAGCCAGCATTAGAACAGCAGAAATGACTTTTCATGGTTGCGCTTACTGGCCCTCGCCGTCGAGTGTAATGTTGGTGACAACGTGAAGAATACTGAGAACGTTGTAGATACCGGGGGTGAAAACAGCGCCCGTAAAGTTGGTGGTGCCGTTGCCGCCGGCGTCGCCCATGCCCTTGGTGACGACGATGGATCCGTCGGGGGTGGAGACCACGGGCGTGCCTTCGAGCGCTCTCAGCATGTTCCAGACGGCTTCGGCATCCCTGTGCGCCCGATGTGCGACCGGGGTGCGCTGCTGGACATCACCGGTGATCGCACCGGCAGGGAAACCGCTGACATTATGGCCGGTCGTAGCGACGTTGCCGATGATAGGTCCGGAGTCGCCGGTGTTGGTGATTCCGCCGACGGCCACAACGGTGAAGTCGGCAGCGGTGCCGAGATCAATCTAGAGTGCAATCTGTGAAGACTCGCGATGCGTGGTGGGAGGGAAACACGGACGGCAACATCGGCGCTAACAAATGTGACCACCGCGGCCAGGGTAGCGAGAGTAAAGGCGAATTTCATCGTTGCTTTGTTGATATGCTTGGTGAGCAGTGAACAATATTGTTGTGAGGAGGTGTCTTTTATAATCAACCGGGGTCTCTTTACTTCCCACATGTACCCCCCCCTGGTTTCCCTCACTCCGTTTGCTGGAGAACCGCAACTTCAGGGCAGTGTGGGGCATATTCAAGGTACACTCTGATGTCTTGGTAAAATGTGTGAATGTTTGCCTGGGTGTGCGGGACTTCGGCTCACACCGCCTCCGACAGATAATCGTTGAGGCCAAGCAGGTACGAACGAGAGAGATTGTTGAGGTCTGAACAAGGTACGGACGATAGATACCATTCTTTGGGAAAATATGCTTGGCAAATTCAAGTCGGATGTGTATGGCTCGTTCAACGTTTAAAGTCATCATGTTGTCTTCTTTTCCCACAACCACGGTTCCGGGTTCTTTGCTCCTCTCAAAATGGTACATCTATTTTTGATCCTCCAACCAGAGCAAAGTGCTAAGGAATCAACGTCCGTATAGTTCCCCTAGTTCGACGTTTCTTTCCACACGAATTTACACAAATGTGGTAACAATTTTACATTCTTACGTCGATCCGGGTACAACCTGTGCAACTACAATATTCTCCCTCGCGGAATTTGGGCATAATGAATTGTGCCTATCTCCTCCGACGTGTTGTCATTGCCTTGAGGATGTACACGAACTTTCCCGCGATTTCAAGCCAATGGGCGACTTGCGCGCCCGTGGCAGAGCATTTGATGGCAATTACGGGCGACGGTCGCGGATTCGCCGCACCTTGGGCTTTATTCCTGCTCGAATGCGATGAAAGACTATTTGAATATCTGAAAGGCCGAAATTTCCTTAACTGGTGTTAGGACGAGCGTTGTGTGGCCGTGTTGATCTCTCCTTGGTTCTTTCCATTTGATGAAAAGTTAAAACGCGAACTATGAGTGGTCCTTGCGTTCAGCCAATGCCCATTCTTCCAATATTGGCTGCAATTCCGTCGGAGCTTCCTTAAGGTCCTATCCTGCATCGTGCCTTGACAGCTGACTCTCGCACTCTCGCAGCCGCCGCTCTACATCAGACCGTCCGAAGTCGTACCTCGCTGACCACGCTTTCATCAAGTATCAGATTAAGATTCGGTTGACCCGAAATCAAAACCGGAACTATCAGTTTCGGAATGGAAAAAAGCGCCGCCGAAACTAAATATTTTCAGTTGCACTGGAATCTAATCCGAAACTTAAGATTCCAGAATATGGCTGGAGCTTCCTGAGAAATTCTACGGCGAGGCGGCGATTGGAAACGAACTTAGAACTCGGCTCAATCTAAACTTGGGCAACATTCAAAGTTGTTGGAGATTAGCAGGGCTTCGCTAGGTGTTTTCAAGGCAAAATCATGCCTGGAGACCTTGTCCGTGGTACAGTACTCGCAAATCAACACAGCCGTAGTACAAGAAACGGCGAGTTGCCGTCTTTCAGCAAATTTACAGACGATGACTGGTTGGCTCGGCTAGAGGTTGGGGAAAGATGCGTGTCCAGATTATTGGCCAGGAGTGGCCAGGAGCTTCTGGGCACAACACACTACGGCAGGCGTGCGTTTGATTGAAAGCGCGATCTCGCTATTCCCAACGTTTGATGACGCCGCAACCAAAAGTGAGTGTGCGTCTGCCTGCTAGTTACCAGGTTTTCTGACCGATTCAGGGCAAATTGCATATCCAAGCTTGTGACTACTACCAGGGCTTGAGTTCCCTGGACACAGCAAAAAATCACGCAGAGGCTGCATGTCCTCTAGCTGAGTCTGCTGGAGATCTTCGCCTTGAATGCATAGCCTTGAGCTACATTGCCTGGATAGAATGTCGGCTAGGAAATCGAATGCAGGCTCTTGTCCTTGCAGCCCATGCTCGTCGTCAAGCGCAAGCCGCTGGAGATCTCCATGCCGAAGCCAGGGTCCTTCGTGTCTCTGCAAGGACCCTGCGGGATGCGGCAAAATACGGTGAAGCTACTCAACATGCAGCACATGCTCAGGCCCTCCTCCAAATATGCGGAGCTGCAGGCACGTTCTGTTGGATCTACTCAATGAGACATATCGAAGGCAGTCGGATTACCGACTGGCGCACGAAATGTGCAAGGAAAGTCTCCGGCTCTTCCCCAAGAAGCTTTACCTTGGGGCTCATCTGGTGGTTCTGGTCAACACAATCGACACCGAAGTCGAGCTGGGGCTGGAGATTTCTCAGACACTCACAAAACTCCAGCAAGCACATGAGACTGCGACGGCTCTGGGCTGGGAGACAGGTCGCATTGTGGTTGAAATGATGGATGGTGCAGCGGAGTTGCAGCAAGGGAATGCCGCGGCAGCAAGGGATATTTGGCTACGGTGCCTGGCCAAGCCTACCCACATGGATATCCAGCTTCATTGTCTCGAGAAGCTGGCGGATATGACACTCTGGCCAGAATCTCTGTGGCAGACACACTGGCCAGTACTCCTGCTCGCACAGGCTTTCAAGTTCAAGCAGCAGCGCTCTCTGTCTATGGCTGTACAGTTCTTGGGTAACATCAGCTTCAGAGCCGGAGATGCAGCGACCGCAAAGAGTTTGCTTACCGCTGCTTTGAACAGCTTCACCGAGATGGAGATCTACCGGAGCCAAGGAGAATGCTTGTTACAACTCGGGGAGATTGCCTCTAATGAGGGGAATTTTGCGCGGGAAAAGGAGTTGTGGACGGAAGCACGCCCGTTGTTTGAGCGATCCTCGCAGGGGAGCAAGGTTTTGTTGGTGGATGAGAAGCTCGGAGCTGGAGTTTCTTGAACATTGAATATTGGGCGTAACATTGAAATGTGTGTTCTTTGAGGCTACTTTCGGTGCGAAATCCAAAATTTATCCTTGCGAGCGACTTGGGCAAGTCGAAGAAATTCTGGCCGACCTCGATTATTCGAACTTGCGAATTTGACCAACATTAGCACTTCAACTTGGGGTTCAGTACCTGACCGCAGGTCGAGCGAAATGTGCATATTTGCGGCAAGAATCCGATGTTGAATATTTTGAATCATGCACAACGGAAGCTCTGTAGTGTACCAAGGTGAATTGGCCGAATAAGCAAGATAAGACTCGGAATGATCATTATCGTTCGATCTTGCCAGCCACCTGCTTTATAAAACGGCGCTTGGTATCTTGTACACGGAATTATTTCTACCGCTATGGTGCAGGTCACCTAGCTGCCGCACCCTAATGTTTGAAATTTGGCGGCTTCAAATTTGATCTGATTTCTTATCCAATGTGCTCCGTTTCAACATACGAGAAGATCCTAAAGAGGAATTTTTATTTACTTCAAAACTGAGGGAGCAAAAAAAAAAAGCTGCCTGCCGATTTGGCCACATGCGCGTATTATATTGAAAAAAGCTTTGTCCGAGCTGTAAATAAGTGTAAAACGATGCTACAGAGCTCTACTCATCCACTGGCCTCTCAGGTACGCGACGGTGAAATTTATATGTAGTCGAGCTGAACGCCCGCACCATCCAATACATTCCAAAAAGTAAGCCCAAAATCCCTCCAGAGGTATAATTAATTCGAAAAAAATTTCTCCGGCCGATTTGGCTACTAATGTTTGGTAGCGGCAGCTAGGTGGCCTGCACCATAGATGTGCAAGCGGAAATAACCCACATGCTCTCGAGTGATTCCGTGTGGAGGGCGCTGACCATGGCGCGTAGATTTGCGATCGATGGGTACCTTCCTCTGACAGGAATGTGATGTTGTGTGTATCCGCACAAGGAAATGGACACACGGATTTAAGATTCAAATTCTTGGGGCGCAAATTACCCGCTGTAGACCGAATCTGAGTACACTGCTGTTGACACCGTCAGACACTGGCAATCATTGTGACGAAAGTGGCCAGCTGCAGACCGAGTCGGCGTGCTCGGAGTACTCTGTGGGCGACATCGAACTCTGCACCGTTGATGTTCGAAAAATGAGAAGCCTACATTGGAGTTGAGGCTATGGTGGAGAGAATGATGACTCGCGAAGTGTTCACCACTAATCCGCCGCTTCTGAGAACGTCAGCCAGGAAAAATGATAAAGGCGAGGAACTGCCTTCGATTTTGGGATTATCATTACCAGAGCGGGGACCGATTGAAGTAGCGCTGAGTTGAGCCAGCGAGGCCGCGCCAGAAAATGAAGACAAGGGGTTCGTACACGAAGGCACATTACGCGGGGCGGCGTTCTGCCCAGCGCGTGAAGCTATGCGAGGGAAAATAAGACAGACTTACATGAAAAGGCGGCGCAGAACGCATGAATTGATCTGAATGTCTCGTGCTCGTGCTCTGGAATTAGAGTGAGAAGATCCTGAGTAAACGGTCTAGGATACACACAGTGAAGCTAGCGAGGCCAATGCCATCGAATGCCGCCGTAATACTCCCTCGTGACGCTGAGCTCTAGATCAGGGCAGGAAAATTAGCAATGAACTCGCATAGGCTGTGCGGCATACATGGTTGCGCATGGGGTCCATACGGGCCTGGTCATTCATAGACCTCAAGGATTCGGTAACCCTTTCCATATTCTGAAGGTAAGTATACGGCGCCGCACGAGACGCGGAGGTTTCAAGTGGGAAGGGGTCGCCAAGACGTCTCCCCTGGGTCGAGTCTTGACTAGCAGATTGAGCGGTAGAGTTACTAGAGTGAGAGGCGGTAGCGGAAATCATGATTATGAACCTTGTGCGCGAGCTCAACGTCATATAATGCTGTTCTTGGGGGTAGTCGCGTCGCTCGATCTCCCAGATCGAATGCGCACAAATGTTGGCAAGCGTGAAGCCGCAGCTGGCACTAATCGAGAACAATGTAAGGAGGCGACCCAAATGTACTTAAACATTGTGATGGCTCAGAGGAAACAAGCGCGACCCCGATGACGAAACCCACACGGAAGCAATGACGGAAGCGGGCGTGTAGATCCTGATGTCACACGCTTCTTGTTACCGTACCTCCCGCAACCGGGGTCGTCGACCGCGGTCTTTCTTTCCCTGTGGTGTGTTTCACATACCACACGGCCGCCGTTGAGATTTCTTGTTTTCTGCTTTTGGACTTCCTTGTATTCTTCAACACTCCTTCGTCCTCCAAAAGTACTGGCAGACTGTTCCCTCGCACTCGCCACTCAATATGTCTCTCGACGTCGTCAAAGTCCCTGCTTTCGCCGAGTCTTCTTCACCTCCTCAGCCCATGGTTCTGTCTCTCTGGGCCACCGACGTCCACTGCCCCGAGGACTCCATCCCCTCAGCTCATCGAACTGCCCCTGCGTTCGTGCCTCCAAGCCCTCGCAGACGCCGAAGAACCCAGCGATTTCACCGCAGCCGTTGAAAGTGGCTGTCCCGCCCGATTCGTTCTCAGTACCGTCGGTGACTGATACCACAACCACCACTGGTGCCCCTGGATCCTCGGAATCCAAGCGCCATGCACGAATCCGAGCACCCGGACGCGCAAATGTACCCGACGAGGCACCTCCTAGTCCTCTCACAGAATTGGATGCCTCAGAACATTCCGATTCCGATTCTGACTCGGCCTCTGACTCTGGTGCAAAAGAAGATTCAATGCCCGACGGAAGCTCCCCGACCTTCAGCAGTTTTTGCAGTGGGACTCCACTAAGCTGGCAAATATCCAGGTAGATAAAGACGCGTTGGATATCTTAATCATACTAACAAGTCCAGGAACATATCAAGAATTTCGCGAGGGTCCATCTCAAAAAGGCGTCTTTCCGCAAGCAAGACAGAGCCAAGTTGAAGAAGTTCTACGCTCTTGTACGCATAACTTTCGACATCTCCCCCATAAATTATTAACCTCCAGTAGATGTGTATCCTGATCTGGAGCAGTACTCCGGTCACTGGGTGACCGTCCATCTCCTCCAAGCTCATTTGAAGGCTGGAGCTGCTTCTCAAAAGCAGTTCCGCAATAGCGATGCTGTTCGGGCTATTGCGTCGGTTGTGAATAGTGGAGCGACTCAGCCTCTCACACGCACCCGTACCCGTCAGGTTCGTAGTTCTTTTTCGTTCTACGGGTAAAATTTTCAAGGTTTTCTAGGCTTGATACGTTAGCCTACTACGTACAGTTAAATTTGCGAAGGAGTGTTTCTTGAGCTGTATGAACATGCGACTATGAATATGGATTACTATTGTGCTCTTGCATACCTGATTGGTGGCGGCTTCTAGTTGGCACCGACATTTGGCCGACAGAAATGAGCGAAATTTGATTGTCCTGTTGAATGATACAAGAGCTTCCAGCAGCAAAGTACAACAATGTGCAAATGGAGGCCATGTGATATGTGGAACACAGCACAAGGCAAATGCTCAAGACATGGTCACGACAAACCTCGACAAACTCGCGACCGTATTTGGACAGGCATCATAAAAGACGAATGATCCAATCAGGATCTGCATCTTCTTTGCTTCCGCTTCGTCTTTGATTGCAGATATCGGCTTGTCCGCTACCACGATGTCTACATCTGGGCCGCGTTTTCTCTGGCTAACCTTGTTCCAAATACACCTAGGCTTTGCGGCCCCCGTCAGGATCCAATCTTGATCTCAGTCCTTCTTCGAAACTGCTTGTTGCCGGTGTCTGCTTTTCCGCTACCAAGATGTCTACATCTGGGTCGCGTTTACCTTGGTTCCAACTCACGTCGCCAGAGGTCGCCACTCACGCGAGGAGCCGCGGTATATCTCCGTCTAGGACAAGGTCCAATCCACAATGGTTTCCCGTCGAGTGCAGGACTGTGTAAATAGGCGCTGGAATTTCCATCGCTCATTTTTCCCTCTTCTGCGCCACCTCTCAAGACCACCACTTCGCTAAATGCCCGACTATAGACCTTATCAGCCTTCAATGCGCCCCGGAATGGTAATGAAATCCGCTCTTCCTTCCGAGGCACCCTTTGACTGTTTGCAGAGCATGGCTTTCATTCGGGGACGTGTCTATGCCAGGTCGAACCTGCCAGCGCTTTACCCGATACCGGCTATTTATATTCAACCTCGTCTTAACGAGTCCTATTCCATGACACCTTACTACTGCCCCTCCGTCGAAACGATGATGCAGTCCACGCCCGAGCACCCCGGCGTTATCCACGACATAATTGTCTGGGTTCTGCACCACCTCGGGCACCTACCTACAAGGTCACGTGAGGACCACTTAGGTACCTTCTTTTGTAGTAAAGTAAGGTACCTAAGTGGTACCCGCCTCAGCTGAGGCAATTAGGTAAAAGAAGCAACTATGGGCTTCTTCGCCTCTACGGCGGCGTCGCCGTGGCCCGTGCGCAGTGGGTAGCCGCGCCACCTGCGCCTCGCGCCAGGATTCGTAGGCAGGTGGTTCGGGGCCAGCCGTCGGGAGTCAGGACCCCAAGTACGCGAGGTGCCGCATAGATCTTGCAGGGCGGCGGCGGCGGCGGCGGCGTGTACATGCGGCGGCGTTGGCGGATGGTTCATCGGCACCCAATGAAGTTCAATTTAACTGTTGGGACGTTCAGTGGGTAAAAATTATATTGCTACACAGTACACTGGCCAGAGACCAGAGTGCTGCAATAGTCAGTACTGGGCCTCCAACCACTTCTTGCAGCGTGCCGGAGGCTACGTGGGCACCGTGGTACATTCCAGTTGATAAAATACAGCGTGCCGCTACCAATGCACAGCTGCGCACACTACTCAGGCAGGCTGAGAACTTCCGGCAGCACCCGGTGGTGGCAGGTGCTTTTTGGGGAGCAGCACCGATTCACTCGAGGCAGCGGCGCGGTGCGCAATGCGATGGGCGTGACCTCTTGCCCTCGTTGTCACTCAGCTGTAGAAGCCTTACTCGTCTGGCGAGTTTTAAATGGATCCGGAGCCATTGGCCAAAGTGGCGCGCCAGTTGGCGAAAATGAAAAGGAGGCTGGCACCATTGTCCTTGGACTCAAGTATGAATTGACTATTTGATGTGAGCCAAGGGCTGCCGCAGAGCTAGTTGTTGGTGAATAACAGAAAGAGAGGCGCGTAGGAGGCGCCGTCAATCAAGCCCGAAGGGCCGATCACGGCCGATGGCACCGATGACCGCCGGATCAGTGCCACTTACCTCAAGCATCAACCAATAGGATGACGAATAAACGTCGTACACTCTCATTTTTTTTCTCCTGGACGGATGTAGGGCGGTTTCACCCTCTTCAAATGCCGGAGTTGGGGCTGCAGTGTTGCCCGCACCTGACTCAATTTTTGGTGCAATTTTCCCGGCACTTTAATTTGGTGTGCACCATATCGTCCGAAAACCAACCTAATTCCCATATATAACTTGCGTTCAACTATATCTTCAGTTTGAACATCCTACAAAATACCTTGTGTCTCTGGCTATTGCTGCAGGAATGGAGAAGCATCATTCTAGATGCACTTAGAATGAATGGTCCATGAGTACGGGCCTCAGTATAATTATTTGAGGCGAGTTTCCAAGTAATGCCTACCTACTGATATAGAGCTTGGTAGTCGCTGGACGGCGCGCGCAGGCCTCCGAAAGGCTCCTGAACACCTCAAGGCACATCCTCGCGCTGTTTTCGCCCCCAGGGCTTCTCCACAAATGAATACTATCACTACACTGAGTTCAAGCTTCGTCACTGCTGCCCCAAATGATCCTCGTGCCGTGAATGTATACCCCGCATCTGAGTACTTTTGTCTCTGGCTACACAACTGTGTTGTACGACACACTGCCACCTCAAAAATGGCACCCTGTAGCCACGGTGGCCACCTCGAGCACCATGCAATCGCCACCGCCGAACACAACACATGTACAGTCATGCAAAAGTGGTGCAGCCGATATCTCTAGATGTATTTGAGCTGCTGATTTCACTACAATGTAGTTTTGAGTGCACCGCCGCCGCTGCCCCAAAATTCAACCTCCCGCCGCTGACCCACAGCCCGCAAGCACCTCCTCTCTTCAAGTTGGCGAAAGCACATCCATGGATCCAGGCGATTCCGC
The DNA here is from genome assembly GCA_014462675.1 of Mycena sanguinolenta. Taxonomy (NCBI): domain Eukaryota; kingdom Fungi; phylum Basidiomycota; class Agaricomycetes; order Agaricales; family Mycenaceae; genus Mycena; species Mycena sanguinolenta. The sequence goes on from JACAZH010000014.1 coordinate 3,255,643, forward strand.
ATCGGTGTCGTGCTATTTCTGCCACCCCATCACCATCTCCCCGTAAACCAAGCACCTACCGCGCCACTGCCCCCAAATATCCGGGACTCCGTCACTGTATCGAGTGCAGCGTGGGCTCGGGATCGCTCCCAAGCTTCCACAGCACCTCCACCGTCCCTAGGTACCGCCCCCACAACAGCAGGCACCAAGAAACCACCCATCGCCGCCGCTGTAGAAGACGCGGTCGCCGCCGCCGGCCCCAAAGCGCCCCCGCCATTGCAGAAATGCACATAAAACCCCTCATACACGTGGCCCCTTGAATCACCCGCCGACACCGAGCCGATACCACAAGTTGATGCGCGAGGCGGGATACCGCCGTTGCGCACGGGCCACTGCGACGCCGCCGTGGAGGCAAAGAAGCCCATAGTTGCTTCTTTTACCTAATTGCCTCAGCTGAGGCGGTACCACTTAGGTACCTTACTTTACTACAAAAGAAGGTACCTAAGTGGTCCTCACGTGACCTTGTAGGTAGGTGCCCGAGGTGTTCTGCACCGCCTTCCTTCGGGAAAACTGAAGTACACGCTCTTCCGCTGCTTTTTTAAGGACAACACACACCTCCCTTTAAATCGTCGTCTCGGCATTCGAGGGGAGCTTGTTGGGACTCGCGGACGAGCGCAGGGCGGCATCGTTCCAGCTTTGCAACCGTTGTGTGGCGTGTAACCAGTGCAGAAGAGGGTCAAGAGCGCGTAAGTATCTTGCTGCTGTGAGCAGAAACCAGCAAAACGCAAAGGTATATAACCAAAACTAAGCAAGAGCAATCATATATCTACTGAAGATTATCGCACCAATCAACCCTCAGCATTCAAGCACCCAACCACCGTCAAGTGGGATTCACTACCGGCGTAACGCTAGATTCGGTGAAGGTCATCAAGCCCTGGGAGTAGATGTTTCCGAGCACACTAGCGCCCGCAGCGAGTCTGATGGCCGAGTTGCTGAAAATGGTGCCCGCAACGCTGGCGCCGGCCAGGAGATTGGTGGAGTCACCGGTAGCGAAGAAGACGTCGCTGGCCTGGGCCCCATTGGTAAGGATAATCGAGGCATTCTCGTCCAAGTCGAAGTGAGAGCCCGAAGTGAAGATGTACCTGGGAGAAGCCAGCATTAGAACAGCAGAAATGACTTTTCATGGTTGCACTTACTGGCCCTCGCCGTCGAGTGTAATGTTGGTGACAACGTGAAGAATACTTAAAACGTTGTAGATACCGGGGGTGAAAACAGCGCCCGTGAAGTTGGTGGTGCCGTTGCCGTCGGCGTCGCCCATGCCCTTGGTGACGATAATGGATCCGTCGGGGGTGGAGTCCACGGGCGTGCCTTCGAGCGCTCTTAGCATGTTCCAGACGGCTTCGGCATCCGAATGCGCCTGATCCGCGGCCAAGGTGCGCTCCTGGACATCACCGGTGATCGCACCGGGAGGGAAACCACTGATATTATGGCCGGTCGTAGCGACGTTGCCGATGATGGGTCCGGAGTCGCCGGTGTTGATGATTCCGCCGACGGCCACAACGGTGAAGTCGGCAGCGGTGCCGAGATCAATCTAGAGTGCAATCTGTGAGGACTCGCGATGCGTGGTGGGAGGGAAACACGGACGGGAACATCGGCGCTAACAAATGTGACCACCGCGGCCAGGGTAGCGAGAGTAAAGGCGAACTTCATCGTTGCTTTGTTGATATGCTTGGTGAGCAGTGCACAAGACTGTTGTGAGGAGTTGTCTTTTATAATCAACCGGGGTCTCTCTTTACTTCCCACATGTACCCCCCCTGGTTTCCCTCACTCCGTTTGCTGGAGAACCGCAACTTCAGGGCAGTGTGAGCATATTCAAGATACACTTCGGCTCACACCACCTCCGACAGATAATCGTTGAAGCCAAGCAGGTACGAACGAGAGAGATTGTTGAGGTCTGAACAAGGTACGGACGATAGATACCATTCTTTGGGAAAATATGCTTGGCAAATTCAAGTCGGATGTGTATGGCTCGTTCAACGTTTAAAGTCATCATGTTGTCTTCTCTTCCCACAACCACGGTTCCGGGTTCTTTGCTCCTCTCACAGCTAAGTCGAAAACGATAGACACCCCGTCGTTTTCACAAAAAGTTCGGTTAAGTTCGCGTCATATGCGGCGCGAATGCGCCGTCGCTTGAGGATGACGGGAAATGGGCTGCAGTGCATGATGACTTATCATTTACTTTTGCCTTCAATTACTTTTGATGTCAATGCTCAGAAGTTCCACAACGACTAAATCGAGAAGGTGGCCGAGCTTAGCCGAACTTTTCGCGAAAATCCGAGGGTGTCTATCGTTTTCGACTTAGCTGCAAAATAGTGCATCTATTTTGGATCCTCCAACCAAAGCAAAGTGCCAAGGAGTCAACGTCCGTATAGTTCCTTTAGTTCGACGTTTCTTTCCACACGAATTTACACAAATGTGGTAACAATTTTACATTCTTACGTCGATCCGGGTACAACCTGTGCAACTACAGTATTCTCCCTCACGGAATTTGAGCATCATGAATCGTGCCTATTTGATGGCAATTACGGGGGACGGGCGCGGACTCGCGGTGCCTTGGGGCTCTATTCCTGCTCGAATGCGATGAAAGACTATTTGAATATTTGAAAAGCCGAAATTTCTCCAACTGGTGTTAGGACGAGCGTTGTGTGGCCGTGTTGATCTCTCCTTGGCTCTTTCCGTTTTGATGAAAACGCGAACTATGAGCGGTCCTTGCGTTCAGCCAATGCCCATCCTTCCAAGAGAGTCATCGTATTGGCTGCAGTTCCGTCGGGGCTTCATTAAGGTTCTATCCTGCATCGTGCCTTGACTCTCGCACTCTCGCAGCCGCCGCTCTGCGTCAGACCGTCCGAAGTCGTACCTCGTTGAATATAGATTCTCAATTGCTAGACCAAGCTTTCAGGTACCCAGCATCTCCACTAGCTGCTCCGAGTTTGCGTCGGAACAGCGCATCGTGACAGCTGTTTTTTATCTTCCTTCCTTTCGGTAAGTTCGCAGGTGATCAATGCCGGCGGGTTATCAACATTGAAGAACTGAATGGCTCACATGTCACTTTAAGTCTGATGGCCTAAATACTTCCGACGCAGCTGACACAGGGCCAATGTGTCTTTACATGCTGCACACTTTACCAGAGGACTGGATCGTATTTTCGCAAGTCTCCAAGGACATGACAGTCCACAGACTCCCCGACCCATGTCTCTGGCCCTTTCTCTAGCTACCCCGGTCAAGGCGCACACTAGGCGCTTGTACTAGATGCGCCCTTGCTCGCATGCCGCAAACATCTCGCTGGTTGAGCACATCCAAGGCTCGTGCAGGCCAGCGCTGCCTGCGCCGTTCTTACTGCCGCTCTTCGATTCATGGCTCATCCCTCCAGTTCCTCCCGCTCCTCCAGAATCCTCATGACGTGTGCTGGCTCACAATCGATTGGCACCTGCGAGCCCACAATCCCCAATCATCCGGACCCGCGACTTCTGGTCGCACGATGAGTGTCTACGAGGTGGATCGCAAGCACTAGCTCTTCCGTTGGCGTGGCAGAGCAGAAGTCGAAGGACCGCAGGCGTACACTTCATTGAGAATCCGGGATGGAACAGATTGTCTAAATTTAATTCGTTGTTTCACTAAATCCGATCGCGGTCGCCTTGCACGCTTCGTACACTGCGTTTTTTTCACTCGCCAGACTTACTTAAGGTCAGATTTTCGCTTGGACTACAGCCCATCGCCATACCCTCTTCAAGACCTTTAAACATTAACATTTCGTGCGACGCGTACGCCAGCCAGACTCCTGTAACTTGCCAGCCCTACGAGGGAGTATTCTTACCAATGCGGGCAAATCCCTTACTTCACCTCCGAACCACAACTAGGGTGAGTTTTCCGTATTTCCAATCGGCCGTCAGGCGGACCAGCGAGTCAATGACGTCTAACTGACCGTCAGTTCATTAACGAAGACCAACGAGTCGACGACGTCGTAAACTCAATTGGAGTCGGAGTCGCTAGTCTTTCATCAGTTCCTCATCGCATGACTTCGACTACATTTGGCTTCAACGTGTTCTATGCTTTTGTTAGGATATTGTGAACATCGCCTTTAGATTAATAAAATGCTCGGCAATAAGACTGCAAGGCGGAGGGGCGTGGGAGGAGCGGAACGGAGCGAGGATGAAGATCCCCGGGAATGGCTGTGCGCATTTGACGAAGCCTGCCGTTGTGTGGAAAGTGTGAAAAACAATCACTTGTATTGGTCGATCTCGAAGCTGTTATAAGCTGTATTGTGAGAAAATGCCAAGGGGATCGATATTCTCCGCGGATGTCTGATGGGGTCATTCTCTGTGTTTCCACCAGTGTGGGAGAGGAGAAAAGGGAACGAAGACGAAGATCTGGGATTATATTGGCGGAACCGCCGAGTATTTGCATAAGAACGTTACCGCTTTTGTCCAAAGAGAGTCAGAGAGCTCTAGCAGCAATACATTTGATATACAGGCCTGTCTCTTGGCGTTTTTAGTTAGAATCCAAACGGGGATGTGGCCAAGGTGAGGTCCTGGTAATGCTTGAGTAGTACCCGAGTTAAAGGCATCCAGTCTCCAGCCTCTCTTCGGTTTCCCACATATGGGATCCAAAGGAGAGAAACGGTTGTTGGGTAAACAGAACACATGGTTGTGGGAGGAGAAGACGATTTGATAAATCCAAGGTAATTTCAGCGTCGAACTTGAGACTTGCTAAAGGAAATGCCCTGAACAATCCCACTCGTCTCAGATATTCCCTGAACATGCAATGAAAGCCGTGTTGAGCTCGGGGGACCATCTCGGACAGTTTCTGGAAGGGAACTGTTCGAGGGGGAAAGAACCGTGGCCGTGGTTGTTGGAAGAGAAGACCCCTTGACAATTTAAGGGTTGAAAGAGCCATAGGCACCCGCCGGCTTGGACTTATGCAGGTCAGCAGACGAAGAAAGCATTTCTTCAACTCGTTCGTACCTGGTTTCGAATGATCACTGCTCGAAAATGGTGTGGAAAGAAACGGAAAGTTCGAGGAGCCTTTCTGTGGCTGAAGGGTCCGGAGGAACTGTTTTGAGGGGAAGAAACCACCCATGGCCATGATTGTGGGAAGAAAGGACGATTTCGTAAATTTGAACGTTGAACGAGCCAGATGAATTTGCCAAAGTCAGCAAATAAAGGGACCGTCCTTCGACGAGCTCCCGCGTTAGTGCCTTGTTCTAGTGATCATTTCCCGAATTTTGCACGAGCCATATGACACTAGCTTGAACTTGAACCAAAGTCGGCAAGCGGAAGATAACATTTCTCAACAATAGCCCTCGTCCGTGCCTGGTTATATTTATTCGCCAATGTGCTAGGCACTGGAATGGTCTTGTTCGTACTTTGGGATTCGTGCCTGGTTCCAATGATTATTTCTTGAACGCAGTCGGCGCCTATTTTTATTTGCAGCTTGGCTAGCATAAAGAGCAAGGGCTAGGCAGGGGAAGAGGCACTGACGATTTCAGCCCCAATGCGTCTCAGATCTTTTGTATCACTCGCTGCCTTTGCGGCTGTTGCCGTCGCTTAGGTGGAACTCGAGGATTCCGGTGTGTGCGATTCTTTGTACATCGATTGGCAGCTGAACATGGTGTCTTGCAGCGCACTTGTACCAGCCGGATGGTGCGGTCGGCGCCTGCGGAGTCCCCATCCAGGATAGCGACCTTGCTATTGCGCTTCCTCCGAACCACTGGAACAACAGAATCTTCTGCGGTATTGAAGTCCCCGTCATCATGGCTAGTACGTCGTTCGCTGCTGGATATGTCGTCTCCTGTTGACGGAGCGATGCAGAGGATCCCACTGTCAATTTCACCGGCATCGTCGCGGACGAATGCCTCACCTGCGTGGAGAAGCAGATTGAGCTCACCCCGGCCGGATTCCACGCGCTGATTGGGCTTAGCCCGAACGACACCATCGAGATCTTCTACATCCTCCCCCACAAGTAAACGTCTTGTACACCAGTAGTAGTTGATCGGGAGTCTATCGATATGTGTGCCATTAAATTACGGCGTCCAAAAGCGAAGAGGTAAATTTATTGCGAGGACTATCTTCAGTATGTAAAACATACTGGACTCGATAAGACGGCGAGTTGTGTGCCACTAAGTATGTCACTGTAAGTTACTGTAAAGGTGGTTTCGAAAGGAATAGAACGGAGGGCCGCATTTGAGGTCGGTGTTGTCGCCCCCATTTTCGCTGTGGTTGTGAGAATTGAACCGACTCAAAAAAAGTCTTCTACTGTCTTTGGTCGGCACTGACAGTCAAGCATGCTCCCCTGAGAGACCGTGGAAGCAGAAGGAAAGAGCTGAAAGCCGAAAAAGCCGAACGCAAGCGGAGATTTCCAAATCGGGCAATTTTCTTTCGTCTTCACTGCAGACATATAATGCTGCGTCGTCTATAGGGCTGCATGTAGAGACTGCAGTGAGTACGGAATCTACAGGAAAGGATAAGTAAGTAAATATAGTAAGGTAAATAAGTATTGACGTACCCTCAGTCACACCAGATATAGGTGGGAGACTGAGGGACGTCCTATCGATTCTAGCTATTAATATGTTGTAAGCATGATCGACGTCAAAATAAAAGAAACATAGAAACGTATAACCAATTCCCTAGACGGGCAGCAAGACGCCAACCGCCCAAAGAGGAAAGCCCACGGCTCACGCCTCAACACTGCAGCGTGTCAATTGCTTCGACATCTTTATGTTAGATGTCAATAAGTATCTACCAAGTACCATCACATTCCGAGTTGTCGTAAAATAGGCCATGGAGATCTAGAAGAAATCCTCCTGTAGCGTTTACACTGCACAAACGTTTACATGACTGCCAGCTCAAAGTCGGGGTAATTCCAACACAAGTTCTGGAGTAATTCGCTGCTGGGTTACAACACGATAACGACCCCAGCCATTGATTATAAGACAGATTGATACAAGAGTTCGTGGTATCAGCTAATACATGTATTTTACACACTATTTACTCTGTGGTATAAGTATGCGAAACTATTCAACTGATGGCGACAAAGCAAACCGGATTTCAATATCCAAAGATTGCTTCCTGATCGGCCTTGGCAGCAGTCTTTCTCCTCTCCGCTATGGACAGCTCTTCGTTGCTCTGCTTCCTAGCATTCCGCCTCAGCCACCACTCCGCATCGTCAGAGGACTTGTCGTAACCGCTCGATGCATTTCCTGGTGCTTGTCTATTGGAAATTCCATGATCTTCTTCGACAGCAGTTGGTTGTTGAGCGTCGGAATCGCTGGGTGGGGCGAACTCCATGGGCAACATGACAGCGCGGTCGATAGCTATGGGGAGACCACGATGCCGACCGCGGATCATGACGACGATTAGCTTCGAGAGAGGCGCGAAGGCACCTGAGAATGAGTAGTTTTGCTGTCATAGTTTAAAGTCTCCGACAGGGAGGACCTGCCCCACGAGCGAGATCTCGCCGGTCATTGCTGGGGGCAAGAAATAAGCGATATGTGAGATGAGAGGTCCTAGGGCTGTGTAGATTAGATACGTAGAATTTAATCTACACAGCCACTTGCTTTGCGACACCTCCTACCTTGCCTCGTACTTAGTAGTTTACCACCATGTCGTCTCCTCCTGCTGAGTGCCACCGCACCGACGCCGCGTCAATAGCGCGTTCCAAGATCTGGTACAAAGACGGCAGCGTGATCCTGCAAGCTGAGAACACCCAGTTTCGCGTTCACTGGGGCGTTCTGTCTCAGCACTCTTCCTTCTTCCGCGACTTGGAGGACCTCCCCCAGCCTACCGACGAGCCCGCTGTCGACGGCTGCCCAATCGTTGAGCTGCTGGACTCTGCCGTTGACGTCGAACACTTGTTGACAGCGCTGTACGATCCGTCAGTGCGTATTTCTCGTCGTCGTACCCACGCTGACCAGCCGGGATGTACATAGGACTTTTCTGATTCTGAGTCAGACCGCTCTCCCGCTTACGGTCGTGGGAGACCTCATTCGACTGGGGCGCAAGTACGATTTCAAGAACATACTTGACTCAGCAGTGGCGCGTTTAATGTTCGAGAATCCTGCGACGCTGGCAGGATACGACGCTTTGATTGTGGATGGGAAATACCAGCCTACACGTATCATGTCCTCTCCTGGTCATCTTGACAAATTTGACCTGTTAGCGCTGGTGCGAGAGAACAACATAGGATTAGCCCTTCCTGTCGCATACTATCGCGCATGTGCACTCCAATCTCGTGTCGGTCTTTTTTTTATATATACCCTTGCTGCCATATCTAATGCTTTGAACAGGATCAGCTGCTTCATGCAGCCCAGAAGGATGAAACTTTCCCAACACCGTCCTTGGATGATCTTTTACGATGCCTCCTTGGTCGCCAAAGGCTTGCAACCAAGTTATTTCAGCCCGGTTATACGCTAGGATGGTTGCGAGAGTGGCCTTACCCGCATGCAGACTGCGAGAGACCTAAAGAATGTAAGGCTGCGCGCAAGAAAAAGTTCTACCATTTCATGGACCACAACATAATACGCCCCTTTCACAATGTTCAAGCTGAGAGATGGAGGAAGGTTCTTTGTAATGCATGCTACAAGCATGTCGTCGAGTCAATCACTACCGGTCGGAAGAAGATGTGGGAGGAGTTGCCTAGTTTTTTCGATTTGCCTCCGTGGAGTGAGCTGAAGAACGACCTGTAGGCCTGATTTTTATATGACTAGACGGGTAAATGAGCCATATATATCTTTGCACTCGCTACACCTATCTTTATGTACTCACAGCTTATGCAGCAATTTTAGGACTTCTCGATCTCGCGACACACATCTTTCATCCAAGTCAAGTTGGACATGCTGTGGAGAGCTCATGGCATACTTTTTCTCCATGACAAGACCTTCTTGCGCTGAGAAGCTGAGTGTTGCCGCGATTTATCGGCTCCTTGACTTCCCTACATGCCTATACACAATATCTCTGATTTATCAACACGTTTGACTCCATCCCAGCCTGACTTTATAGATAATCAACTGTTATTTTCCGAGTCCTCTTGCTTTTGGCGGCGTAGAAGTTCGAATGGCCAAAAAAGGTCTGGAATCAATCGCTTTGACCACACGTGGTTTCCTTTTTGGGTGCCGAGCCTTCCCTTAAGATGCAGGTCTCAGGTTGAGAGTTCTGTAAACTTCTGTAAACTGAATTGTTGGAGGGCTGCTGTCTTTCTCGTTTTCTTTATACGCCGCATCACCTTCGATTCCACCGCTGCCCGATAGCGATACAATTTGAGTTGGGTTCATCTGTAAGTATGTACCATGTAACTACGTCGTGTAAAAATACAGTTTTGTGAGAAATAGACAAGCCTCTATTTAGATTAGTTCTCGGCCGATTACACCGTTCACCGTTGCTCGCTCGCTACCACAGGCACCGGCTCACGATCCCCAGCCACGGGTGCCGGCTCAACGACAGGCACACCCGTCTCCGCGCCCACCACGGGCAACGTCTCCTTCCACCGCTCTGCAATCTTCTCCCCGCGGAACACCTCATGCAGCACCTCCCGTACATCCTCGACATACACGAAGCGGATCCCCTCCTTGACGCTCGCAGGCACCGCTCTCCTCGTTCTCCTCAATGTCGGCGCGGTTCGCTGCGGGCGCGACGATAGTGGTGATCCCCGCGCGGTGCGCGGCGAGGATCTTCTCCTTCAGCCCGCCGACAGGGAGGACCTGCCCCACAAGCGAGATCTCGCCGGTCATTGCTGGGGGCGAGAAATAAGTATTGTCAGATAGGACAAGAGAGAGGAAACGCACCGATATCAGGACTGATTCTCGTCTTGGTAAACAGCGACACAAACGCCGCAACAATCGCCGTCCCTGCGCTCGGGCCCTCCTTCCCAACACTCCCCTCCGGCATATGCACATGAATATCCCTTGCGTCAAGGAACGTCCCGCTCCCACTGTCCCCATCAGCGACAATCCCGAGCTCCACCGCATGCGCCTTCACCCAGCTCAACCCAATATGCGCGCTCTCGCGGATAACCTCGCCGAGCTTGCCCGTGAGCTGCAGCCCGCCCTTTCCGGGCATGCTCACCGCCTCCACGGGCATGACCGCGCCGGAGCCGTTGCCCAAGTACCCCAGGCCGGTGCTGACGCCCGGCGGCGGCGCGCGCAGCTGACCGTTCGAGTCGTACATGCGGTCGCGCTGGTAGACGGGCGGGCCGACGTAGGTGCGAAGGTTATCTGCGGTGATGTGGACGTGCACGGAGGAGGGGATGGGAAGCGGGGCGCGGGTGTGTGTCGTGGGTGGTGTGGTGGCGGGGGGTGTCGGCAGAAGTAGCGGTCGTGCTGTCGGGGGTGGAGGGAGATGAGGGGGAGGACGAAGTTAAGGATGCATCGGGGGTGGGGGTGGTGTCGCTATCAGCGGCAACGGCGTCGGTCGGAGTCGCGGCTACGGTGCTCTCCTCGCCCTCCTCGCCGTCCTTACCAACGACTGCCTCCGGTACCGCTTCCTCGCCCATATCCTGCACGATCTTCAGCGCCGCCTTCCTGTAAATCTACATACATCGCAGTCAGTCAACAGCTCAGCTCGCTCCCACGAAAGAAGCGGGGGGAAACCCGCACGCTCTCCATAGGAAAGCAAAACGCACCTTCTCAATCTCCCTCTTCAACCCACGCACCCCGCTCTCGCGACAATACCACCGTATCAACGCCTCGATCGCGTTCTCCTCCAGCACCACGTCCGCGCCTTCCAGCCCCGCCTGGGCCTGGGCCTGGGGCGCGAGGTACCGCTTCGCAATCTGCATCTTCTCAGCCGCGACGTACCCAGACACCTCAAGCACCTCCATGCGGTCGAGCAGCGGCGCAGGGATGCTCGAGAGCGTGTTCGCGGTGCAGATGAACAGGATGGGCGATAGGTCAATGGGGACGTCCATGCTGCGTGCGTGTGGTCAGTATCCGCAATTCAAGCATTCTCCACCGCACAGAGGAAACGAAGAAAGAAAAGCGCACTCACTAATGATCCAAAAACGCCCCATTCTGCTCCGGATCCAACATCTCCAACAACGCACTTGCCGGATCCCCATTATGCCCTCGCCCAACCTTATCCACCTCATCGATAACCACCACCGGATTCGCGCTCCCCACCCTCTTTAGCGCCTGCACGACCTTGCCCGGCAAGGCACCGACGTACGTGCGCCTATGTCCCTTGATTTCGGCGACGTCAGAGAGGCCGCCGACGGAGAAGCGGAAAAAGGGACGGCCAAGGGCGCGTGCGATGGAGCGCCCGATGGAGGTTTTGCCGACGCCGGGCGGGCCAGACAATAAGAGGATCTTGGCTTGCGTGTGTGGGGAGGGCGAGCCCAAGAGGGCGCGGACGGCGAGGAACTCGAGGATGCGCGACTTGAGAGAGGGCAAGCCGTAGTGGTCCGCATCGAGCACACTCTTCGCGTGGGCCAAGGAGAAGTTTTCCGGGGTGAATTGGCCCCATGGGAGCTGGGTGAGCCACTCAAGATAGTTGCGCGTGACGCCCGCCTCGCTCGCGGCGGGCTCCAGGCCAGCGAGCTTGCTCATCTCTTCGTCGAAGACCTTGCGTACCTCGGCGGGCATGCCGTCCCCGAGCGCCTTGGCACGGTCGCGGAATTTCTCGAGGACGCGGTCCTTCCCATCGGATTCCATCCCGAGCTCTTTCTTGATACCCTTGAGCTGCTCCATGAGGTAGTACTCGCGCTGTCGTTTTGCGATCTTGCTGTCCACGTCCCGCGCGAGCTTACTCTGCAGTTGTGCATTAATTAGCTCTTTCTTCAGCACCAACAGCGCTTTCCGGAGCCGGTCCGTAACATCTTGAGACTCGAGGACATCCTGCAGCTCCGTGACGTCGCCACTCGACACCGCCGCGGCAAAGTCGGCAAGCTTGTCGGGCTCGTCGAAGATGGAGAGGGACGGGGCGGTGACCTGGTGCATGGTGAAATTGGTGATTTGGTCCCGGAAAAGCGGATTGAGCTGGGCGATGTCCTTGAAGACGGCGATAAGCTCAGAGGTGAAGGCGCGGATGTGCTGGTCGTCCTTGGCGTAGGGGAGCGTGGGGAGATTTTGCACAGCGACGATGGAGACGGGATGCGAGTGCAGGAAGGAGGTTTGGACGGGGCCTGTGCGACATCAGGACACATACAATAGAATTAAAATAAATAGGCTGGACGCACCTGGTGGTGGATCGACGGGAGGCTCAGGCGGCGGCGGGGCCGTGACCGACTGCGGGTCCTCTGGAGCCACAGTCTCGACCTTTGCCATGCCCGCTTTCAACAATTCCGTAATCACCACTCTCCGATGCGGGTACAAGACGGCAGTCAGCCCCTCCTCGCCCTCGCCACCCTCGCCTGCAGCCGTGAACACACTCGTAATTTGAGCAAACACGCCAACAGGGTGCACCGTTGAAACATCAGTAATTACATCGCTGTCGGTGTTCTCGTCCTTGAGCAGAAACGCGCCGAGATAAGGCTGACCGCGCTTGACCATGTCTTTGATTGCTGCGACCACTGCAGGATTCCGCACGACCACGGCTTTATAAAAACCAGGGAATAACGGCCGACGGGCAATTGGAAGCGCTAGGACCTGTGGGTAGACCTCGGGCACAGACTGTTTTGCGATTGAGCCTTGCGGAGGTGGTGGGTCTTTTGGTGGTGGAGGTGCATCCCCGTCGTCGGCGTTGCCGTTGTTGCCGCTGCTGCCAGCACCAGAGGATGCCGAGTCAGACGACGAGGACGACGGAGAATCGTCTTCTGGAGCGTCGAGGCGGACATCCTCCGCACCGCGTTTTGGGTTGATCCAGCGCGGATATTCGACCACCCGTGTCGGCCGAGCCAGCGCTGGTCGTGAAACGGAAAAATGGCGCAGTGAATCGAGCGTAACGCGGCTCGTGCTGGCCACCTGCCCGGCCACTGACCAGATTTCGCAGCAGCCGGTTCATGGCTGCAAAAGAGAAAAAGTGAGTGACCAAGCCGCGTCTGACGTACTCGACACAGCCACCGCCGCGTCTGTCAGCTTCGGGTTTTCGGGTTCTCGGCCGAGGCGGGCACCCCGGCTATAGAGTTACGCTCGTACTTTCAACTCAACGAGTACAACGTTATAATACGACGGGTTGTTTTACTGGCTTTCGATCATCAACTCGTAAGTATATAAGTAACTCGGATGGACGGCGTGCATTGCTGGTCGAAGAGTGCTCCTTGTAGCAGCTCGTTCTGTTGTTAGTAGACAAAGCAAGATGATGAAATGACTGCATTAACTGTAGGTACACACAGACATAGATTGGTCCCGCGCCAGTGATTCAAAGGCGTCTACAGCTCGTTCTTCAGCCCACCCCACGGCGGCAAATCGAAAGCACTAGGCAACTCCTCCCACATCTTATTCCGCCCCGCAGCCACCAAATCGATGATATGCACGCGGCATGTGAAACAGAGATCCATGTCCCAGGTCATCTCGACTTGTGCCGCGTTGTCGAAAGCCGGCAGGAGGTTCCGATCCATGTGAAAGTGGAGGGACAGCTCGCGCTTAGCGCTGCATTTCGCAGGACTGCCACAGTCGGTATCCGGGTACGGCCACTCTTTCAACCAGCCGAGCGTATAACCCGGCTGAAATTGCCTGGTCGTAAGTCTTTTGCGGCCAATGAAGCAACGGCAAAGGGCATGCAAAGGCAGAGATGAAAATGTTTCGTCCTTTCTTTGGGCCGCATGAAGCCGCTCCTGTTCAAAGCATTAGATATGGTGTTAAGTCTATCGAGAAGAGGACTAGCCGTGCTACGATAGTATGCGACAGGAAGGGCCAATCCGATATTGTGCTCTTGCGCCAACGTCAACAGGTCGAGGGAATAACCAGGATAGGCCATGATACGTGTCGCCCCGGACCTCCCATCTTTCCAGGCGTCATATTCTGCAAGAGTCGTCGGACTCTCGGAGGTTAGACGTGCCACTGCCGAATCAAGTAGATTCTTGAAATCGTATTTGCGTCCCAGCCGAATCAGCGCGCCCACGACCGCGAGTGGGAGAGCGGTCTGGCTCAGAAAAGTCCTATATAGTCTCATCAGCGTGGCCCCGACTTGAGAAACGCGGACAGACGGATCGTATAGTGTGGTCAACACATGCTCAACATCAACGGCGGAATCTTGAAGCTCAACAACCGAGCAGCGGTCGACGGTGTACTGGTCTGCAGGCTGGGGAAGACCCTCCAAGTCGTGGAAGAAAGAAGAATGCTGAGACAGAACGCCCCAGTGAACGCGGAATTGAGTGTTGCCCGCTTGCAGGATGACGCTTCCGTCTTTATACCACACGTGCGAACGGGTTACCGTTTTGGGCGTGTCGTCCACCGCCACCAACCCCTTAATCGCTGGTAGACGCTCGCGCGCGCGCAACGGACTCGTCGGTGGCGTCTCGTCGCTCGTGCGCCTCTCCCTCCGGCGCGCGAGGCCCGTGTCTGCATCGCGCCCGGCGTCTTCCTCGTCGTCCGAGTCGGAGATGGATGACTGCGACGAGGCGTCTTGCTCGTGGATTTGAATTTGGGATTGCCGTTGAGGGCCAGGAGCGGTGAGAGGCGAAGCGGGCGCAAGCGACGAGCGGTAATGTAGCCTCACACCGGCAGTACTCTGCGTCTCCGGTGCGGGTTGCATCTCGCCATCCTTCTTTTCATGCTCACCCTGTGTTTTCACGTTGTCCCCAATCTGCTGCGCCCCCACAGCGGCAGTGGAAGATGAGCCTGTTGCCACAGGAGGCGTAACGAGCCCAGGAACCGGCCTCACCGGCGCTGCATAATTCCTCAAATTCAACCCCCCCAACTTTGCAGTGAGGGCCTGTGCGCGCGCGCTACGCGGCGGCGGGGAGATCGGTTTGTTTTGGTTTTTATTTTGTGCTGGCCGCGCTTCAGCGGGTTGTATGTCGGCCGATGTCGGGAGAGCAGAAGCAGGCGCTTCCGATGTCGAGCAAGGGGCATTGATGTTGGCAGTGATGGTGGAGGCAGAGTCCCCAGTCGGGATTCGGAAATGGATGTCATTCTTCCGCGATGCTGGTATCTGTGCGGGCGCGGTGGTTTTGCGCCTGGTGGGAGGAGAGAACATGTCAAACATTAGATAAAGCAGATACAGATGCTCGCGAGAAAGGATGTTGAGAATATATGTAGAAGATGTCACGGGGTTCCTTACCTGCGGAGACAAGCCATGCGAGAATTACAATCCAAGCTTGGCGCTTGAGTGTGCGAGCTTTGAAATCCAGAGCCTCAGTTCCCCAATGGAAGGAGATCAACGCGTATGTCAAGAATTTCAGAACATAAAGCGTACTTATCACACTTTCAACCCAAAGAATGGTCGTATCTGAGAAGTGGGATCTGAGAACGCTAGAGTAATTTACTTGCTTGACTCGCCGAGTAGACTCGAGTTGACAATTGAACTCGATCCATTAATTATATAGAAACGGCATGCCTTCGTATTCATCAAGTGTTCGACTTTGTGCTTACTAGGGATCCACATTGAGACAGTGAGAAACTAAGAAATAAACACTTGCCGCTTCAAGTCCTCTGACCCGAAAAGGAAATGACGTGCGGTCAAAGCGATTGATATTGATCGCAGTCCTTTTTTGGCACTCAACCATAACTTTGAGCTTTTCAACGTCCGTCGCGAGATCAAAAAATGCTCGAAATTGTTGAGGGTCGTCGATGAACAAAGGGACAAGCTGCAATTATTACATAAAAACTGTTCAAGTACACAGAAGCATCGGCCTAGCAAACGTGAAGAACGGCCCAAAGTCTATAAATCATTCTTCAGCTCACTCCACCCGGACAACTCAAAAACAGCAGGCAGCTCCTGCCACATCTTCTTCCGGCCAGCGGTTGTCAATTGGATGGCACGCTCGTAGCATGTTTCACAGAGAGAGTTGGCCTATTCCCCAGGTCCACTGCAGAAGGCCTTCAGCAAACTGATCCATGTAAGAGTGGAACTTCGAGGCGCGCTTAGCGCTGCACTTTTTAGGTCTCTCACAGTCTGTGAACGGCCACTCTCCCAACCATCCCAACGTGTAGCCCGGCTGATATTGCTTGACCGCAAGCTCTTGACGACCAATCGGAGGCAGAGGTGAAGATCGTCAAATGACAAAGATGTAAATCTTTTGTCTCTCGTTTGAGCTGAACTACGGAGCTCAACCTGTTCAAAACATCAGAGGTGGTGGCAAACTTATTGAAAATAGGGCTAACCGGGATACATTTGAGTATGCGATAGTACGCGACAGGAAGCGCTTTCTTTATGTCGTTTTCTCGTGCCAACGTTAACAGGTCAATGGTATAAGCAGGATAGGATATAATACGTGTCGACCGGTATTTCCCATCGACTTTCAAAGCGTCATGTCCTGCAAGAGTGGTTGGATTCTGGGAGGTTAACGGGCCACCGCTGCATCAAGGAGTTTCTTGAAGTTATATTTGCGTCCCAGTCGAATGAGAGCTCCCACCACAGCAAGTGGGAGAGCAGGCTCGCTCATAAAGGTTCTGTCATCACGAGTCAGCATCGGCCTGACCCCAAGAAACAGGCACGCACGGGTCATACAACACCGTCCACAGGTGTTCAACATCGACGGCGGAGGAGTCAGGAAGCTATTGAAAAAATAAAGGTCGGTATCCTGTCTGCTAAAACAAGCCATTATACATACCGGAACGATTGGGCAGCCCTCGACAGCGGGCTGATCGGGAGGCTGGGGAAGTCCCTGCATATCTTCGAAGAAGGTTGAACTGAGCGCGAGAACAATCCAGTGGACGTGGAACTGTGTGTTTTCGGCTTGCAGGACGACATTGCCGTCGGGCCGCCAGATTTTAGAACGAGTTATTGAGACGTTTTCGGGATGGTGGCAAGAGCGAAGATCAACTGGGTTGTTAATCATAAATACCCTTTGTTTATTAAAGTAGAAAACTTCCACTGTTCGTCAAAGCGTCTTGCCGCCACTGAAGAGTTCCGGTGGTTCCCGAAAGAGACAAAGGAAAGTCGACTCGACTGATATGCGATTCCGTGCAGGCGGCTTGTGCGCCAGAAAAAAGAAATTCACAATTCTCCTGCGAAAATTTGCTTTTCCTTGAGTGGCCAAGTTTAGATGGAGCGAGGAATTGTCGAACGGGACGAACCGGCGCGACCCAGGCCCTTGCGCCCAAGTTCGATTCTGACAGTCGTAAGAACAGGTGCATTCAGCATTCATTTAATCTGGACCTAGGACAAGATAAATTGATGTTAGATCACTAGCTGACGGAATTTAGCGGAAATGCGTATTAAATTGGCATCGTACAGCGAGCTTTGACTAGGTCCATTCAGACAGAGCACACGATGAAAGAGTTTTAGAATGCCGATGAATGAGAGAGACAGCTCGGACTTGGCCCCAGCAGACAGAGCCAAAGACTCGAAGTGCCAGCTCAGATAAGAACGACATTGGTCGGTTTCAGTCGCCCATTCTGTTACACATATCACCAAATCATGTTTCCAAATGAATCGCCAGTTGAACCACGGAGGTCGAGAGCTGGCTGTCATCCCTTGGAGAACTGCAACATGGTGGTCGAGAAGAGGTGGAAATGATCGCGTGACACTGTCGTGAATGAACATCACCGAGATCGCCGATATATTCCCACGGTTCGATTTCTTACTTCCGCCTTGTCTACCTTGCCTCACTCGCTCCAGACTTATGTTTATTTCCAGCTCCCTCAGCAGTCGCACCCGCATTCGCTGTCACGTTGGAACGCGTTATCGACACATCTTCGGTGCGTTGGTGTTCGACAAGGGAGACGTGATGGTAAAAGCCAAGATCGAATAGACAGACCGAAGTATTCATGATCAGAGAAGACAAGCATATTCGAGTTTCGATTGTGAGAGTCGTGAGTACAAGTACATCTAGTGATTTTATTTAATCTAAATACGCAGGGCGACTGCCCGCAAGATAAATCGAGGTTAGATTACTAGCAGACCGAGTCAGGCGAGAGGAGCGAGGATAAAAGAAAAGCGAAACCTCAAGAGAAATACCTGCAAGAACGGTCAGCTGAGAAAAACGTGATGGGGAGAATGCACATACATGAGAGTGGATTGCGACTGGTGGAGAGGCTTGAACCCGCGTCTGAACTGCTCGAGCGACGACGCCGCTTGACCCTCTGCCACGCAAAGTTAGTTCGAATTCAGGGACAGGAATGCTAGACACGAACCGTCGACTTGCGTGGCGCTATCGCTGAAGTCAACAGTGCCCTGGGGATCATAGTGGTTCTTCGCCCGCGAGCAGACGATGTCGGCATCTGAAGAGGATTAGGATGGATGATAAAGAGTACGAAGCGGCCATACAATACACCGGCGCCGGGATCGACACGGAGCGAGTGGAGCGCGCGTAGACGTGGCAAAGTGCGAATGAAAGCGACTGTAGCGCATCGGCACTGAAGTTGTTTTCCTGTGGCGATGTGTCAGTTTGAAATGTGAGAACTCAAAAGCCGAAACGAAACGTACATCGTAGAGCACCGAGTAATGAGCAGGACGGCTGGTGCCTGAGAGGAAAGTCAGCGAACGGCAGTGGAAAGTGAGATGAACGTACCGAGCAACCCGCCGTGCGCCTGGAGGTAGAAGTCGAACTCGGTGGGGTGGGCGACATCGCGGTCGACGACGGTGCCGGCCCTGCAATTTCCGCTGCGGTCGGCTTCGCGCTCGCTCATCGGGAAGAATCTGGAAGATGTTAATGACGACGTGATCACATAGCAGGACGAGCGGCCATACCGAACGTGATGGCGCTGCGAAGAAGCGTCAGCAATGGGAAGGCGATAGAAAGTAAAGGACGCACCTTGCCGACGACAAGAATCGTGATCTTGGGGTTGATCTTCAAGGTCGCACAAGCCTCTGACGAGAAGGAAAACGATGAGCGATACATCGACGTGCAAGATAAAACACGGACTCCTAATGAGCGGCAGTTCTGTATAATAGTCAGTACTGCAAAAGGAATGAATGATTGGTGCTAACCTTGCTCAAGGACCTGCTTGAACTGGCCCTCCGAAACACCATCTAAATAAAGTCAGCGATAATAAAATACGACGAGGGAAAGAACACACCACGGTAAAAGATAATGCGCTTCGGAGCAGTGGTCCCGGATGCCTTACCCTCGGCCATCTGCCGGTACCTCATGTACATCGAGAGGCAGTGCTCGCTCATCGACTCGAGCTCCTCGATCATCTCTTGACGAGAAGTCTGGACGCGGCTTGCAGCGATGTACTTGGCGGTGTCGGAGTCAACGTTGCCGACGAGGGCGGCGAAAGACGGGCGTCCATCCGAGCCGGGTGCGGGGTGAATAATCTGGCAAAAAGTCAGAACGAGCGCTGGGGAAGAGGTCGTGCATCTTACATCGGCACCCATGACAATTGTCGGGTTGTGTGGGTCGGTGAGGACACTGACCGAGCTCGGATCTACGATAATGAGGTCAACGTACCGCCAACGTCAGTATATGTTACCTGGAATGGTGTTGATACCGCCAAGCTTCACGTTGATCCTAGAAAATAATGAGCAAAGGAAACGTCGTCCTATATAAAACACACTTTAAACAAACGTTCGCATAATATTGCGGCTTGGCCCGGTAGCATTTTGAGGACTACGATGGAAATTGATTTTGAGCACGAGGAAAGAGAAGGGGACTCACCTTGAGGCACTGTGTCGCGACGCCCATCTAAACAGAGTTGAGAGCAAGAAGAAAAGAGATCGCAAGGGCCTCACGGTGATGTCGCCAAAGTGTTTCACGCTGAGAAGATGAGCGTAGGCCACGATATTGACGAAAGAGCGTACCTGGTGTAGATATCATTGCCGCCCTCGGGCTATGTTATGCGAGTGAGAACGAGTTGAATCAAGGAATGAACGGTCTTACCAAAATAACGACGATAAGTTGAGGGCCCTTGCCCATCTTCTGAGCGCATGCGGCACCTGCAGCCTAGGAAAACGGTGAATTTCAAGTCGACTCGAGAGAATCAAACGTACTCGGAGTTGGTCGCCGATGCGTCCCTGACCGTTCTCCCAGGTGATGAACTGGGTAGGAGTGAGCTTGATACCAACATCACGGCAGCTACTGCAAAGCCCATCTGCACAAAATGGGATTAACATGGAAATGAAAGGTAAAAGGTACTGACTTATCATGTCCTGCGCGGACTGGGCGTTAAATCGGCGTTGTTGCTCGTACACAACGACGACCCAGCGATCGATAGACACAGGCTTGAAGAATTTCTTGTCGACCATGTTCCAAGCGCCGTCACGAGGGGTCTGGAAAGAAATGGTGAAATGGTGCAATGAACCGACGGACGAGACTTACAATAGTCGGCTGCCGCGAGCCGGGGCCGTACTTCAACACAGGTGGCTTCAAGACTCTAGCTTGAACCTTGAGAGGACCCATGGCACAGTTGACATTCATGCCGAACTGGCGAACGTATTCCGATTGGCCATAGTCGAGAACCTTTCGAGAGTTAGTCCCACGGTTGAAAAAGGAGAGGTTGAACTTACACTGATGCCGTTCTTGATGCTCTGCAGACGGTCGAGAGGCTTCTTGGTCGCAAAGTCGAGCCTGAAAAGGATGAGCGTCCATGTATTGGAATGTACGGACGACTTACACGTCTTTGGTCTTCTCGGGCGGCACCTGCTTGCGCATGAGTTGACCAGGGGGGACATCGCACAACTCTGAAAAAGAGTGAGACAATAGGTACGAAAGGACAAGTCAGCTCACCAAGCGGAATAAGGGCGCCGGATCCGACCTGCAAGATCGGTGAGACAAACATACGAAAAGGACGAAAGAGAACGAACCTCAGCGCAAATCACGTCAGGGAACTGCAGGGGCTTGTTCAGCGTCTGCCGGAAATAGTCCGCGACCGTCATGGTCGTGCCATCGCGCATGCTGAACGAGAGCTTGTTGGCGCCGGCCTGGCTCAACTTCTTCAAGACGCGCGGTGTCGTGTGCTTCTGACCATCTGGCCCAACGTGAGTCGTGAGGATGCGGATGCCACTGATGAACCGCTGTAGACGAAGACGTTCGCGGTCGGGAAAGCCACTCAGCGGAGAGAGCGCGTTGGGATGATCCTTCTTGATGTATTCCAGGCAAAGGCGGAGCAGCGGCCCTGTTTGATGGTCAGCCGAGCACAAACAATAAGGATGGAAAGAGCGAACCTTTCTTATACATCGTCCCGGTGGAGATGTCGACGTTGATGAGCATCTTCCCGATGCCTGGACGGACGGACTGGAAGTAGCCGCGCCCTGAGGAAGATGTTAGCAATAACGAGCAGAAATAAAGATTCAGCTTACAGAGCTCAAGGCCCGCGCCGATGTCCTTGGTCTCGCGGTCGGTGAAGAAAGAGCGGACGTTGAACGGATACGACAAGCTGGGTTGCATGCGAATGACGACATTGAGGGCCTGGGTATCCAATGAACAAGGAGATAAAAACAAGGGAAAGACAGACCGTAATGGCGGTCAAGACCGTGTTGTCGTGAGACGCCTTGCCCTCGATGAAGCGATGCAAAACCTCGGGATTGATTTCCGCGACGAGGGTGAGCTTGATCTTGTAGACCTTGGGACCCTTGCCGCTCGCGGACGGGGACTCGTCGGCGAGAGTCACGTCGAATTCTTGCGACCCGGTGTCGAACTTGAGCTTGTGGATCGAGAAGATATTCTTGCGTCCGTCGTACACGCAACGAGGGGTGAAACTGTTCGAGTTCTGAGATCAAGCATGAAGTGAAAGTGGGTTGGACCTACAGCTGCGGCGCAATGTCGAACTGGAGACGCCGAATGAGGGCCATGGTCATGCGGGCAGGGAGAGTCTTCTCCGACGGCGAGATGACAACTGGAAGAATATAAGTATGCACTCAAGACGAATGAATGCAGAAACATACCATCGTAGTGATAGATTTTCTGGAGAAAGCCGCGATGAGTATCAGCTCCACAGAAAGAAAGCACACGCACGCTGTTAGGAACGGTGGTCTGGAAACTGTTGACTTGGATGGTAACAGGGGTGCCGCCGGTTGAAAAATCGGGCCTCTTCACACCGACCTGAGTAGCAAGTCAATGCAATGAAATAAAGAATGCAAGATGAACATACGGTGGTAATGTGGGCTGTGGACAAAGAGGAGACAATCGAATAGTCAGTAGCAATCAACGACGTCGAAAGGTATATCAGACCAGCTACGGAAGAGGCAAGGTGAGCGACATCGTACGTAAATATCGAAAGACTCACCAGGAGCAGACATGACTGGTTACTGGGTTTTCGCAAGACTAAAAACTGAGAGCTGGGGGATTTGGGGAGCGCAGCGATAAAGATTGGCTAGCTTTCGGTTCTGCCTTTATAGTCGGGATTTGAATTTTTGACACAAGTTGAAGCAAGAAAGAAGCATCGCAATAAGGTTTGATCTACGCCACCCGTGCTGGAGCCGAACCTGAGATTGGCGAAAGGAACGCGGCGATTGTTCAACATCGACGGGGATTGGACAAGGAGTCCAGGAGTCCATTGATGCGAGATGGAGATGGAGAGGACCAAACGCGTCGCGTCACGTCGTGACACTAAAATTGACGCGACTCGCGTCTTGGTCGCGTCTGAGCCGGAGCATCTGGAAAATTCCATGCCCTCCATCTTGGTTTACCTTCCAAACCAGGATGCATATACGATAAAGACACCTGAATTGAATGTAAAGCGATACCAAATCAGTGCAAGAGGGAAGATGATGGCTAAACCATGTCGGCGTGATCGGCGAGGAATGGTCGCCAATTCGTGTCACCGAAAGGAGAAAGGACATAGTGCGTGCCGTGAGCTGTTCACGAGGAGGGATTAGCAACCTGGTCGAGGAAGTTGAAGGGAGGATGCGCTCGAACCTCGAAGTGATCGAAAGTTGAAATTAGTATATATAAACTACGAAGACATAGGCGTAGCAAGTGGAAACAGCGATTCAATGAGTTCTACAGGTCGTTCTTCACCTCATGCCACGGGGGTAAATCGAAAATGGCAGGTAATTCCTCCCACATCTTTTGCCGACCGGCAGTGACCGACTCGAAGACATGCTGGTAACATGCGACGCAGAGAAACCCCTTCCATATCTCGATTTGACTCGCTTCAAGGAAAGGTTTCAGGCGGTTCGCATCTAAGAAAGAGTAGAAAACATGCTTGCGGGTAGCATTGCATTTTTTAGGACTGTCGCAGTCTGCAGGCGGATACGGCCACTCTCGCAACCATCCTAGCGTATAACCGGGCTGAAATTGCTTGGTCGCAAGCTTTTTTGCGGCCATTGAAGCATCGACAGAGATCCTCCAATGACAGAAATGGGATTGTTTCACCCATTCTGTGGGCTGCATGAACAAGCTGCTCCTGATCGAGGCATGAGGTATGATGTCAATTCTATTATGGAGAGGGGGCTGACCGTGCTGCATCTCAGGGTGCGATAGTATGCGAGGGGAAGGACTAATCCGATGTTATTCTCTTGCGCCAGCGTCAGCAGGTCAAGGGAATAACCAGGATAGGTCATGATACGCATCGACCCGGATTTCACATTGAGAGCGTCATATTCTGCAAGAGTCGCAGGATTGTGGGATGTCAAACGTGCCACTGCTGAATCGAGTAGGTTCTTGAAATCGTATTTGCGTCCCAGTCGAATGAGGGCTCCCACGACAGCAAGGGCGAGAGTGGTCTGGCTCAGAAATGTCCTATATCTGACGTCAACGTGTCCAATCTGAAGAGAGAAAAAAACACGCACGGATCGTACAGCGCCGTCAGCAAGTGCTCGATGTCGGCGGCGGAGTCTGGAAGCTCGACGATTGGGGAGCCGTCGATGGTAGGCTGGTCTGAAGGCTGGGGAAAGTCCTCCAAAGCACGGAAAAAGGAAGAGTGCTGAGACAGAACGCCCCAGTGAACACGAAATTGAATGTTTGTTGCTTGCAGGATGACGCTGCCATCCCTGTACCAGACGGTAGAACGCGTTATTGACACATCTTCGGTGCGTTGGCGTTTGACAGGGGGAGACGACATGGTAGCAGGAGTCAGGATTGGCTCAGTCAATCCTAGACATACCAAGACATTTGGGTTTACTGTTTCATGCGCCGGAAGTTATCCTGATGCACCCAGCACATAAAATCTTCATATTCTGTCCGGAGACGCTTTATATCGTCCCCGTGGTGTGTCGCCGCCGCATGTGAGTTTCCAGCGCTGTATGTGACCGCATTCCAACTGGAATTCGCGCCAGGCTGGAGGGGAAAAGACAAGTTCAAAATAACCGGAACCAGTCGGCCCGAGTAAACCGACCGGCTTTGCGTGAGCATTCACATGCGAACGTGGAGCACCGTTGAACCACCATCTCCGCCATCTCTGGTTGTTTCAAATCGTTTCTACGTGTCTGCATCTCTAGAATCCCCTCCACTCGGTGGTCCAAGCAATCACGGCACTAGGTGCTGCAGCCACACCCGATTTTGTTTGCTCCAACTTCGCGAATCATTCATACGACCAGGAGCACTGGACTGATGCTGGAGGGGAATGCCTCGAACAACGCCTAGGGAAACATCTCGTTGTTCTTCTCGCGACTGTCCTTCTCCTTCGGGGACGTATCCTTTCAATTCCTGGACGGATCAAGTTTTCCTCAGCTGCGGGGCAAGAAATTGACCCCAGAAGAACTTCTTAATGCCCTCCAGCAAATTTATGTCGTGGAGGATGGCGTCAAGACGCTGTTAGTTCCGTATCGCGACCGGTTGTCCAAGGTTCGCTCCCCCGACTTGATGCAATGGCAAACTCTTCATTTCCAATAGGTCCCTGTGCACCCCACCGCGCCTGAGAAATTTACATCAGATACCAAATACTTCCCCCCAGTGTCGGCGTCCGCCAAACCCAACATCGATGCAGCGTTCGTACGCCAGCTCAAAGCAATATTATTCCGCATTGCATTTCCCTCCTTCCGGTCGAAGGAAACGTTGATAGTGCTTTCGCATTGTTTCTTCCTGATCATGAGGACAGTACTCAGCATAGCGGTCGCGCGGTAGGGCTATATCTGTTTATCTCCACCGAAAACTTAAAACTGTGTTTAGGCTGGATGGCCGGATCGTTAGAGACTTGGTCTGTGCTTTCCTTATTGTGCTTCTATGTATGAACACGGCTTTAGGTTCGTGCGGACGGCAAAGGGTTCCTCAAGGGACTCGGTCTTTGGTTCCTTCTTGCCATCCCAAGCACATACACCAACTCAATGGTACTCGGACCCGTCATCTCGTTTCAATAGCTCACTATTCGAGTAGATCCGACACCTTCAATCGAAACTGTCTCTGAGATTGCGCACACGCCTCACCCGCTACACGCACGATCTCTACTTATCATCCGCGCCCGATCTTCGGTACTACCACACAGGGCTCGAAGACGTCGACCAATACATCACGGCCGACATCGAGTCGTGGTCAGAGGCGCTCGCCGGGCTATAGTCAGTCCTTCTTTTCCTTTGGGACTCGTGACTGAAGCCACGCAGCGGAAACATCCTCAAGCCTTCCTTCGACTTGGTTCTCTTCACCAGCCAGCTGGCCAGTTCCCTGGGTGTCCGAGGAACCATTCTGCTGTTTGGCAATTATTATTTAACAGTAGCGATATTACGCAAAGTGACGCCTGCCTTTGGGCGGCTCGCTGCGATCGAGGCGCGGCTCGAGGGTGAGTACCGTGCGGGTATGGGCAGAGTAGGCCGCGAGGGTGAGGAGATCGCGTACGTTGTGCCACTGTAATACATCGCCTTCCATAACGACTGACCGTTTCACAGATTTTATGATGGCGGCGCCAGAGAACGCGACATTCTGAGCTCCGCGTACCTTCGACTAATCAAGCACGTCAATTCCATCTACAAGGTGCGGTTCCCTGTATGCATCTTCTACTTGACTTACACCTTCCATCCAGATTCGAATTGCGTATGAATGGACCGAAGACTATGTCATCAAGTACTTGTGGTCGGCGGCCGGCTATGGGCTGATCGCTGTACCGCTCCTATTCACGCGGAGACGGCGGTCGGTTGCCGTTCAAGCGGGAGAGGGCGAGAGCACTTCTGTAGAGCCACCCAACGACGCCGTTGCTGATCGTACCGAGAGTGAGTGTCTTACTCAAGTCTCTGTCTATACAAACTTCACATCCTCTAGCTTATATTTCTAACCGCCGACTCTTAATCTCGTTGGCCGATGCTGGCGGAAGATTGATGTAACTTCTTCCAAATCTCCCTTTCAGTATTCGCTCACTTGAAATAGGTATGCATACAAGGATCTGTTAGAGTTGGCAGGTCTGACCACGCGGATATACACCCTCCTCTCGACGCTGCATAACCTCCCGCACTTGCCATCCTCCGAGGCCGACGTAGACACGATCAGCCTCACTAATGTCGACGTCGGTGTTCCTCCTACTGCCGCTGTCCCGGAGATCGAGCTCGACGACTCGCTAAGTCAAGAGTTGGACCATCCGACCTCGGGCTCGGGGATACTCGTAAAGGACTTGTCCTTCGTGGTCAAGGACGGTGAGCATCTGATGATCACGGGCAGCAACGGTGTCGGCAAGACCGCCGTCGCCCGCGTGCTTGCAGGATTATGGGCACCGCGTAGCGCCGGCCCCGATACGCGCGTGGAGCGCCCTCTGGACGCACCTGGGCGGCCGAGCGTGTTTGTCGTTCCCCAGCGCGCGTACATGGTCACCGGGAGCTTGCTTGACCAGATGATCTATCCGCACTCGTACGCCGAGTTCCTCGCGTCGGGCAAGACGGAGAAGGAGCTGAGAGAGATACTGGAGATGGTTTTTCTCGCGTATCTTCCTGAACGCGAGGGTGGATGGACGACGCGGAAGGAGTGGCGTGACGTGCTCAGGTGAAGGTCATTCTTTTTGGAGACCGTGCTCAACTAATGCATTTGGGCTTGTGCTATAGCGGCGGCGAGAAGCAGCGTGTATGTTGCTCTGTCTTCTTTTGGTAACAGAAACTCATTTAGGTCTAGATGGGCTTGGCGCGTGTACTGTACCACCGGCCTAAGTTCGCAATACTCGATGGTATGTTTGCGTCGGCCGTCATTCGACGTCCGCTGACGGAAGGATTGCAGAGTGCACGAGCGCGGTGTCGAGCGACGTCGAGGGCCAGATGTATGAGAATCTCAAGAAATTGGGGATCACCTTAATCGTACGTGTGCCTCCTTTACATTTTCGTTCTTGACTGACGGACAACAGACCATATCGCTGCGCCCGTCGCTTGCAAAGTACCACACGCTGCTTTTGACCCTGACGGGTGGTGGATCTTCCCGGTGGACGATGACTCGGGTGGGGACGGCGGAGGAGCGTATGGGTGTCGATCGTGAGATCTCGACGCTCGAGACCAAGCTTGCGGAGAAAGAAGCTTGGGAGGCGCGCTTGAAGGAGCTCGATGCTCTGCTTTCTGTACAGGAGACTGCGTAATGGCGTAGCGTATGTATATATTTATTCGGTACCATAGAATACAACGATAATGTATGTCTTACGGGAAGAAGAATTATTGCGCCTGGGTGGCCAATGTTGAAGGGCAAGTTTCTCTCCAAGCTCGTTGATTCTCAGTCAAGAATCCGAGAGCATCATTGTTTCGCGCGCGGAATGGTTGATATTGTGAGGGTCGGATGGACAAGACAATGCGTTGAAATTACTGCGTAGATTGTGAGGGCATAAACAAATATAGTGGTCGGAACACCTACCTGTCGAGAAGCGTACAAACGGTCGGTCTACAGGTCGTTCTTCAGCTCATTCCAGGGGGGCAAATCGAAAAAACTAGGCAACTCCTCCCACATCTTTTTCCGACCAGCAGCAATTAACTCGGTGACATGCCGGTAACATGTGACACAGAGACCCTTGCGCCATTTCTTGATAGTGACAGGGCTGGAAAAGGATAGTGCTCTGAGGAGGTTTTGATCCCTGATAACACGGAAGTTGGACTTGCGCTCAGCGCCACAACTTTCAGGGAAGTCGCAGTCTGTGAACGGCCACTCGCGCAACCATCCCAGCGATAACCCGGCTCAAGTTGCTTCGCCACAAGCTTTTTGGCGGCCAACGAGACATCGGCATAAATCATCCAAAGAAAGAGATGTTTCGTCTTTCCTTTTGGCTGCATCGAGTAACTGAGCCTGTTCATGATCAAGGCATTAGATGTGACGACAATCAAACATATTGAAAATGGGACTAACTTGGTCACAATCGGCTACTGCGCGATAATAAGCGACAGGAAGAACCAATCCCATGTTGCTCTCTCGTGCCAGAATCAACAAGTCGACGGTATATCCAGGATAGGGGATTATACGCGTCAGATTGTATCTGCCGTCGACGATCAGATTGACGTATTCTTCGAGAGTCGCAGGATTCTGGAATGATAAACGAGCCACTGCTGAATCAAATAGATTCTTAAAGTCGTATTTGCGTCCCAGTCGGAGGAGAGCTCCCACGACCCCAAGCGAAAGAGCGGCCCGGCTCAGAAAGGTCCTACATGCCACCTCAAGTTAGCGTTGGCAC
Organism: Mycena sanguinolenta; assembly: GCA_014462675.1. Taxonomy (NCBI): domain Eukaryota; kingdom Fungi; phylum Basidiomycota; class Agaricomycetes; order Agaricales; family Mycenaceae; genus Mycena; species Mycena sanguinolenta. The sequence continues at coordinate 3,284,147 of JACAZH010000014.1, forward strand.
AACGGAAAAACAAGCACAGACGGATCGTATAGCGCCGTCAACAAATGTTCGACATCAATGGCGGAGTCCTGGAGCTATGGAAAATAAATGAAGGTCAGCATTTTCCACTACCACTGGAAAACAAATACAGACCTCAACGAGAGGGCAGCCATCCACACTGGGTTGATCGGGAGGCTGAGGAATGTCCTGCATATCGCGGAAGACAGATGAACTGAGTGCGAGAACACTCCAGTGGACGCGGAACTGCATGTTTTCGGCCTGCAGGACGACGCTGCCATCACTGCGCCAGATGTCGGAGCGTTTCATTGGCACTGTCTCTTCAGTCCGTTGGCGTTTTGAAGGAGGCGAAGACATCGTGGTTGGGAACAAGGCGAGGATTGACTTTGAAAACAGTTCTGCTTTGTTGGGTTCAAACTGAGCAAACCAGATAGGGGTCTTGATGGAGTTCAAGTAAAAGCGAGGATCACAGTCACGGTCACAGTAACGCTCCTGCTTCTCTCAACTCAACCTCGAATACGACGCGTTTCTGCAGAGACTCATGGAACCGCCAATTTACTATTCGAAAGCCGAGTACATTGAAACAGTGAGAACGCTATGATTTCTTGTCCCCTGACGCTCACATGGCACAGGACACAGGCAACAAAGTGTCGCGCCGCGCAACCATCGCTGGTCCTCAAAACATTATCCTCGGCGGCAAGACTATAATCTCCAGCGGTGCAATCATCCGCGGTGACTTGAGGCGCACAGGCGCTGGGCACGCAGTTGTCATCTCGCTCGGACGATACTGCCTCGTCGGCGAAGGCTGTGTCATGCGCCCACCTTACAAGACGTACCGCGGAAATTTCAACTATTATCCTATGAAAATCGGCGACCACGTCCATATCGGAGCAAACACCGTCGTGGAGGCTGCCACCATCGGAAACCATGTCGAGATTGGGAAGAACTGCGTGATTGGGAAGTTTACGATTATCAAGGACTGCGCGCGCGTTGCGGACGGGACGATTGTGCCTCCAAACACTGTCATCCCCGCGCTTGCGCTTTTTTCGGGCTCCCCGGGGCGATTTACGGAAGACCTGCCCGAGTCGACGCAGGAAATTGTTGAGGCGCAGACGAAGCGGTATTACACCCGGTTCCAGCCGCTTGAACGGTAGACTACGATGTGTGTCTATGTTCTCATAGGTGAGTTCATCTCCGGTTATTCGAGGATGAATAAAATAGAAGTCAAGCCCTGAGTCAACGATCGTGACGAATTCTATTCACTGAACTTTTTTCTTTTTTTCTTTCTTTCTTTTGACGCACAGTGAACTGACTCTTCGTCTAGTCTGATGCTCACTGTTCGTTGCGATGCCGACTCTTGCGCGCGCATTGTTTCGACAAAGAACGCAAAAGAATACAAGGCCGATTCACGAACACGTGATGTGCCTTTGTCTGCTTTTGGGTTCTTCCTTGTCCGTTTCTGAGCCGTGCACATGTGTTTCTGTGTGCGCATTGTAATCCTTCGCCGATAAATGCTCGGTTCTAAATTTGCTGGCTATCCACCTCTGGTCTCCCCGCCCGCTCACGAGTTCATCCACGAACCTCACTCATTTTGCTTGACGCATCCGCTGCACACTCCTTCCCTCTTGTCTGCACGAACCTCACATACATCTCGTCTACAAACGTTATGTTCCCCCCGCCTCACCCTCGCTTGTCCTCGCGTTTCTTACGTTGAGTGAGAGCCCTTTCACTTCTTCCTCATTCGCAAGATATACTAACACTTGTCTCAAGCTGCCGCATCTCCAGCCCCCATCGACTCTAAATTACAACCCATAATCGCGTACAAGAACAACATTGGCCTCGCGAACCCTGTACGTGCAATTCTTTTTCATCTGCGTTTCTCAACCATTGAAAATATACTGACTGACCCTTCATTTTCCCAGCCGACCAACTCGAACGCTGCCTCGGGTCGTGTGGTGTCCGGCGCCAGCGCTGTCATCGCGGTCGGCGTAGTTGCTGCCTTGTTGTGATTGATTATGCACGTTGGCGACGGTTTGACTTCTTGCTGGGACCCAATATTGTAGATGAGACATCTGCCCACTCGTCTTGGATTACCGAGTTACGATACCATAATGAGCTGCGCACACGGCTCGGCTCCTTCATTCTAAATACTACACTGGCATTTATACAATTGCATTGCATTCTGATTCTTCGTAGGAGTAGGATTCAGCCTCAGGTTCCGCACCTAAAATTGTCAGTCCTTGGCACGCCAAGTACTTGCTGTAACCCGAGCGTACTCGATATACGCATTCAAGACGCTAGTGAGAGTCAAGTAGATGGTCGGTGGCTCCGACGCTAGATGCGGGATCGGGAAGCAGAACGAGCAAGATCTTTTGTATGTAAAGATGACTTGGGCTTTTTAGACGAACTACTGTTGGGGTCCAGGTGGAACAGTGCTATGTACAAAAGGTAACTCCAGGGAAACGACGAGGGCAGGGAGTATCGGTGCCTCCTTCGGGGGCGGCGGAGATGCAATGAAGTCTGGCTCCCCATCCCCCATCCATTGACCAGGCGTTTGCCTATTCCGAACAGCAGTGTTGTGATATCGTACAATCGCCTCTGTTAAGGCTTCGTCTAAGAATGCGTCAACGATCCTGCTGAACGTTCACTGCAGAGTATCATCTTTAACCTTTGAACAAATACGAGTTCCAGAAGTTATACATGGTTGCAGCTTTGGGAGGGTAACAGTGTCGAGATTCAATCGAGCTTAAGCATTGGACGCAGCTGGCCGTGAGTTCCTTCCCCGGATTCGTAGGCCCTGTCTTCTTGATAAACACGCAAGGACTTCCCCTTCTGATGCAAGGATTACATGCATAACCCTACCCTGATCGATAAACGGTCGACTCTCAGCGGAAACTCAGAGAATCACTCACAGGCTTGCGCTGAACGTGCTGAAATTTCTGCATGATTGAGGGATGAGAACGATTGACAACGTGCTACTTGCTGAACTCACCGCCTTTTCGACTTGAGCCATGGCAAACTCATCGAGGCTGTGTTTTTTGTAAAATGCCCCCCAAGACTCATTACCGGGAGCAGCCTCTAACCGCAATTCCTCCGCCGAAGCTTGGAAGTCTGGCCCATACTGGATTGTGAAGGTGCCGCAACGAACTGGTTGGAAAGCCGGATGGGACGCGTACGTGTGTGTCAGCGAGGACCGCGCAATTTTTGTCGGGCGACGAGATCCAGCTTGAACTGAGTCTGGTTGCACCAGCTCGTCGCAGGGAGGGAGTGGGAGTAGGTTCGAGGAAGCTTGTGGCAGCGATGTAGTCAATAACGCTGCAGGTTCCGTTAACGGATCATCGAGGGAGTCCAGTTCCAGAGGCGCCGTGTCTAGAAACACGCCAGCGTCTTCTACCGGCTGAGGCGAGGCGTCACTGCGGGGGACCACGATATTCTCAAGCGCGGTCGTGCCCTCCGGCCTTTGGGGCCAAGTCTCAGCTGGATCCGAGTCGCCCCGCGGCTGCAGCTCACGAGTCTGATTAGCGGTACGCATCTGCCTCGGTGGGTCAGACTTGACGAGTCGCAACATGATCACTGACCGTTTCGAGCTTTGCGCGCAACTCGCACAGTGCTGCCTCCTTCTCGTCCCGCTCCGCAATCAAATCCGCGCCACGGGCGCGCTCCGCACTCACAGCGGCACTCATTTCTTGCAGTTTTAGGCGCGAGCATTGTACCTCAGCCTGCGACGCCTCCAGCTACCCAGAGTCAGACACCGTTGACGCGCGGACCCAGGAAACTTACTTCCAATCGCCCTTCATTCCATTTATTTCGCACATCCTGCAGTTCTTCCCGGGCACTCTCGAACTCTATTCTGGACGCATCTAAGCGGGTATGCAACTAACGGTTCCGTACGTCAGGGAACGGGTTACACCACAGGGATGGCTCTTACAGTATCAATGTCAGTTCGCGCCTTCACTAATTGCTGATTTTTCTTGTCGTGCTCGCCTCGCAGGCACTCCAGCTCATTGCAAACCTGCTTCAAGCTGATGTGCAGCTAACAATGCATCAGCGAACGTGGGATTGCAGCATAAAGATGGCCCTTACAGTGTCCATGTCAGTTTGCGCCTTCGCTAATTGCTGGTCCTTCTTGTCGTGTTCGCCTCGCAGGCATTCCAACTCCTTGCAGACCTGCTTCAAGCTAATATGCAGCTAACAATTCCAATGCATGAGCGAACGAGGGATTACAGCACAAAAACGTCTCTTACAGTGTCCATGTCAATTTGCGCTTTCGCTAACTGCTGGTCCCTCTTGTCGCACTCGCCCCGCAGGCGCCGCAGCTCGTTGCAGGCCTGTTTCAGTCCGTCCTGTGACTCGATGAACTTGTCCTGCAACCGGACAATTTGCACGTTTTTGTGGCCAACGGCCTCACGCAAGTCTGCGGTGCAATTCCGGGCGGACTCCCTCGATTTGGTCGTCAGCTCCATAATCTGCTGGACATTCGGCGCTCGTTGTTGGTCCACTGGACGATTTACGGCGGCGCAAGATATCTTTGAGGCGTCAGTTTCGGACTTCCGATAGTATCGAATGCAAAATTATAATATGGCGTCAACTGTCCACGTGTGGCACCGAATAGAAGCGTAAACGAAGAAGGGGGTTCTTTGCGCAAGCCTTCATTTGGAATACTTACTGGCATTTCTGCATGTACATTTTGGGGGATTATCTGTCGAAGATTCACGCAGGGTGAGGCACCTGAGCTTGAGGCCAAACACAAATCGTCGAACCACAGACCGTCATTTTATACAAAAAAATACATGTAGTTTGTCACTTGTGGGCGTCGGCGCATCTAGTACATCTCCAAGCTCATTCCGTCGTGGATTTCATAGTCTGATAGCGTAATGTGATCCTTGTAAATCGTATACCTGCGAGGAGGATGAGACGGTGTAACAGAGAATGAAGAAAAGACGAGAAGAGTCGAGTCAATGTGATAATACGCACCACTTCTTGAGCTGGATCTTGGTATGGTCCGTGCCCGTCTGGGCTGCAATGAGTTTCTTGAGGTCACCGACGGTATCGTCTGGACTGCACTTTACGCGCACTGCCAGCCCATGCTGATCAGTCTTGCTCACAAAATGAGAATGGATTCAAGAACGCACCTTTGCGCCCGAGACGATCGTTCGCGATAACCTGCGCTAGAATGAATTTGAATTCTCGGCATTAACAGCGGCGCGTACTTCGATAAGAGCCATGCAAGAACGAGAACGAGAAAGTCAAGATGAAAGCAGAAGGAAAGAGCCGAGAGCCGAAGGCAAGCGGAGATTTCTAAATCCGGTAATTTCACCTTTCAGAGCTCATCAGCAAGCTCACCAAAAAAACGCGATTCTTCACCTCAACGCTCGCAGTGTATAAAACCTTGGGGACCGACTATAGCGCCGATCTCACACTCTGCGTCGCCGAGTACGCAATGCCCGTTTTTTTTGCCTATGTTCTTCCTCATTTCGTTTCGGTAGTCACGCGCCACTGTTGCACCACTGGCAACTTTGAACTTTCACCTCTGCGGGAGAAATCTATCCACCTTCATCGAGCCTGAAAGACAATTCCCAGCTATCTTCACAATCCCAATTTTCTTGAAACCTCTTTTCCTGTCAATGACTATGTCTTCACCCCTATCCCAACGCCAACGGACAGATGGCACGTCCATAACGCACTCAAACATCTGGTGCAGTGACGGTAGCGTCGTCCTTCAGGCCGAAAACACGCAGTTTCGCGTCCACTGGAGTGTTCTCGCGCTCAGTTCGTCCGTCTTCCGCGATATGCAGGAAATTCCCCAACCCCCGATCAACCCAGCGTGGATGGCTGCCCTCTCGTTGAGGTTTGTATACCAATTTTTTTTTTTTCCGGTAGGAGAAACGCTGACCTTAAATCATTTTCCACAGCTCCAGGACTCTGCCGTCGAACACTTGTTGACAGCGCTATACGACCCGTCTGTGTATGCTCTTCGTCTTCGGGCCAACGCTGACGTGAGATCATGGATATAGGATTTTTCTGAACCATCGGAACGCTCTTCCTCTTGCGGTTGTTGGGGCCCTCATCCGACTAGGACGCAAATACGACTTCAAGAACCTACTAGATTCAGCGGTGGCACGGCTAACCTTCGATAATCCTACGACTCTTGCAGACTACGATAGTCTGAACGTCAGTGGGAAGTATGAGCCCACAGGGATTATGTCCTATCCCGGTTCTGCGTTTGACCTGTTAACATTGGCGCGAGAGAACAACATAGAATCGGTTCTTCCTGTCGCATACTATCGCACAGTTAAATGTAACCCAGTGAGGCCCCCTTTTGATAGGCTTGATACCATCCAATACTTTACAGGTTCAGCTACTCGCGGCAGCCCCAGGGAGGGACTAAAAACTAGCATCTCTGTCTTTGGATGACCTTCACCGATGCATCATTGGCCGTCAAAGACTTACGACCAAGCAATTTCAGCTGGGTTATACGCAGGGATGGATGCGGGAGTGGACATATCCGGATGCAGACTGCGACGATCCTGAAAGATGCAACACTCTGCGCAAGAACACCTTCCACCTTCACATGGATCAGAACTTTCTGAGGGTCTTCTCCAACATCCAAGCTTGGGACGAGCAATTGAGTAAGGTTTTCTGCACTGGATGTTTGCACCATGCCATCGAAGCAATGACTGCTGGTCGGGAGAAGATGTGGGAGGAGCTGCCTAGCGTTTTCGGTTTATCTCCCTGGAGTGAGCTGAAGAACGACCTGTAGATCCACGCCTATCGGCACTTGCTAGGCCACTGTGTTTAATTTATTTATATGCTTTGTTCATGGACAATTTGTATAATAATTTTGACAGATAATCGACGAACAAGTCTCAGCTCCGGGGGTCGCAGGAAGACAGTAAAAGCATCAAGTAAACAGCGTTTCAAGAAATAGTACAACACCACAGTGATTCACGTCATTCGCGGATGGAATATCATACCAGCACCACCCGGCACCATAGTCGACCCGCCCGGTCCTGCAAGCTCTGCCAACTGCTTTAGCATCTGCGTCATGTTTTTTGGCTGACCCGGAACCCCAGCGTCAATCAGGGTACGCCACAGAGGATGCTCCTCATACGGAGGCCCGCTCTTGAGCAGTTCCAAAACATCTTTGTTGTTGCGGTTCTCGTCCCAATGACATTTGTCAAGCTTAGCCGCCCACTCGCTTGCTCCCTGCGCGTCCCCGTATGCGATGCACCCCTCCATCAGCAACCTCACGACGTCAAAGTAAACCGGATGATGCTCCAGGCCTTCGCCGATGATCAGCTCGATCTGTTTGCGGCACTTGGCGAAGAGCGTGTCGTTGAGAAAAGAGAACGTGAGCATCCCGCTGTTGGCAGCCCAGAATTTGGCGACGCTTACGCGGCGCGGGTCTGACGTCGACGGGTCTTTGCAGGCCGGGCATGCGCACACAAAGTCATATGGCTTGAGCTCAGCCTGGCGCTTCGCGGCCGACTGCATGACGTCTGTGTACTGGTAGGTCAGTTCCTCCCCTTCAGCGATGTCGCGCACGGCGTAGAGCCGGTAAGAAAACGAGGGCTTGTGGAAGCGCGGCGCCGTGTTGGGTGAGCAGCTATTTACGCAGAAAATTAGCCTCAACACAGCGCCACGAAAACTTATTCTCTTACCTGTGGTTCAGACGCGAGATGTCTTTGCAGATTGCGCTGTACTCATTGGTCTCATCTTCGACGCCGGGGCGTAGACCCTGCAGTGCTAGGCCGTTGGTGCGTACGATGCCCACGATGGGTCCGCTTCTGTCCTCCTTGTGGCAGTTTGATAGTGCCATGTACGCGGTTTTGGCCTTTGGACGCATGCGACTAATCGAAAGCTGATAATGTTCTTCAAGCTTTTGGAGATGATATTGGATGATTTGATCCTGCGTGAAAGTCGAGGGCACGAGAACAGGGACTCCGCGGGTGCAGACGAAGAGCGGGCGCTCGTCCAGGATGAGGTCGCCCATCTTGAGTGCACGCATACTGACAAGGCCCAGTCCCTTGCCGGAAACGTCAGCAACGCGAAAGGCCGGCGTCTCGACGCGCAGTATGGGATGAGGGAAATTGGGAATCTGCATCAGCACCTCCTTGCTGCCGGGATAGAAGAGACACTCGGAGACTTGTTCGTCGTCGTCGCTACTAGTAACGAAGGGAATGCTCGTGTAGTTCATGACACCGGGCGTGCTTCCGCCACGAGGGTCGCATTCTTTATACTGAAGCTTGGGATCCGCAAAGCCGTCGGGGAGAGCTGGTGTATATTCAATGATTTCGGTCGGGTTTGTGATGGATATAGACGCGACCTACAAATATCAACCTTGTCCTGTTTTCCTATAGGAAACTTAATATGGCGCGGCAAGGGTGCAGGCTCGGACGCTGAAGCTTGGGTGAGAATTGAGCCACTCTGCCTCGAACGGGACGAGCCGCCTCACTCGAAATAGGACCCAGTGGACGCGACTTAGCCTTGGAGCCATTTAAGAAGCCACGTTTCATTCTTGAGGAAGTGAAGGTAAGGATGAAGTCGAAAGGCAAACGACAAAAGGTCAAACGTACAAGAGAACCAACTGTTGTTCCTTTGTTCATTTACGTGTAAGCGCGCGCGAAACTACGCATGGACACAGAGAACTTCTCCAAGCACCACTCCAACGACTTCGGATCCGACTTGTTGCGTTTCGAAGGCTGGCCAGTGTTTGCCAATCCTCGAGCTAATTTACCAAGAAACGATTCGCGCCACGCAACACTAGTATCCTCTAAAACGTAATGGAACAACTTTCAGGATGGGTGGGAGTATTTATTTCGATGAGAGCCGCACAAGAAGCTGCACAGAAGTAGGAAGCAAGAGCTGCATGCGAGCCGAGCGCTGATGTTGAAAGCAAATGGAAATTTCTAAATCAAGTAATTCCACCATTCTCTCATTTTTTCCAATAGTTTGCAGTAATTGCAGAGACGTACAGCATACAAGCAGCAACAACGAAACAGCAAGTATCTGAATGCATATTACAGTCCAAGATTAGTGATTGCAGCGGGTGCACGTTCTGCTAATCGCCTCTTGAACATTTGCGCCATGTCGAGACGTTGGCTTGGAACTCCAGGTTCAACGAGTGTCCGCCACAAAGGATGCTTCCTGTACGCAGGCCCACTCTTTAGCAGTTCCACAACATCGGCGTTGTTCCGGTTCTCGTCCCAATGACAGTTGTCGAGTTTGGCCGCCCATTTGCTTGCTCTCTGTGCGTCCCCGTGTGCAATGCATCCCTCCATCAGCAACTTCACGATGTGAAAGTAAACCGTGTGGTGCTCCAGGCCTTCACAGACGATCAGCTCGATCTGCTTACGGCACTTGGCGAGCAACGCATCATCGAGGAAAGAGGATGTGAGCATCCCGATGTTGGCGGCATAGAATTTAGCAATGGCTGCGCGGCGCGGGTCGGATTTCGACGGGTCCTTGCAAGCGGGGCACGTGCACACAAAGTCATATGGCTTGAGCTCAGTCTGGCGTTTTGCGGCCGACTGCACGGCGTCTGTGTACTGGTAGGTCAGTTCCTCCCCTTCGGCGATATCGCGCACGGCGTAGAGCCGGTATGAAAACGAGGGCATATGGAAGCGCGGCGCCGTGTTTGGAGAGCAACTATTTACGCAGGAAAATAGGCTCAGTACAGCGCCACAAAAACATATTCTCTTACCTGTGATTCAGACGTGAAATGTCTTTACAGACCGCGCTGTACTCACTGCTCTCGCCCTGCACGCCGGGGCGCAGGCCCGGGAGAGCCATTTTTTTTTTTTTTTTTTTTTTTTTTTTTGAGTCTTTGTTTATTCCCCTCTGTGTCTAAGACATATGGTAGGGATGCAACTATCTAATCTTGCGCTGTACGTAGGTTATATGTGGTAACTACCGGGGGAATGGTGCATTCATCTAAACTTGGCGACACCGTGCGGGACGGGCGCGAAGCGGGAAGTCCGCTGGAACACATAAGTGGTGTTGAGGTTCGTGAGTTCGTGAGGTCGTAAGAGTGGTGTAAGTGAGGGAACAAAAATAATAAAAAGAAATCTACTGCCTGTTGTTTGCTCCCTGGTCAGGCAGTTCGACTTTTCGCAAAGTCACCGTATACGGCATGAAATCTGCCAGACTCCTGAATGAAAGCGAACAGGGCGGGGAGGAGCTTGATGGAACTGAGGAGGGTCTTCGTACGTCGGGCAGAGCGACTGGCAGCGTATAATTTCGATCGAGCGGCGGCGTGGGCGGGGCAGAAATGCAGGAAGTGGTCAACGGTCTCGTCAACCCTTCCGCAACAGAGGCATAGTGGTGTGGGGGACTTCTTCAGGCGGAATAGGTGTTTGGAGAGTGGGATGTGCTGGGCGCGGAGTTGGAACAACAGTGATGCGTGCTTTCGTGGTAAGGGTGTGGTGAGTTTCAGGAATTTGTTGGATGGTAGCGAGGGGTCGATCTCTTTAATCCGAGCAAAACGCCGTGACGCGATAAATTGCTTTCTCGCTGCTGTCTCCAGCAGGCGGCGGTGGGTTAGGGCCAGGGCGGATTTACCAAACGGCAGTCTCGTAAGAACCGCAAGCGGCTCCCCGAAGCTCCCTGTCTGCGCCGCGCGCTTGGCCGCCTCGTCCGCCGCCTCATTTCCAGGTATGTCCACATGTCCTGGAGTCCAATCAACTCGCAGTCTGAAGTCGGGGTGCATCCGGCGCGTCTTTCGCAGTCTGCGGTGGAAAATGTCCCATATGTAGTGGCCCGGGCCTGGCGTGCCGCTCGTGGTGGTGTTTATCGCTGCCCTGTTGTCAATGCCCAATGGAATCACCCCCTCAATTACCTCGTCAACCTCCTCGCGCAGGCACTCCATCGCCAACACCTCGCCGACCCCTTCCGCCTCATAGACGCCATAGTGCTTCGCCGTACCCAAGCGCACGCCCTTGGCCCGCTTCACCACTCCGTCCACCATTAATAGCCCCGCCGCCCCCACCAAACCGTCAATGAGCGAGCCGTCCGAAAACAGTTGCACTCTCGACGGCTCTGCAAGGGCCCATTCCTTTGCCTCGTCCTTGTCCTCCGCCACCCTCACATCGATTGGCGGCCTCCAGGTCACCGAATAACGCGTCGCAGGGATCTCCTCCACCAAGTTTTGCTTCACGTCCTTGTATGCATTCATGAGGAAGTGGAGGGGGTGGGGGTGCCGCTGCACATGACGCCTCCCTGCATTCTCGACCGCCTTGTGTAGTGGGTGCGTGGCGGGAAGTGTGGCGTACCGCAGAGCTGCCTTCTGCAGTAGTTTGTCGATGGCTAAGTGGATCGGGAGGAGGTTCGCATGCGCACACATTATGTCGCCGGGGGAGGAGGAAATGCCTCCAGTGATTAGCCGTGCTGCACGTAGCTGTATTGAGGTGAGTTTCCTCACCACCGCCCGTCCATCATGTCGCCGGTTGGCTCCTCTCACTCTCTGCCCCACAGGTGCTAGAGCCACCTCCGCACCGTAGAAGATGCGTGGAAGACAGATCGAGAGGTAAAGGCGTCGGATGTACTTCAGCGCGACCCCCTTTGACACTTGAGCAAGCCGGCGGAAGGCGGCGACCCACTCGTTGCCCTTCGCCACCATCGCCGCACGGTGTACCTTGAATGTCAGGTTCTCATCCAGCCAGACGCCCACTAGCTTGACGGCCGCGCTGGGCTTGATGACCAGCCCGTTGATGACCAAGTTAGGTCGCTTCTCCGGAACAACTTTGTCCTTCTGTCCGAAAAACTGGCGTTGGGTTACGGTCTTCTTCGAGAAGCAGATCACCTGATCCTTCTCAGGTCCGAACGCGCTATTGCTCTCCTCTGCTGTCTCATTAACCCCACCCTCTTCTGTAACCGCCGCCACTATCTCGGCCATGGCATTGTCCAGTGTGTCCGCGATGGCAAGGCGGTTGAAGTCGTCGATGTAGAAGCCAGAATTGCAGTTCAGGCGAGCAAGCGGAGAGTTGTAAAAGAGGTAGAAGATGACCGAGCATGGGTCTCCTTGGTCAAGACCGTCAATGATGAAGAACGGGTGTGAGGTGTACCCGTCAAAAACCAGGCGCGTTGTGCGACCCTCAAACCGCCGCTCCATCCATTCAATGAAGGCCATCGGGACGCCCGCCATGCGCATGTTGTGCTTCACGCGTGAAAGAAGTGCACTCGGGAAGGCCCCCTTCACGTCCCGAAGAAGCAGAACCGCTACCTTCCCGCTCCGCCACGCATCCTTCACCTTCTTCACTATCAACTGTATCATGTCAACCCCCGTGCGTCCTGGTCGCCCGCCGAAGTGATTCTCTGGTAACATCCCTAGGCGTTCAGCATGGTTCGTCAACACCATGCATTTACCCCCATTGCGAAGCCGCGCATGCCCGTGAGAGAGAATGAGCGGCCGGTGTGCCCCCTGGCTTGGAGTAGTCTGGTTTCCCAGGTTTGCGGGCAACGAACGTCTCTGTAACCTTCCAGTCCGGGGGTTCACAGCGATAGACGTCAAGGCCGCGATAAATCCGCTGCAGGCGGGGGACCAGAAGTGCTGCACAGAACTTGTACACCGAGTTGGGGAACGAGCCTGAGCGGGTGGCCTTCCACGGCTTCATCTTGGTAATTACCCTGTGCAGGATGTCCTCTGTCAGGGGGCGGTCCTCCCAAAGCGGCTCCGGATAGACAGTGTCTGGGTCGGGATCTGTCGCCTTAGCACTGCGCTTCGGGTAAAACTCCTCCACCAGCCACTTGCTCTTCTCTGCATTGGTGACGGCCAACTCCTCTTCCCCTGTGGCGCTCTTCCTCTTCAGGTCAGGAATTCGCGCCCGTCCGCCATCTGTCGGCGCGCCCTTCATGAACTGTGCTGCCGTCCATACCTCACTGTCATCAACTCCCTCCAAGAACTCCACCCACTTCGACTCCCGTGCGTATTTCACTGCCGTCTGGAAGTTGTTCCGCACCCGGCGATACTCCTCGTGAACGGGGTCGAGCGGGAGGTCGCGCTTGCGGAATGACTTCAGTGCCAATGCATTCCTCTCCTTCCGGCGGCATGTCAGCTCCGGTGTCCACCAGCGCTTCGAGTGCGGGCAGGGCTTGCTGAGTGGAACATGCTTCTCGACACACCGATCAATGGCAGCATCCAGCCTCGCAAGTGCCTGTAGTACGTCCTCCTCGCTCGCATAGCCCTCCACCATTGGCTCCGCCGCAAGCTCCTCCTCCAACATCTCGTTGAATGATGTCCAGTCTGTCTCCCGCCAATTGCGTCGCACTTCCACCTCAGCAAGTGGTGGAAGGAGATCGATAATGCTAATAATTGGGAAGTGATCAGTGGTGCCCGGGGCAAGGTGGGGGGTACACATCGCAAGACACGAAGAAGTCCACGAAGCTGCTGCTCGCGAACACATTATCCGGGCGCGTAAGGTTCTTCGTCCCCTTTGCACACAGCGTGGGGATGTCTTTCGGCAATACCATGACCATGTCGTACTGGTCCCGCAGGTCCAGTAACGGTTGCACTGCAACACTTGCTGCCGCCGTGAACAGGTGGTAATTGCGGTCCTCATCCCACTCCGGACTGTGGCGATTGAAATCGCCAAGCCAGACATAATAGATGGGACCCGGGGCCTCTCGTCGTCGGGCCGCTGGGGTCCGAAGGTAATCCCACACTGCCTCAAGCGACTCGTCGTGAGCTCCATCGTTGTAGACGTTGATGACACGGAGCGTCCCGAAGTCCCCCCGGAGCTCTATCCCAACAACGTCGGAACAGGGAATGTGAATCTGGGACCAGGCGTTGGATGATAGCGAACGGTTCACCAACATAACCGCCCTCTCTCTCTTGTCCGAGGCTTCATGGCCGGACGGGTATACCACTGTCCACCATGCATTCGCCCGTGTCTCCCTGTTTCGTCCTATGTACGGCTCCTGAAGAGCCGCGAAATGGTACCTGTCTCTCCCCATTGCCTCCAGCAGAATCTGCTGATTGTCCAGCCCCCTGTCTAGATTCTGCTGCCATATGGCTAGCTTCCTCGGCTGGCCCCCCGTAAAGTGCGGCTCAGACATGGCGGCCGCCCACGGTTCTGGCCGGGCCCTGTAAGAAAGATGGGTTCGTCCCCATTAATTGATTCCCTGCCGTCTGCGAGGAGGGCGGGGTGGCATCTGTCACCATGATGCTTGGGATGCGAAATGCATCCAATGTCGACAGCGGGGGGCAGTCCATCCTGTTGTTGTAGGTCCCCCCACTGCTGCGGAATCTCCCCGTCCTCCATTCGCGGGGCTGTGTCATTCTGCCTCCCACTCATCTCCCCAGGTCCTGCCCCCCGCAGCAGCTCGTGTCCCTGCCTGACGCTGAAACGCGTCAGCCAGGGTGCTCTGCCGCATCGTCTGGCTGGGGTCGAGGCCCCGCGCCTCGTGCTCAGGCCGGCGTCGTCCCGCCCAACCATTGTCGGAGCGGCGGCCTCCTCCTTGTCCCGGGCGTCCTCCCCGCCAGTCTGCCGGTGCCCGCGCGCACTCGGTGCCACTCCCCCCTCGGCCTCTTCCTCTCGCGGCGTGAGCGCAGCGCTAGTCACCCACGTACGCGGATCCAACGTGGGGATGTAGCGATATCCCGAAGTGGGATCTCGCACTCGTCGCCTCTCGTGCGCTTTCACAAAAGCAGGGCACCCACGGCTCGCCGCTGAGTGCCCACTTGCCTTACAATTCCCACATCGCAGGTCCTGCTCCGTCACAAGACATTCCGCGGTGCGGTGGTCCAACGCACATCGTGCGCAAACATTCGCTGGCGCCGTACACGCGCGCGCGAAGTGCCCATCGTAGGATTGACACCTCGCACACCTCACCGGCTCGTTGTCCGACTTACGGACTCGGACGTGCCTCCCTTGCACGAAAAGGCCGTTGTCGATGGCGTGGTTGGCCGCCTCCGCGTTCGCGAAAGCGACACGAAGGTGGGCAACCCGCTGGCCCGGCGTGCGCCGCTCAACTGCCTTGATCCACCGAGCGCTCTCTATGCCGCCCTCGGTGATCCCGCTGTCAGTCTCCACCACTCTCCAAAAGCCCGCTTCCTCGACTCTCGCCTCGACCCCCACCATCTCCGCTATCAGCTCCGTGCGGCGCGGGCGGTACACGCAATTACTACCCAGTGCCGCCACGAACTGTCGCACAACGTGCGTCTGGCGCACCCACTCCGCCGTCGCCTCGTCCTTGCAGTCAAAGATAACGCCGCCATTCGCAAGCCTGCTCGCGCCTACGAAGGTAGCACCCTCCATCTTCTCCTCCATCATGGTGAGGGCCAAGTTGGCCTTCTCTTTCAGTTCCAACTCGGTCAGTCCCCCCAAGCTGCTCACCGCCCCCCTCCGCCGACGAGTCAACTAGAATCTGACGCGCCATGCGCGCCGACCGCGCTAGCACAGCCGCGTGCTCAGCCGTCATCCCCCTCGGCGTCGCCGCCGCGACCGACGCGTGCGACGGACTCCCCCGTACCACGAGCGGCGTCGCTTCCACCGCCTCTGCGCGCTCCAACACTGCAGTGAGCCCCTTCTCCAAGCGCTCCGTCAGGGTGCAGAGCTCCGTCGTCTGCTCATCCACCGTCCTCGTAAGTACCCCCGCCGCACTCCGCATCTCCGCCACCATGCCGCCCGGCTCGCCGTCCAACAGCGAGCCCCCCATCTCCCGTCCCCACGATGGACAGCACTTGCTGCACATCCCGGGACACAACCCCCAGTGTTTCCTCCAGTCCGCGTAGGACCTCATCCCCCCGTTGCTCCAGCAAGAAAGCAACAGCACGTACCGCATTCTCATTCATCACCGACGTCGGAGCCGTCTTCATCCCCACCGCAACCCTCAACAAAACCAAAGCGAGGGTCTCGAGGGATGGCCGTGCGTCGGCCTCGTCCGTCAGAAATGCCTTCTGGATCAAGAAGGTGCGCGCTCCCGCGACGCCCCCGATGGTCCAGTCTATCTCACCCTTCTTCCGCAGGTCTGCCTTGTTCATTCCCGTGTGAGCAGTCGCCGTCGCGTCCGGGGTTCCACGCGTCGACAGTCGGGTCAGTGGCGCTTGCGCCGTTCTCGTGCTTCCGGAGGGTCTATCTGGAGCAGGAGGACTCTTTCTATGCATTTTATCGTTGTACTAGGGGTATCTAAGGAGCTGAGGACCACTACGCGTTCAGATGCCCAAGCCTCGAAAAATTTCGAGACGCCGATCCGAAGCACGTGGTGGTTTGTTGCCAAGAGAGTCCTCCCGGGAGAGCCATGCCATTGGTGCGTGCGATGCCTACAGCAGGGCCGCTTCCATCCTCCTTGTGGCAGTTGTGTAGCGCCAGATACGCATTTCGGGCCTTCGGACGCATGCGACCGAGCGAGTGTTGGTAGTATTCCTCAAGCTTTTGGAGATGATATTCCATAAATTTCTCGTGCGTGAAGGTCGACGGAGGCTCGGGAAGAGGGATCCTGTGCGAGCAGACGAAGAGTGGACGCTCGTCCAGGATGAGGTCGCCCATTTTGAGTGCGCGTGTACTGACGAGGCCCATTCCCTTTCCCGAAGTGTCGGTGACGCAAAAAGCCGGCGTGTCGACCCGCAGTATGGGATGAGGAAAATTCGGTATCTGCATCAACAATTCTTTGCTGCCAGGGTAGAAGAGACACTCGGAGACTTGTTCGTTGTCGTCGCTGAGAAATGGAATGCTTGTGAAACGCATCGTACCCGGAGCGTTTCCGTCACGAGGGTCTTCACGAGGGTCGCGTTTCTCATGGAAAGTCTTGGTGTAGGGGAAGCCTTCGGGGACAACTGGTGCAACTACATTCACTGATGTTTTTTCTGAACACGAACGTGACTTACAATAATCTCCCTTTTCTCCTTTTTCTATCGCACATTGAGGGCAGCACATCGAAGGTGCAGGCTCGGACGCTATCTCAAAAGTCAGATAGAGTCTGGGTTGGTGGGTTGAGCGACTCCACCTGGAACGGGGCGAGTCGCCTCACTCGGAATAGGTCCCAGTGGACGCGATTTGGCCTTCGTACTATTCAAGAAGCCGCGTTTCATTCTTGCGATTGAAACTTGAGGAACAATGAGCAAGTGAAGGGAAAGGAACAAATGATGAAAGTTAGAAGGAAGGGTCAGAAGGCGACAAACCCATTTTGGCATTTCATATGTGGGCGCGGCAAATCACGCGCAGACCCAGTGGCAGTAGAAATAGATCTAGAGCAGAAACTCCATTTGCGTTGCATTTGCGCCTGGGACGGATTTGGATCGCCTCAAAAGTCAATCATTTTTGCCAATCTGCGATCCCAACGCAATTCCATGAGCGCCTGAATTAGCGAGAAACCAGTCTTTTCACGAATCCAATTGAATGAGTTTGGAGATTAACAGGCGTTCACCTCGCTGAGAGCCGCATAAATAAGCGACAAGTGAGACTCGAGAGTTACAGTTGAGCTGCAGAGTCAAGCGGAGATTTCCAAATCCGGTAATTCCACCGCTCTCAATCTTTCCATGTTGACACAACTCAACATCGTCAACAAAACGGTATCTGAGTTACTGAACAACAACACTACGGCAATTTCATATTATATGAGTGGATGCATTCTGCCGGTGCACGCTAGGCTGTTGACTGCTCCAACATTCGCGTCATGTTGAGGGGCCGACCCGGGACGCCGGGTTCAACAAGCGTACGCCACAAAGGATGCTTCCGGTATGCCGGTCCACTCTTCAGTAGCTCCATAACCTCTTCGGTGTCGCGGTTTTCGTCCCAATAACATTTCTCAAGTCTGGCGGCCCACTCCCTTGCGCCGGGTGCGTCTCCGTTTGCAACGCATCCTTGCATCAGCAGCCTCACGACGTCAAAGTACATCGGAAGGTGTTCCAAGCCCTCGCGCAAGATCAGCTCGATCATCATGCAGCACTCGTCGAGGAGCTTCTCGTCGACGGAAGGGGATTTGAATTGTTCCTTACGGGCGGCGTAGAAGCCGGTGAGGACTGAGCGGCGCCAGTCGGATGTCGACCTCGGGTCCTCGCAAGACACCTTCGTTGTGTCCTTGCAGGTGGTACACGCGCACACAAAGTCATATGGCTTGAGCGCAGCTTGGCGCTTCTCGGTTGAGGACTTGACGTCAGTATACTGGAAGGTCAGTTCCTCTCCCGCGGCGATGTTACGCACGGCGTAGAGGCGGTATGAAAACGAGCGCATGTGGAAGCGCGGCGCCGTGTTGGGTGAGCAACTAGGTCGATAGAAGAAAATCAGCCGTCGCATGGCGCCATATTGAAAACATTTGCACTTGCCTGTGGTTCAACCGTGAAATGTTTTTGAGGATCGCGCTGTACTGATTGGTCTCAGCATCTTGCACTCCGGGGCGTAGGCCCTGCAGAGACAAGCCGTTGGTGCGCACAATGCCCATGATAGGTCCGCTGCCGTCCTCCTTGTGGCAGTTCCACAACGCCATAAATGCGGTTTTGGCCTCGGGACGCATGCGAT
Organism: Mycena sanguinolenta; assembly: GCA_014462675.1. Classification (NCBI taxonomy): domain Eukaryota; kingdom Fungi; phylum Basidiomycota; class Agaricomycetes; order Agaricales; family Mycenaceae; genus Mycena; species Mycena sanguinolenta. The sequence continues at coordinate 3,302,596 of JACAZH010000014.1, forward strand.
TGATCGCGATTTCGCAGTATTCTTCAAGCTTCTGGAGCTGGTACTGCCCAACCTGAGCGGGCGTGAAGGTCGGGGGCACGGCAACAGACATCCCGCGGGCGCAGACGAAGAGTGGGCGCTCGTCCAGGATGAGTTCATCCATCTTGAGCGCGCGCTTACTGACGAGGCCCGCTCCCTTTCCCGGAATGTCGGCCATGAGAAAGGCTGGTGTCGCGACCGACCCGCAGTATGGGATGCGGGAAATTGGGGATCCTCATCAAAACTTCTTTGCTGCCAGAGAAAAAGAAACACTCGGAGACTTGTTCGTCGTCGCCAGCAAAGGGAACGCTCGTGTAGTTCATGACACCGGGAGTACTTCCGCTGTAAGGGTCACATTCCTTGTAACGAATGTTGCCATACTTGAAGTCTTCGGGAAGAGCTGGTGTAATTGCGAGCGAAGCGAGCAATTACCGGCTAACACGTGACGAGGGGACAGGGCTGAATTCTGCATGTAAACAAGAACAAATTCTCCGCGCAGTGGCTGACGGTCCTTGAGGGACTAAATGCCTTCAAAAACATTCAATTCGGGGTATATTGCGCTGAGAACCGGATCAAAAGATGCGCCTTCGTGGTAGCTTTCGGCCCATACCAAAATCATTGGGACCAGGGAGGAAAAAAATTGCATTGAGAAAAAGGAGCTGTGTAATAACGATTACGCACTTCGCGAGCACCTTGCGCTTTCAGCGGATCCCTAGTAATATTCAACTATTTCCTTTCGGTTTTTGTTAAGCGCACTTACAAATATCAACTTTGGGTTGTTTTCCGAAAGCAAACTTGGTCAGGGGCGAAGGTGCAGAGTCGGACGCTGCTAGTGTCCTAGAATCAGATAAAGTTTTGGGATTGGCTTGAACCACTCCACCTGGAATGGGAGCCGGTTCACTCGGAATAGGTCCGCCGAGTGGACGCGATTTCGCCTTTGCACTATTCAAGAAACCGCGTTTCATTCTCCAGAGCTTTATTGGAATGAAGGAAGATAAAATAAAAGGTCAAAATGTACGGAGGGAATTAATTGGGTTCCTTTGTTCCTTTACGTGTACACGCGTCAAGCTGCGCACGGACCCCATAGAACTCAGAACACAATAGTGCTCCATTGGCGCACCTTCCATGCTTTGGTGTACTCCTTCAAAAGCAAATCTTCTTTAACTCGCGTCGCCACAAAGTCGTTGGGTACAGAAAAGAAGCCTTGACGTGATAGTTCCCTCCGCGAGTGCGATAAAATCGGTGTGAACGGTCGAGATTAATGGTGGTGTGTACATCGATGACATCCATACAAGAAGACGAGAGAGCAAGCGGAGACTGCCGAATCGGGTAATTTTCAGTGTGTATTTTGCCTCCATTATCATCGAGCCAACGAAACCATGCCGAAGAGTAGGTCAGGGTTACATTACTTCAAAAAACTGGACTCTGTAATTTGCAACCCCCCAGAGGCGCGTCTTGTGAGGACAATTGGATCTTCACCAGCTCGGCATTTGTGGGCATGCTCGCAGAAGACAGCCAAAGAACTCCGTGCCTTCCCTCCAGAGAATCATATTTGCACGTTTACATCTTGAACGAAGCACTTGCTTTGGCTGTCTCGAGAATCTGCACTCCAGCTCTAAAGGAAAGACTCGCTCTGGATTTGTTCGGAGTGGGATGGGATGGGCTTTGCGATTCTCACAAGTCTAATAAAGAGTGGCCGCATGGTGACTTCCAGTCGAAAGAAACAAGGAAAAAAGACGGAAGAACAGTCACATAGGTACAGTAAGTCGTGCAGCGACGGAAGTAGACAACGAATGAGCATTTAAAACCGGTGCCGTCGCTCCCCGAGGAGTCGGTGATAGTGGGTCCTCTGTTCAGGATGGCAAAAGTCGTGCGCAGGGTGACATTCGTCTTGGACGCGATTGCGTGGCCGAGGTTCTACCCTAGAATAACCGAGTGCAAGTCCTCGAAAATGTTGTATTGCGCACGAGTCGAAAACCCGCTCCACTACTTGCTCGTGAGGGCGGGCAGTGTGTTGCGCCATACGTAGCACGCTTCGCTGACTGTCGTCGCATTGGGACGTGGTCGTTCCACTGAGCGGCAATATGGCCCACAACCCTCGGATCACGACGCGGCAGGTTGTTGTGCGTCTCGAAAACATACGGAGCGCAGGCCCAAGCCGCGGGTGTCCTTCAAATATGCGGGTGACGTTGAGCTGGCCGAGCGGTTTCGGATAGCGTCTGGACCATTTACCGACGATGAAGAATGCGTCGTAGGAGTCCAGATCGTTGTAACCTGATCTATGAGCCCGGGAGGGTTGTCTTCGGAGAATTCCCAGTGCTGAATGATGATGCTGTGGTCGACGTGAGCTGGAGTGAATCCAGAACGTGGATCCAATAGGCACACGGCAGCTAATTGAGGGTGTAAAATATCTGCTTTAGGTTACAATTTTGAGGCAAGGATAACAGTGTGCCATACAAACTTACGAAACTAGCAAAGAATACAGCCAAAGAGTTGAAACGCGGATAGAGATCAAGACACTGATATTTCGAGACCTTGTGATCGGTACTCCTCCATCTTGTTCATGAACTCTAGACTGACATTGTCGGCGTCGTCGTCACAGAGGATATCCACCGATGCCAAGCGGGCAACCCGGGGAGGGGAAGGAAAGGCAAGGAGTTGCTCGTCCGTCCACCACCGCGACCGAATCATGGCATCCAACGCATCTTCGTCGAACCCTACGCCTGCATACGTCCAGGAGAGGAATTCGAGTTTTGGGGCCAGATGTACGGCCTGCGCCGGGGAGTACTGGAGACCGTCGAGGAATGAATTATCGAAACAGTACATACAGCACTCCATGTGGAGCGAGACAAGCAAGGGAGCATGCTGGAGTACGGCCAACAGATCGTCAGATTCCATGGGCGACCTCTCAATCGTGAGGTCTTCAATATTGGGAGATCGAAGTTGGAATTGTGTGAACTCCGCAGATGACCAGGTGTGATCGATGTCAAGTTCCAACGTCAACGTTGCCAATGCAGGCAATGCCAGACAGACGAAGAACGGTACGATGAAGCCTCCTGGCGTGCAAAATTCCACGCAGAGCTTCTTCAAGCGCGCAAGAGTAGTTATCGGCCTCTGGGACATATCGGGGAAGTCTTGCCAGGCCATAGTTTCGAATTTAGCGGAAACGATAGCGGTGCATTGGACGAGTGCGTCCAGACATTCCTGGGGCGATGTGTCTATCACGTTCATGTGGGTGAGTTGGGACCACGGCATCAGCAGTCCACTGGTGCGGTGCGTGGTGAGGGAAACACGACGAAGGCGTCCCGCAGTTACAAAGGGCTGCGTGTCTTTGTGGTGTTTTGCATCCGCACTGCGCAAGGAAAGCCTCTTGAGGGATTTCAGGCTGTCGGGAGGAATGCTGCAGAATATAGAAAGCGAGGGGATATCAAAAATCGCCCTCTTCCACCGATGGGCTGTCGTGGCCACTGCGTCCATCAGTGGTCCCATCTCGACGTTTTTGCCTGGAATTTTGAGCTGCACGGGGATCTGGATAAGCGCAGATCGCTCCAGCCATTCCTTCACAAAGGATACATAATCGGCCGTGGGAGTTTCATCAACCTTTACCGAAAGGGATTCGGTCCAAAGTCGGGGTGTCGTATGCGCTACAGATCTCCAAAATGCGCAGACTTGGGACAAAGCCTGAACTTTTTGAACGCGTCCCTTGCGTGAAAAGGGATATACGTCTTCGTGAACAATGAGGAAGATTTCTGCCAGGAGCTCGGGAGGGAGCTGGTGAACTGGCGCAATCGCCATCCACAGGCGCGTAATGATACCGCGCTCCTGGTCGCGTAGACGCTCCAGATCCTTCATTTGTGACTCGATACACGCGATATTGGCCTCCGCAGCTTTAATGAGGAGTTTGGCTTGAGCTCGAGACTCGGAGGTCTGAGTCGTTGGTAGAGCGTTAAGAAAATTTGTCGGGTCCATAATGCAATATGTATAGGTTCCCCGCTGTGAGATGGCTTTGTAAATTTAATAAACCAAGACCACATAAGACTTTTTTTACCGATTCCTTGTTTCACGAGTCGAAGTCGTATCACCGTCTGTTCCAAGTTGGTTCCAAGTTCTTTGAACGTCACGATTCTCTTGTTGCGCGATCACGAGACGGAAGGTTTTTGCGCGAATCGCGTCGCGTTCTACACGAGTATCAGTTCTGCATTGGAAGAGCTTATCGTGTTTTCAATTGCAACAGAAATCGATTAAAGAGTAAGTAGCATAAGTGCACTATTGAAACGCTGATTGAGCTTTATTTGCCCAGGTCCGTGCGCAACACAACGCGACGTAAAAGAACCAGGAATTTGACTTTTTGGCTCTTGCTTTTCGACTCCCAACATGAAACGCGGTTTCTTGAATGGTGCGAAGGCAAAGGTGAGCAAACGCCTTATGAGAGCGTTTTGTCTGATCTGTTGGTCCAGCGCGAGTCCCAACTTCGGGATGAATCAGACAGCATGGTCCATACAACTATTGGCGACGACGAACAGGTCTCCGAGTGTTTCTTCCACCACGGCACCAAAGAAGCGTTCATGAAAATACCCAATTTTCCCGAACCACTGCAGGTTACAACACCAGCCTTTCGCATGGTTGACATTCCAGGCAAGGGAGCAGGCCTCGTGAGCATTCGCGAGCTCAAGATGGGGGATCTCATCCTGAACGAGCGCCCGCTGTTCGTTGCCGCCGAGGAGCTGTGTTTGGCCATACCCCCGGTCCTTGACGGGGGAGTCATTTCACCAGCACTACTACCAGAAGGGTGAAAAGTATTTCGAGGCGTCCCTCGATCGCATGCGTCCCGAGGCCAAAACCGCATTCATGGCGTTGTGCAATTGTCACAAGGCCGAGGAGAACGCCGGCGGAGCACTCGTCGGCTTGGGCCCGCTCCTGGGCATCGTGAACACCAACGGCGTGTCCCTCAGCCTGCCGGCGGCCGCTGATCCATGGCCACAGGGAGGCCAGACCAGACCGTACAGCGCCGTCTGCGAAAACATATCGCGTCTGAACCACAGTTGCTCACCCAACACGGTGCCGCAGTTCCACGCGGCGTCGTTCTCCTGGCGCCTTTACGCTGCGCGCGATATCACCGCAGGTGAGGAGCTCACTCGCCAATATGTCAGTATTCAGCACCCGGCCGCGGAGCGCCAGGCTGCGCTCAAACAGATTTACGATTTCGTATGCGCTTGTCCTGCTTGCACGGACCCGTCTATCTCCGACCCGCGCCGCGCGACGATCGCCGCCTTCGCTGCCACCCACCATGGGAAGCAGGAGTCTTCGGTTGTCGGCTTCAGTTCTCTCGACAACGACCGCTTCGCCGAGTGCCGCACGCAGGCCGAGCTTATCGAAAGCGAGGGCCTTCAGCACCTCCCGGTGTATTCTACCGTCCTCAAGTTGCTGATAGAGGCGAGCGTGGTGCGCATGGAGCTATCGAGCGCATGCCAGCTGGCGCGCAAGCTCGACAAGTGTCGCTGGGTGGACGACCGTGACGCGTATCAAGACCACCCGCTTTGGCGCGCACTGGTGGGTTAAGTATGGCGTTAAACGACGCAGATAACGGCACAGCTCGGACGCATCTTGTGGACGGGTTCGACTTTAGGGCATGGTACAAACCCAAGTCGTCGCGGTTATGATTCGAAGTGGGCACAGTTCATTCTTGGAATTCTCTTGATATCCTATTAGTGCTCGCAAATGTACGCTCTCCCTGTTATCATCCCTCGGGCATAAATACATGCCATTCGAGCACTATAGAAGACATAGACGCACCGCATCCCTTTTTTGCGAGTCGATGCCTGTAAGTATTTAGCGCGCGCCGCGCGCTCAAGATATTTGTCGGGTCCACGATAGTCTCCCAGAGGCAGCCGTCCGATAGGAGCCCAAACCTCCGCGAGTTCAGGATCCCCTATCAGACAGGATATCCTTCAGTGAGTTTATGAAGTTTGAAGGAACTAATCTGCTGTGCCTCCGGGAGACTAGTCCATGGTGTAAAAGGGTGCCACCCGGCTGAAAATTACTCTGTAAATTCAATAAACCAAGACTTACCGGGTCGAGTAAAAGTGATTTGATAGTTTCTGCCAGTGAGAGTCTCTTAAAGCTTGGAGTTGAACGAGCTCAGATTACCACGCCCTCCTTTGGTTGCGCGGTCACGAGACGAATGACATGGGTTCGCGTCGCGTCGCGTCCTACACAAGCTTCAGGGTAATTGGCATGCTCTACATTGGAGGAGAACATCATGTTTGTAGCCAAGCGCAAATCGATTCAAGAGCGTACGGGCTGATTTGAACTCCATTTCTCGGGTCCGTGCGCAAAACACGTAAATAAGAATCAACTCGACGTTTTGCTTCTTGCGTTCGACTTCCAAGCATGAAACGCGGGTTTTTGAATGGTGCAAAGGCAAAGGTGGGTAGATGCCTCATGAGAGCCTTTTTCTGACTCGTTCATCCAGCGCGAGAACGCCAATCGAAAAGATTCAGACAGAAAAACAGAAGGCGCCATGCTCTACGCAACTATTGGCGACGAGGAGCAGGTCTCCGAGTGTTTATTTCACCCCGGAACCAAAGAACTGTTGATGAAAATACCCAATTTCCCCCAGCCAATGCTGCACGTCGCGACGCCGGCCTTTCGCGTAGTGACATTCCAGGCAAGGGAGTGGGACTCGTCAGCATGCGTGCGCTCAAGATGGGCGACCTCATCTTATCCGAGCGTCCGCTCTTCGTCGGTGCGCGAGAGATACGTGTGCCCAAGCCCCCGTCCTTCACGCAGGAGCAATATCGCCGGCACCTCCTTCAGAAGGCGGAAGAATTCTACGAGGGCTCAATTGAACGCATGCGTGCCGAGGACAAAAATGCATTCATGGAGCTACACAACTGCCACAGCGAAAGGATGGGACCCCTCTTCGGCTGCGGTCCGATCCTGGGCATCATGAACAACAACGGCCTGTCCCTCGAAGGACTCTGCCCCGTGCAACCCGAGACAAGATCGTATAGCGCCGTCTGCAAACACATCTCGCGTCTGAACCACAGCTGCTCACCCAACACGGCGTCGCACTTCCACAAGGCGTCGTTCTCCTACCGCCTCTACGCCGTTCGCGACATCCCCGCGGGGAGGAGCTGACCTACCAGTACCTGAGCCCCGACGACGCCCTGCACACGGCTGCAGCGCGGCAAAAAATATTCAGGCCAGGGTACGATTTCGTATGCGCATGCCCCGCTTGCACGGACCCGTCTGTGTCCGACCCGCGCCGCGCGACGATCGCCGCCTTCGCCGCCACCCACCATGGGAAGCAGGAGTCCACAGTTGCCGGTCTCACTTCCCTCGACGATGACCGTTTCGCCGAGTGCCGCACGCAGTTAGATCTTATCGAAAGCGAGGGCCTTGAGCACCTCCCGGTGTACTTCACGGTCCTCAAGCTGCTGATGGAGGCGAGCGTCGCGCGCGGGGACGTGGATAGCGCGTGTAAGTCGGCACGGAAGCTCGATAAGTGTCACTGGGTCGACGACTGCGATGCGTATCAAGACCACCCGCTCTGGCGCACACTGGTGGATTATGGCGTTCCGGGCAAGCCGTACAACACGACGCAGATGGTGGCGCAGTTGGGGAACCATCTTGGGGGTGGTTTCGACTTTAGGGCGTGGTGCAAACGCGGGCCCCTGTGATTCAAATTCGGCAGAGTTTTTTCTTGAAGTTTTCTTGACATCATATTAGCCGTGTTCGCCAGTGTACACTCTCCTTGTTATTATCCCTTGCGCATAGATATTGATACATGCCATTCGAGCGCTAGAGCACACGATTACCGCACCGTCTGAGCGTTCGAGTCGGTCCCCGATTTACGACTCTCATTCCAAGGCTGGAGGCGAACCTAGTGTACGGCCCCTACCTACAGCTTCCCTCGATGCATTTCCGCCTCTTCAATGACGGTTTTTGCGATATTCCCAATGAGCGGGAAGGCTCGTGCGTGTATGAACGCGCGCTCTGAGCTCGCTTGCTTGCGTGCAACGCGTGCTGCGATACCCTGGCAGATGACCGCGAGCTGGACAGGTAGATTAGATCAAATGTGCTGCTTCTGGCGAGCGACGTACCCGGAAAAGCATCCAGCTGCGGGCAAACACCATCTCCAGGATGGGGTACGGCTGTTTCGTCAACCGGCAGTACTCACGCTCGAGGTCTTCGAGCGCGATGGGCTGCCGCTCCGGTGCGCCTTTGAAGCTCCCGCTCATGAAAGGCACATTTGGGTCGACTGCAATATCCGTCGGCCGGATGAACCAGTTCATTGTGAAGTTTGCGAGGTCCGCGAGCTGCAAGACATATCAGTGTCAGCCGGAATGCAAATAATTCAGGTAGGCGAATTGGTGACGCACCGGACTGCCGAGCGTACATAGTTCCCAGTCGAGAATCGCAATGACACGGTTCTCGGTGGGGTGGAATATGAGGTTGTCGAGCTTGTAGTCGCCGTGCACGATCCGCAAACCGGTCTTCCGCTCATCAGGTAGGTTTTTGCGGTACCATCCCATGAGCTCGGCGAAGTCCGGGATGTCGCCGATGGGCTGCTTCGTGTCGAGGTCGATGACGGCGGCTTGCGCGCTGGAAACGCGCGATATGGATTTGATTTGGCGCGGGAAGTAGTCGGAGGAGGGCGCGAATTTTGAGAGGCCGACGTCGGCGGGGGGAGATGGAGCCGAGCGCTGCTAGGGCGGCTACTGCAGAGAGCCAGCTGGCGAACAAGGGGTAAATGAATAATTATGCCGGATGGGTTGGACAACGCACCATTCCCGCCGGTCTTTCGGGGACACTTCCGGCATTGTACTGTCAGTGAAAATGCGGCCGTCGACAAACTCCATAACATAAAACGGCGTCCCGATGATGGCCTTGTCCTCGCACAGAATAATCGGTGTCGGTATGGGGATGTGCTGTGCGCGCGGGGTGGATGGGTTAGTATTATGGGTATGCAGCGCCTTGAGCATGGTATATTCCCGTTCTATTTGGTGTGCCGTGTTGGAGATGAGCTCGCCCGCAGGTTTCTTGCGCAATACAAACTTGGTTTTGCTTCGAAAACTTAGCACCGTTCGCACACGACCAACCGACCTTACTTGGCATCAGTTAGAAAGTACGTTGGATTGGACTTGGTCGGGCGTCAGAAATAACGGAGTACACAGTTTCTGTGGCGAAATACCTGTCCAAACTGAATCCAGGATTAGTATTCCAAGACCTCCCCGTCCGACTCACTTTGAACTGCTTCACGTCGATCGGTCCCCCGAAGTGTCTTGACGTTCTTGAGGAGATACGTGGTAAGGGTTTCGACGTTGATATTCGCCCGAACCTCCCCGAATTCGCCCCCGATTTTTGGCTTGTCGTTGGACATGGTGTGAGTAGAAAGTGAAGTGGTCGGTAGCAAGGATGAGCCGCCAGATTTGGAATTCCGGTAAATGAAGGCCCGGTAGCCTGGGAACTGTTACGCGTCAGAAGCAATGCCGTCACGTGCATGCATTTGGAACGCGTCGCGTCGCGTAATAAGACACTGCTGCCGCATCGGCCCGAGGACCGGGAGGCAGTGGTGAAGCAGCCACCATCGTCCGAGGAAGACATGATTCAATCGGTCACGATTTTCGCTGGTTCTTTGAAATCGCCCTGCATTCTTAGATCCCCCTGCGCTCATGGTTTTGGAACCACCTGTACCGTCGATTGCCTGCTGTTTCCTGCAGTGAACCTAGGTTGGAACCTAGCCGTCAACTCTAGAAGTCTTAAGCGACATTCACAAGTCACCAGATCAAGACCGGTGGTGCTTCTGATTCCTTGGAATCTTTCTTTCGCTGTCAGCTGTGGGCATACCAGAAAAGATCAGGAAAGAAAACACGTTCTGTGTTCTTTTTACCCCACAAAAGCTATGTTACTTCCACTTGGTAACGGAATAGCTACTGCTGTATGGTCACTTGTTCTGCCGTTACTTTTAGAAGTCCGGCGCACAGCAAGTTTCAAGGCTGTATGAACAAGCACCATGTCACGGAAAACGTACATAAAGGCGCTCATTCCAGGCTCGGGTCTCATCTTCTGCAACACCTCGCATCTCTACTGTAAGAGTTTGGTCAACGCGGCACTATGGAAGCGAAGGGTCTCCCTGGACGACTCCTTCGACTTCCACGACGGAGACGTCGGAAAGAAATATCATCATCGACAGCTCTTCTCACATGGGACGTCGTCCGCACCTCGCTGGAGCTTGTCAACAATTCAGCCGATGCATGTCTGCCTCTGAAATCTGTGGTTGGCGCCGTAGTTGCACTCTGCAATCTTGTAGACGTAGGTCACTTCAACCTGATTTCACACATGATGCTGATGGTTTTCATCTCTGCAGCGGGTGGCTGCATGCGATGAAAACGCAGAAATGCTAGCCTGGAGAGCCGTCGCCATCCTCGACACAATATATCACTCGATTGATGCAAATGATACAATTCCCTCTCATCTTCTGGATGGGATTCTGCAATTCGAAAAGTATGTACTTCTTCATTGAGCTCTTGTTTCGGTGTTCAAAGCGGTATCCAGGTTAATAAACGACATACGGACGGAAATGGAAGCTATCATGAAGAAAAATCGTGTTCTTTGTGTTCTGCGTGTCCGCCGAAATGAGTCGCAACTGGTCAAATTTACTGCACGACTTGACTCGGCAGCGGAAATCTTCACGGTGAATAATTTTCGGCTGCTCGTGTCTCTCCTGTGCTCAGACTCGTGGGTCTAGATTCAAAGCTTGACCTCTCAGACGTTGGCCCTCGCCCGCATCGAGGACAAGGTTGAGAGTGTCTCATCCACCGTCGAAAATTCCTATGTATGAGGGTATTCACAGCTGCCGGCTGAATTTTGGCTCACAGTAACACCAGGTTCTTCTTCACGACCACATCAAGTTTCTGCAACTTGCAATCGTTTTTTTGGGCTGACCCCAATACTCCTTGAACCCTTTCCTCGGACGCAAAACTTAACTTATTCAATATTTATCGAAAATTCGGGAACGCATTCTTTGGGAACCTGAAACTAAAACCCTGAAAAAAAAAGTTGTGGCCTTCCTGTCATTACAGCTGTCCATGGTTTTGCAAAATCCGAGACTGGAGACGAGGAGTATCATCCCGGCTGGGCATGGCCGGGTGGGGGAAGACCGAATCGCCTTTCTTAGATTATTCTTAAATTATGACCATGACGAACTGTATCTCGCCCCTGGCACAATATTTGCATTTATAATTCAAAACTGACTTACATCCCAAAATATTGTCTTGCAATGCACTGTAGAATCTGCGATCGAACAGAGAATGGCGCTTTTGAAGGTATTACAGCACTTATATTATCCACATTGGACACTGACTGTATTCAACATGGACAATATAAGTGCTGCAATGCACCTTGAAAGTATCATCGAAGACAGCCCTCCAGCACATTACATCCATGGTTCACGACTTCGCTGCATACTTTTTTGACTGGATATATAGGATTTGAATGGTCAACAGTCCGAAACAATCCAATTTCCCGGCTTGACTCTGTTTTCGGTAAGAGGATGGTTCAGCTGGGCTCGCATTGCGTCACAGGTTTTCACGATCCCACATATTCTTGCGACCTGCTCCGAGTCGCAGCAGTTCCGTTTCCATTTCGTTCAAATCTCGCCATCAAATGTGCGTAAATAATGATTTTTAGCTCGAGAGGGTCAAAGATGCGCGTCTGAGAGTCTTAGATCGCACTGTGTCCATTCATTCCGTCGGTAACGCGTTGGAAGTGATATCCTCACGTGGTCGCGTTTGGACCGCGTCGCGTCGCGTCACCAAAGGACTTTTGTTCTGATGAGTGTATCCATAAAAGAAATTTTTACTAGAAATTATCAACAGATGAGTCGTTATAGACTGTCGGGACGTGTGTCAATTGCCGGAGAAGGAACATCACTCGTCAGAGTGTTTGTACGCTATCACCGCTGCTATTTTGAACGACGAGACGGCGACTGCTGTCCGGTAATTTAACCTCTTCTTTGTGTGCGGCGATCAGACTAATCAACGCGCCCCATTGAAAATCAATGTGCCCTTCTGGCTGGTATTTTCACTTGTGAACAACACAATCAAGCAAAAAATTCTGCCCGACATTGAATATTCGGTTTTGGATGTTTTCAAAGGAGGATTTGGTACGGGCTTGCTCCCCACTCCTTTTTTCACTTACATATCACATTTTTATAAACTCAATTGCCTTTGTCCATTCTCGGCCAACTGAATTCTTTGAGACCTTCGGTTCCCCGAACAATCTCGATTCTGATGCCAGTTCGTATGTTGTGGAAGAATAGACCACATTGATAAATATCGCGTTTGGACCCTGTGCATGTAGAAATTGAGAAAACTGTCAGCTCAGCGGGCTTGAACGCATTGAACGCCGGCTCCAACTTGGACCCACAAATTGCAGTTCTCGAAAAAAAAAAAAAATAGAACACTTAAGCTTACCCTGAGGTTGAATTCTATCATTTGAGCCTTGAGCTGCGAAAAGAACTAGCACGCAACGGATCGAGGAATGTCGCCTAAAAAGGCAATGGGCGCATCGCACAGCAACTTCCTCATGGAGTAGTACGCAACAGCCAATTATACAAAGCTTGACTCGTACCGCCTCCTCTCCTCTCCCTCCGCCTTCACCAGCACACTCCTCTGCCAATGGCTTCCTCTCCCTAGTAAACCCCAGTGCTCGTACTACCGGGCTTGTTAACGACTTGTAAGCGCGCAGTTACTTCATCACGAGCAAGCGTTTATCTGCGATGGAACCATACAGTCGACCGATTCTCTATTCACGACCAGGAACAGTACTTTGCGGTGCTCTTTTGCATTGCTTTCATTTTTGGCGGGTTGATTGCCAGTCAGCCACACCTCGCCGAAATAGTAGAGATTTGCCCGAATACTCTCTGTCTCCGCCCGCACACTCGTATAAGTACAACTATACCGCCCGCCCGCCACCTGCACGACCATGTCTGGTCCATTTATCTATAATCCCGACACCGACTACTTCCCGCCGTTCCCCGCCGGTCGCTGGGGCCCTGGGTACCCTCATTCTCCATATGCTCCGAACCAGACAATATATCCTTCTTCGCCATTTTCGGGCCCCTTGGTTTCCGACGATGGCATGCCCAATACGCCTCAGCGGCCGCTATTTTCCGCGTACGATAGGTTCGGCGAGAGCCAAGGCTGGAGTACACCGCGGCGGAGATGTCGACGCGGTTCTTGGCACGGCACCACCAACCCCAGAGTCTCGCCATTCATTCCGCCGCCACTCCTTCCTTCCTTTCTCGAGCAAAGCGGTCGATTTTGGGGAAATACCGACGCTTCTGCCGGCTGGTATCATCCGCCACCTCCGGCCCCTCCCTCCTCAGCCCCAGCGTATTCCGCAGCCCAGTTCTCAGCCCCGCTGTTCTCGGCACCCCTTCCACCGGCCCCGCATCCGTATGTGTCTGGTTATCCCCAGTTTCCCGGGCAGCTTCATATCCATCCCTGGATCAACGGTGACGCACCTTCTTCCGAATTTGTCTTCGACCTATCCGTCACCAAATTCTCCCCCTGTCGCGTCGCCGGACCGGACCATCTCATCCCGCTCTCACCGGCAGACCTCCACCAGACCGCGTTCTACCCTCCGGTCACGAAGTTGAGGATAACGTGCGACCTGGCGCCGGACTGGCCCATTGACCTCATATGCCCGGTTGGGATGGGGATGATGCCCGCGCCACCCATCACGCTGGGGGACATTCTCATCGCGATACACAAGAAGATGCACCAGCCGATAACTCATGACGACTGGGACCGGTTGTCGCCGGCCCAGGAGGGATTCATATCGCGGGCGTTCACGCACAGGTGCAGACGGGAGAGCATCCACCCCGGGACACGATACCGTAGGGACGACGAACTGCCAGAGCGGCAGCTGGGCGTAAAGGTGGTTGATTTCCTGCAAGGGAAGAACATGTTCCGGGGACTGGTGCAAACGAACGGATTTGTCAAGATGGTCGTGGCGGAGTGAAACTGGGCTACACTACGTTTGTATGACTTCTTCTTGGATGTACGATAGCCTATAGGGACTTGTAGCCTTGGAATTTCATTGTATTGTTGTAATCTTTGTGCGGCGATAATTCTCGCTCTGGCCGACCAGCCCGAATCGATCCTTCTGGAATGGAATCGGCGAGTTCCGGGTCGGCAAGGATTGCTTACATACACAGCCCAAAAATTTTTCAGTCTTTCTCTCCCTTACCACCATGTTCTCTGCAGCGAGACCATTTCGTGCTGCCGTCGCCCGCGCTGGGCCTCATGGCGTGCGTAGTCGATACAAGCCTTCATAGAGTCTAGCTGACCGTTTTTAGGCCGTCCCGCGGTCAGTGTTCGCGCGGCACATGAACCAAAAAGTCAACGGTTTGTGTATTTTTTTCTACCTAGTGTTCTCCTCTCATACGGGTTATTGCAGGCCCTGTGGTCGGTATTGACTTGGGTACGACCAACTCCTGCGTCTCCATAATGGAGGGCAAGACGTCGCGTGTGATTGAAAACGCCGAGGGTGCCCGGACGACTCCGTCTGTCGTCGCCTTCGCGAAGCACGGCGAGCGTCTCGTCGGTCTTCCCGCAAAACGGCAGGCCGTTGTGAACGCGCAAAACACCGTCTTTGCGTTCAAGCGTCTCATTGGTCGGCAATTCAAGGACCAGGAGGTCGCCGAAGATATGAAGCACTGGTGCGTTAACTTTAACTTGTCCAGTGACTTGTCTAAGGCAGGCGTCATTGCAGGCCTTTCAAGGTTGTAGCAAAACCCGACGGTCGTCCTGCCGTTGAGGTCGAGTACAACGACCAAAAAAAGCAATTCGTAAGCTCTTCGGCACAGGTATTGTTGACTCGCGTCTAATGCCGTCGCTCCAGTCGGCCGAGGAATTATCATCAATGGTTTTGGTCAAAATGCGGGAAACAGCTGAACAGTACCTGAACACCAAAGTCAAGTGAGTATACTTTGTCGTCATCTTTTGGGCGTAGGTTGACGTTCTGCAAAGCCACGCCGTCGTCACTGTCCCTGCTTACTTCAACGACGCCCAACGGCAAGCGACCAAGGACGCTGGACAGATCGCTGGTCTTGACGTTCTCCGGGTAATCAACGAACCAACGGCTGCGGCGCTCGCATACGGACTGGACAAGGACAGCAAGGCCAAGGTCGTCGCCGTTTACGATCTCGGTGGAGGAACGTTCGATATTTCCATTCTTGAAATGCACGATGGTGTCTATGAGGTCAAATCCACCAACGGTGACACTCATCTTGGTGGAGAGGACTTCGACATCATCCTGGTCAACCATATCCTGCAACAGTTCAAGTCGGAGTCCGGCATCGACCTCGAGGGTGACCGCATGGCCATCCAGCGTATCCGTGAGGCGGCTGAGAAGGCCAAGATCGAGCTGTCGTCCGCTACGCAGACCGAGATAAACTTGCCTTTCATCACCGCCGACGCCTCTGGACCCAAGCACATCAACACCAAGCTCCTGCGCTCCCAGTTCGAGTCCCTCGTTGCACCCCTGATCCAGCGCACCGTTGCTCCCTGCAAGAAGGCTCTGGCCGACGCCGGCGTCAAGTCCAGCGACATCCACGAAGTCATTCTCGTCGGTGGTATGACCCGTATGCCCCGTGTCACGGAGACGGTCAAGAGCGTTTTCGGCCGCGAGCCCAGCAAGGGTGTCAACCCTGACGAGGCTGTCGCTATTGGTGCTTCGATTCAGGGTGGCGTTCTCGCCGGCAACGTCACGGATGTTCTGCTCTTGGATGTCACTCCTCTGTCCCTCGGTTAGTTTCTCCAACCCCAGATTATCTTTTTCGCGAAACTCATGGCGGGACAGGTATCGAGACTCTCGGCGGTATCATGACCAAGCTTATTATGCGCAACACGACCATCCCCACCAAGAAGTCGCAGGTCTTCTCCACCGCTGCTGACGGCCAGACTGCTATCGAGGTCAAGATCTTCCAGGGAGAGCGTGAGCTGGTTGCGGACAACAAGCTCCTCGGCAACTTCAACCTGGTTGGCATCCCCCCGGCACCCAAGGGCGTTCCCCAAATCGAGATCACTTTCGACATTGACGCTGGTGCGTTCGCTTCATTTTCTTTCAGGTAGTCGTGGCTAAAGCGTTCGTAGATGGTATCGTGAACGTTTCCGCCAAGGACAAGGCCACCAACAAGGACCAGTCCATGACCATTGCCTCGTCGTCTGGCCTCAGCAAGTCGGACATCAACAAGATGGTTTCGGACGCCGAGCAGTTCGCCGAGTCTGACAAGGAGCGGAAGGAGCTCATCGAGGAGGCCAACAAGGCTGACTCTGTCTGCGCTGACACTGAGAAGGGTGAGTTACCGGAGTTCAGCGTCGATACAACTAACTGACTGACTCGATTTCTAGCAATGAACGAGTTCAAGGACCAACTCGAGGCTGCTGAGAGGGAGAAGGTTACCAAGCTCATCGCTGAGCTCCGCGCCGCCGCCGTCAAGGGCCAGGCCGGGGATGCCTCCATCACTGCCGACGCTATCCGGGAGAAGATCAACGAGACCCAACAGGCGTCGCTTGGACTGTTCGCAAAGGTGCGCTCATCGTTTTCGCCCCGTCCAATGCTCGTTGCTGAGATATGCTTCACCCTAGGTTTATGAGAAGAAGAACGCCGAGAGCAACGCCTCCGAGACTTCTTCAGAGCCCGCAGAGGAGACGAAGGAGAAGAAGGACTAAAGTGCTAGTCCAGTTTCCCGCAGCTCCTGGGCCTCTCGTTCCCGCCCGCCTCGCTGCCCCTGCGGGGTGTGTCACGACTAGACGAGACGAACGAAAAAGTACAGCAGCCACACTATATTACTCTACTCACTTAGACCCACGCACACTATGGTATAGCGATACTGAACCCTGCATGCTCATCGCACGCTACAAGCACCCCCTCCTCAATCTTTATATTTGAATAAAAAAAAGAAAAGATTGATAAAACCTGCAAACTTGTCCGGATTTTTCTGAGGGTTCAATACTACAGTAGTGGCATCTGTCAAGAAGATTGATTGATCGGCATCCTTTCAACTTCCACCACCATGAGTGCGCAAGCCGCTGATAAAGATACAGTGAGATCGATATCTTCAGGGATATTGAATGCTGCTGACGAATTGTTTACAGACCTTATTAGTTGAAACGCTGCTTGTAGAGAATAAACGACCAACTAAAGCCGAGGAGCTCGAAATCCGCAAGGCCATTCCCACGTTGCAAGAAGATGTATTGAAAACCGAACGGGAATTCAATGAAATCGACATTGCCCTTGCTATTATCCCTCCTGACCAAACGCCCGACGCGCATCTCACAGAGCAGTTCAAGGGGTTGAAAGTTCGGCTCGATAACGCCCGAGAGCGTCTCGGCAGTCATACGAAAATCACTCTCGTTTAGTCGAGAGATTCCTGTGGAAGTGCTGGAGGCCATCTTCTGCTTCTGCCTTCCGGAGGACTATGTCGAACCCCATCGATTGTTGGCACCGCTCCTGCTGTGCCAGATCTGCAGCGCTTGGAGAAAGGTTGCGCTCGTCACTCCACTCCTGTGGTCTTCACTATCGCTTCATCTCCGCCGCCGCCGTGGAGCATGGAAGGAGTTTCTGCAGTGTTGGATGGGTCGATCTGCCCGGAGCCCCCCTCGCCATCAGCTTCGAGGGCTCCAATGACATTCAATACTTCAACGACCATGTCGTTAAAGTGCTTTTCCGTTTTTCACCCCGGTGGCGACGCCTGAGATTGGATGTGGAGTCCTCGGTCATGATGAAGCTGCTGAACAATTCGATGCCCATGCTCGAGACCTTGGAGATCAACGCCCGTACATATCCGGGAGTGTATATTTCGTCCTTAGACGTACCCCGCCTGCGGATTCTAACCTTACTCGGTGAACAGACGGACCCTATGCGCGTTCATGTGCCATGGGCGCGTCTCACCCAGTTCAGCGGTGACAAGTTCCCGCTCGAGCTGGACAAATGCTTTCTCCTCCTTGACAAGTGCAAGAACCTCACGCACTGCGCCATCCGGCTCTCTTCTATCAGTTCAATCAGCCTCTCGCAGGCCCAGGGTATTCTCCCTGTGTCCATCCCACAACTACGTAGTCTCGTCGTCATTGGGCCTATTCGCGTCGTTGCCGTCACCGTGTTCTTCGCCAACATCGACCTGCCGAATCTCGACACTCTCAAATTGGTGAATGAACTGCACGAGGCATTTTATCTGGGAGCAGATTCATCTCTCGTTACTCTTGCGAGGCGGTCAAATTTGCGGAGTTTGTGGTTGACTGGTGGACGGCCCCTCGAAGGACTTTTCGACATGGTCGTTGCTATTCCATCGCTGAAAGAGGTGGTCCTTGGCAGTGGGTTGACGTTACCAAGCCCTGTTCAAGAGGCTCTGGACATGCGGAAATGATTTATTCTGTACATATCCAAAAATTTGTTGTGAGCCTAGATCTTCAGCAGTCAAGAAGTTCGCTTTCTATTTTGGGTCATCGGATCGGTCGGCTGAGGCCGAGGTGAACTTGGGCATGATTCTCGACATTCTTGTTCACCTCCACTTGGCGTTCTGCGATATCATGCGTATAACATGCCAGCGCTTGCAATGGTGGCGCGTCGTACTTGACAGCGGCATTGCGGCCGTCGCTCATGTGCTCCGACTTCTTTGAAGCAACTTCTCGCTTCATGTGATGCATCGTCTTCCTGAGGCTGTCTAGGGTTGTCTCCACTAACCTCGACCATGAACGCCCGTATCTTGGTTTTATTCGCTTTTTGCGCTCCAAGTCCTTGGCCAGACATGGTATGTTTTTTTTGCAAAACTGAACGCAACCAGCTAATCGTGATGAAAAGGTGCAACAAGGTAGGCTCTTTTCAGCCTCTTTCGTCAAGCTTTTCCTGAAGATAGTTCTACAACAAGGCCTATATGGCTACTGAGCTAGCGACTGACCCTGGTGGCCGTTTCCCAATTCCTGCGACATCCACCGAGCCTCTTCTGGCTCTTCGATGCGCTCCTGCTATCCGGCCATACCTCCCAGAAGACGCTGTACAGTCCTCTACGACCTCCCCAACTGAAATCCTCTTTGACGCGCCCATCGTGTTTTCGGAAATTGCCAATGCCGTCCCAATTACTCTGGGCCCAGGAACTCTCGATGTTACTATTTCGATCAACGGGAAGCAAATCGCGAGCGGCGCAGTGCCGCTGAATGCGACAAAGCACGCGCTCCCCATTTTCGCTCTCCGCTTTGAAGCCTCAGGCGGGGGCGTACACCATAACGTGCTCTGCCACTTTCTCCAAGACGCAAAAGTTCACTGCCACTGAATTACTCACATATCTGCCCGATCCCCCGGCGGACATTGGCTCTGTAACGAAGTTCGACGCTCGCACTGGAGCGCTATTGGCGCGGCCGCTAGGTGGATCGAAAACGGCACCATTCGAACCGGTCTTTCCGTTTGGGTTCTACACAGGGTTTCAAAATTATCTTCAGACCAACTTCTCGACTGCTTTGCCGGAATTGAAATCGCAGGGGTAAATTTTCATGCTGTTTCGGCATATAATGTGCTAAAAGTCCTTTATCAGTTTCACTGTCGTACGTTCAATTTTGCATTTCCAAGGCTTCAATGTGGTGACCGGGACCAAGGTGCACATCATCCCTGCGTTCCCTCCCAGTATCGCAGATCTCCAAGAAACTCTGGATGAAATGGAGAAAGTCGGTATTTACCTCATATATGATATGCGCGGGCAAGTGTTTTCTTGCCCTGTGGCCCACTCCGAGTCCTCATGTGTCCATTGCTGCAGAACATACATGAATGATTCGAGCGTGACTGAGCAAGTGAACGACATTAAAAAGCGAACGAATTTGTTGATTTGGTACACCGCGGACGAACCGGACGGCACGTCCGATCCTCTGAACGCGACACTTCTGTCCGCCAACCTCATCAACTCGCTCGACGGCGGCGACGGTCTCGGCGGCGCGGGATACCACCCCATTTCCCTCGTGCTCAATTGCGAAAACTACGAATTTACCGCGTATACGAGCGGCGCGGACGTTGTGTTGCAGGATACATATACGATCGGAAATAACCTCAATTTCTCGACGGTATGGGGCACCGTGTGTAATGATACGTATGGCGATTGTGGATGCGACAACTGCCACACTGGGTTCCCTGACATCTCCACACGGATGGACGAGTTCAAGGAGAGGCTATTCATCAACGGATGGGAGCTGACCAAGTCCGTATGGGCGGTGCCTCAAGGCTTCGGAAACGAGACGTGCGTTCGGCCCATCCGCTTCTTTGACCATTCAAACAACTATTCTGTAGGTATTGGCCCCGGTATCCCACCGGTCGCGAGTGGGTGCTTCAAAGCGTTCTCGGCATCAACCACGGTGGTGTCGGTGTGTCTACTCTTCTATTGTCTCCACTACTCAACTCAAGACGCTGATCGGGATCGCCAGGCGTCACATCATGGGATGACCCCACAACCGCGGACATCAAAGCGTCGGCGTCAGATTTCGCGCTGGCGATGAAGACCATGAAAGAATTCATCCTCAGCACTACTGCGACATTTAAGCAGGTCACATTCGCCAACGGAATCGATGTCGGTTTATGGACCGTCGCTGACCAGACGCTGGTCCTCGCCACGAACATCAATTATGAGGATCTCTCAATTTCGCTGGCACAGCTGGATTTGTCCGGCTCAGTCCATCAGGTGTTCGATAGCGGCGTCAGTCTTAGCTCTAACAGCCGCACGCTGCATTTCGGCTCGGTTGGGTCAGGGGGATTCATTGTAACCAAATGATGAGACCGTTTCGTTGGGCACAAAACCTGTATGTAAGACCCTTAATCTGTTTTGCAAGTACTTGAGCTCTGCTTTCTTATGGCTGGAAACTCTCGTCTAGTGAAGTAACGTGTACATAGCGGCTCACTCAAAAAAAACGAGCAAAGGTTTTATACAGTCGCGTCGTCAACACCTCGACATGCATTGGAGATTGGTTCCATCAACTTGTGTTGTTTTGAGACTGGCATTGCACTCTGTCGAGTTCCTGGCACAACGATCACCTTCCTCAGGCTAGGGAATAATCGCACCCAGCGGGGAAGCGCGCCCAAGGTCTTTGCGCTGAAGCCCGCGCCACCGGTTAAATTCCCTGCCAGCAGTAGCTCTGTAACACGATGAAGTCGGCTTTCCGGGGTACTTGCGATATCTTCAGGCAACCTTAGCCAGGGAAGGTTTCTCGCGTCCGCAGGAAACGAGAGGCTGAGAAACAGCGTATGAGTCCCTGGAAAGGAAGCAATGCTATCGAGGGCGCGAATGTATTCTGCAAAGTAGATCCACGGACCAAAATATGCGCCCGTGGGATGGAAGTGGATCGAGATGTTTGTTAGAAGCGGAGCGACTGGAACAAGGTACGGAATGTATAACGCAGGAGCGGAGAGCGTGACGATGCTGCTCGTGGCAGATCCATGAGGGGTGATAAGAGAAGAAGCTCGAATGGATTTGAGGCGGAGGTCGAGCGCCCTGAGGTTTGGATGATGGTGCAGAAAAAGAAGTAAATCGGGATAACGAATATTGGCCTTCTCTTCGAACCGTATGCTCGTACTGTCCAGCTCGATAGCAGATACTACGGCAGATAATGCATCATCTCCGAGCCCAGATACTGGGCGGAGCGTCTGAGCTCGAGGCAAAGGCGTCAAGTCCGTTGGGACCACTGTGACAGTTGCCAAGGCTTTGCCGACGGTCTGCAAACGCAAGGAAAAGCAATATCTGACGGTCCGCCCGAGATCCTTTTGGAGGCGCGCCTCTGTATCCCACAAGGGCCCCAAAAACAATTGGTATATCCAGGCTGTGGCAATTTTGCAGTTGACACCGCCGATTATGAAAATCATGAGGAGGGCAATAAAATATTTGACGATAAGAATTTTTATTGGAGAGTGACGTAGGGGACGGATCGAGGGAATAGGGCGCCACTGAATCGGCGGGGTTTTACTGGGGTATGATACATCCATGGTGCCACCCACAATTACTACGAGAGTGCGGGTAGCTGTTTGGGGTATGCAGCCAAGAAGATCTAGAATGTAAATGTCGTGCCCGCCGTTCCAATATGGGTAGGGTCGGATGGAGATATCCGGAATGGTAACTGTGGAAGACAGGATGGCGCCCAAGGTTCGAACCACCTCCTTCATTTCAGCTGCGTCGTCGGTCTCGCCAAGCCAATTAACTGCAAGCTTTTGAATCGGATGTAAATGAGCAACCACGAGAATAAGAAAGAATGAATGGGAGCTCAGAGTGATTATTCCTGATTTTATATCGGACTCGGAGATGTGGTGCCGGGCAAGGAAGGGAAGGATCGTGATGGAACGAATTAGGGGAGGAAACTTGCGTCAGCGACCATAGATCTTGGTTGGATATGTCAGAACATATCAGAAGAATGAGTTCGCTGGGTAGCGCAAGCATCGTGCATGTACCTCGTGGGATGGATCAGAGAGGTAGCATCAGTGGCGGTGCACTTGCACTTGCGAGGGTATTAATGGCTATCAAAGTTCTTGGAGTATCAAGGCATTATCTCCCGCCTCGAGACTATTTACCCAGTCCTTTGCGGATGGCATTCTGAAGTGTTATCCCGTCATCCTGGATTGAAGATCAGCGAAGTCATTTACGGAGAGTGCTCAACAACTGACTTGATCCAACGACCACGTAAAGCATCCGGCCATACCTATATTTGAGCAGTGAGTTGTAAAAGTAAAGATTCTCTCATTAAAGCTATACCTTGCGACTTGGCGAAGGCGGATCTGGCCTCAAGAGATGAGGTATCTAGATTCGAATGGGTGAATACAACTGAGAGAGCCAAACACAAGACCAACCATCGTATGAAACTACCGTCCTCTGGGCCGTGGAGTATAGGAACGGAGTATTGCTGCAGCCGTCCCAGGCTAAGTATTTCGAATGAGTCAAGTGAACCCCGAGGGCGTGAAAATTAACGAACCTCTCGTGAATCCAGGACCGGCTTCATAGCTAGCACCATTTTTATCGATCCAGAGCTAACTATCAAGTCGACAAAAACACTCACTTTCCGTCCGAATTTTTCACTAATGCGCCTGACGAAACTAGAGCATTGAAAGGAATTTCTTGGCCCCACCATTTACTGAGCTTCGGCTTCGCAGCGTCCACCGAGTCGGTTTCATCAAGTTCCAACTCAGAAGGCTCAATATAAATTGGTTCCTTGTTGGCGCCGCGAATTGCACCATCAACTTGGTCCGCCGGTGAAGCTCCTGGATTGAAGTCTTGGCTGATGTCTGGCAATTCTCCGTCGCCTCCAAGTTCCTTTGCATTTTCGGGTAACCTGAACTCCGCCAGTGTAGTCTTGGTGGAGTTGAAAACGTAACCGTAGAGTGGTAGGCCAAGGAGGAGTTTCGAGGCAGGAAATTTGGCTGCAGTCCACTGTCTGTGCGCACTTTCGGCACTATACACGGGCTGCGAGGAATTTCCGCACGCATTGCCGAGAGGTGCATTGGGTCCGGGCTTCCGAATGATCAACGTAAATCGGGCGGAACCCCGAGGAAAAATACAAGACTCACACTGCTCGACCATGGTCCATTGATATCATAGTTCATCCTTGAGTTGTGTTAGAACACGCGGACGGACGGTAGCACGAAACGCACAGGTTAATATATGTGAGCTGTGAAGCATAGTCAGAGACCTCTGTAAGGGGTTTTCCATTTGAACCAAGCCAGGGAAGATCAGTGACGGCGGCAGAGATGATTTTCGATGACCCTGAAACAGAGAATCAAGACGCAGCAGAAGAAACGCTGATGAACACACCCAAAGCTTTGCGGAGATCTTTCAAAAAGCTGAGCAAGTTCGCACTATCGGCAGGCCCGTAGGCATTGCCGGCACCCGGGGCGTTGGGATATTCCTGAAGGCATTCAATCAGCTGCTCCGGGCGCGTGTAGACAGGGAGCTCCGCTCTTACCCAGTCGATATCGATGCCTTTGCAGAGAAGTCAACACAATTGAAACATAATGAGCTGTATTGCGCACCATCCAAACCGTATTTCGAGACAGCGGTCGATAGGGTGGACACGAATTTGGCGCGGTTCGAAGAGCTTCCAGTGATCTCGTGGAAAGAGCCGCTTCCAGTCCAACCGCCTGATTTTACGGTCACCCCAGACGCGAAGGAAGAAAAAGGGGGCACGAACCGACGGATAAAACAATCTTAGTTCCCTGTCCACTTTTCTTGGCGCTCGAGACAAGCCTCTTCAACAGTTCTTGAGTTGGAGAATCCCAAGTCAAGGTGGCAGAAGAGTTGGGGATGGCGAATGCTACGCCAGGCTGTAAGTGACCACGCTGCAAAACCATCTACGGAGACGTACCGAAAAACAAGACATCAAATTTGGAGTAATCCAGCTTTTCCGGAGGGCAGGTGTCCGTCCAGGCTATGAACGAGTGAGAAGGGGAGCCTCAAAGGATAAATTCAAATCACAAGGATAGTAGGCCGCTGAAATGAATGTCGCAGCAACAGTGATAAGGCTTTGGGAAGTCTTTCTGGAGAGAGTAGACGGAACAGCATCCTCGAGGTCGAGCTGAGCTGGCGGGGTAGATATGATGGATAGAGCCAGAAATTCTTGAATAGCATCACTCTGGCGGTAGTGGGGTATCTCAATGAGCTTGATTAGATATTTTTCCAAGCCCGCTGTTCTTTCGGCAATTAAAGCATCGTCGACCCAAGCTGAGGGAATAAATGTCGTGACCAGGAGTCGCTTCGGAGGCAGCTCGAGTTCTGTAACGCCCAATGTCGCATGAAGAGCTGCAAACTAGTTTACAGTCAGCGGTGATCTTTGAATTTGTTCGCCGAGTTCTCCTACCTGCGAATAACGTTTATGAACGTAGTCGATGACTCCGTCTCGGTCGACTTCAAATTTGTAGATGATATGGGACCGCGGACTGGAAGCCGTGGTGTGACCAGCACTCTTGATTACGGGGAGCATGATGAAAAGTCGAAAGGTGAGTGGATCTAAGGAACTTCGAGGATTTATTCGGTGTTTCTGACGTTGGTGCCTGACGATAGACGTCCAAGCTGGCAGCTCAAAGCCAAGATAAAACTGTAGGAAAAGAATTCAAATATGTCTGGACTGACCAGAAACACTCAGGAGCAAGAATAAGATTCATTTGAAACGAATCGTTCAGGTACCTGAATCCGGCCGGGTCATCACGTCCGAGAATTGTTGGCGGGTTACGGTCCGGGTTGCGCGTTGCACACTGCGAAAAGTGGTGGAACTGAGGCGTTTGTTGGATTGGCCGCTGCTGCAAACGCATGATCCAAGACAGTGAAACAACAAGTCGTCGACAACGAGTTTAGTCGAGTATTTGAATGGAAGTGGGGAGAAGAAAACGAGTGAGCTTTTGAAGTGAGAGAACCGTTGGAGGAAGAGGGATGTGCTGCGCAAACAGGTGAAAAAAGTAGGAAGCCCTCATCCACAACAAAGGCCAAGGTCGGGTTTGAGGGGATTATCCTTGAAAGACTCTGTGAGACTCAGAGTCATTGCAAGTGAACTCAACCTGTGAACTCAAGCGTCACTGCCGTCAAGTCCGAACATCCACATGGTAGGGTTCCGGATTCGGGAAGTTGCCCAATCGAGCAGTGTGGACCCAGAAGTTCGCTGCTCGTTGCAGCAAGTGGAACAGTGGATACTCGCAGACTATCAAGCTCGGAATCTTGTTCGTCTGTTCAAATCATCTGATATTTCACTTGCCATGTGAAAGCCAGCTCATGTGAACTTTGAAGGCAATTATATTTCTTTCGAAGTCCAACTAAATACATTGCGTTGGGACTCACCGAAGCCGAGAGCAGCAACATTATGCAGGTCAAATTGACATCGGGTCCTGCAACGTCCACCTCTAGCGCAAGAATATTGCGACATTTTCGTCGTCGATACGTATTGTGATAACGTCTGGCCGTGGAAGGACATGTGCATCGTGGGCGTCATGCTTGTCCTTTTCGTAATCTTATTGGTATCCTCTTGCACGATTTACGCAAATGGAGGCGTGGCGTCGAAGAACTTTGGACCGTTTTGAGGGTGCGTGCGGGCGCTCCGTCTGTTTGCGCGTGGTTGCTGCATGGCTGGGTGGCAGACGTACAGCCTGAGATCCCCGGAACGTTCCCGCCCAAGATTCTCGGCCCATGTTGGTATCGCGGGTGAATTCCATGTCTATCCAGCCGAAGACCCTGTGAGAGGAATCACTATTTGTACCCCTATTACGCCAGAACAGGTGGTTGTGCAAGAGACGAGATGCAGGTCAACTGGCGCCGGCGAATTTGAGTGAAGACAGATTATCGAACTGTGACTTGACATGTATAACAATCGTACTTATATTGGCAGTGTCTCAGGGAGCGTTGTTGTTGTTGAGTACTGGAGTCAAACACGGATCCGATATGGTTGTGTAAGTGTGTGGCTGTGTTTTGACGACTCGACGTCTCTCCCTGTCCTTTTCCACAGGGCATCTCGGACCGCTAATCCAGCGTCCGCCGCAAGACCTTAGACTTTACAGTCTTTTCCAGCTGCTTTCTAGCCTGCTGGCAGGTCTCTTTTGACGACCACCAACGCGCAGAAAACACCCAACTCATAAGCAAATCTACTTTTTATCTCTTTGACCATTCGTCTGTCCTTTTTTTTCCCTGTTTTTTTCTTCTTGTTCTAACCGACTTTTGCGCGTCCAGAATGAGCAAATCCTCCACTGCAACATTACCAAAGATTCCGACCCAGCTTCCGCAAAAGTCTGCTTGGTCAAAGGGCCCGCCCCAGAGCACCACAGTTCCGTCGCCTCGCTCCCAATCTCCCGCTCCTCCCAGCCCCTCAAATGCTCCCCATCTCACCCATTCCCGCCGTCCCAGCACCCTCGGTCAAGGCGTGCCCATAAAGGAGGGTGTCAGCATCCCCAGGAACAATGTTGGAGCAGTAAAACAAGGTCAGCGATCCGTCCGCAAATCTATACGAAAGCCCGCTAATTTTTTCGGCCACAGGCTCTGCCGTGACATTCGGCTCTATAGATGATGTCTCCGCTCCCATCTCATCGTCACCAGCCGCCACGCCCGCCATCAAATCCGAGGGTGTGAAATCTTTTGGTTCGGTGCCGGCGACTACCAGCAGCGTCGGTCATGTCAATGGCAAAGCCTCCATTTCAAAACCAGCAACCGCTTCGACCTCGGCGTCTGCGTCTACATCGTCTACGCCGCCTCCTTCCACCCCTACGGCAACGCCCGCAAAGCCCAAAGTGGACGTCCGAATGTTCTTTCGAACTCCAACCGCTCCTGCACCTGCAGATCCCCCGACCTCCTCCCCCGTCTACACGTCCGTCCTCTCTTCCTCAACAGCCACCGCCGCCGCAAAATTCCTCCCAACCGGCGCAACTTGGTGGTAATCCGTATACTCCATTTGTTCCACAAAATAATGGCATCCGTGCGCCTGCGCAACAAAATTCGGCGACTGGAGGTTCAGGTGCTCCTCGATCTCCCGTATATCCTCGCCAACCAATGACGAACGGCAACGGCCCTCGTCCCCCGAATGGACCTAATGGACCTGGTGGTCCTTCCCAGATGTCATCGGGGATGGGTAGCCCGCGGATGTCGCAACATCCTGGGCAGCCGGGAATGTCTGCACCAATGCCACCTCAAATGCCGTCTCAGATGCAGTCCCAAATGCCTCAGATGTGGCCGGGACACTTCTATGTATGTTCGCAACAGATTCTTTTCACTCCTTTAACTGAGATTTCTGCAGTATCCCGGTATGCCGCCCGACCAACAGCCGTACATGTCGTATCAGGGATGGTACGGAATGCCCCCACCGCCACCACAGCATCCTGGAATGCCTCCCCAGCATCAACCCCAGCCGATGCAGCACCACGCTCCCCCTCCCGCTCCCCAACCTCACCAAGGCATGCCAATGTCTCCCCGAAATCTTCCCATGCCTATACACAGCGGACCTGGTACTCCGACCCCCCGCTCATGCCGTCCCCGCCACCCACCACGTCCCCCCTCCATTAACCCAGCACCACTCGTCGTCTAGCAGCGTGGGCGGCGTCTCAACTCCCCCTCCTACACCCTCCACCGCCCGCCTCAACACCAATGCCAGTGCATTCGTCCCTAGCAGCAGTTCGAGACCGAAATCAAAGATTGTGCTGAAGAGCGCCGAAGGGGTCGAGATCAAACTCGAGAACCTGAAGCAGCAGTCGCAGAGTCCTGCACCGCCAGCGTCTTCTGCGACGAGCACTGCTACGTCGTCACCCGCGCCTGCTGTCGGTGGTAGCCCCGGCCATAGCAGCCGGAAGTCGGTTCAGATTCGGATGGAGAGCGAGGAGGCGCGAAAGAAGCGGATTGCTGAGGAGGAGGAGAAAGAGAAGGAGAAGGCCAGGGCGAAGGCTGAGGCCGAGGAGAAGGAACGCAAGGCGAAGGAAGAGGAAGAGAAAGAGCGACTGAGAAAGGAGGAGGAGGAGAAGGAGCGAGTGAGAAAGGAGGAGGAAGAGAAGAAGCAGAAGGAGGAGGAAGAGAAGGAGAGAATACGGCTTGAGGAGAAGAAGCGGAAGGAGGAGGAGGAAGCCAGGATCAAGGCTGAAGCGGAGGAGAAGGAGCGCAAGGAGAAGGAGGAGAAGGAACGTTTGCGGAAGGAAGAGGAGGAGAAGGAGAGACTCAAGAAGGCAGAGGAGGAGGCTCGGTTGAAGGAACAGGAGGAAGCGCGGCCGCCGCCGCCGCTGCTGCCGCTGCCGCAAGCTCCACTATAACTGAGGAGCCTGCTTCGATATCCGAGGAGGAGGGTGAGGTGCAGGAAATTTCTGCCAAACCCAAGGAGGAGGAAGACGACAACCTCGCCACTCCGGGCCAGGAGAAGTCCAAAGATGCACCCCTCCGAATCGACACCGCATCCTCAGCTCCTGTCGAGTTCCCTCGCCGCCGGCCAGGTCCTCTCGACCTTTCCACTACTTTCAAACCCAACATCCCTGCCGCGCTCCCCTCCGCTCTCGCTACCGCCCGTATCATCGATGACCTCAGTCGCGTCCCTTATCCCGAAAACATCCAGAGTCCGAAGGTCGAGCTCAATATCAACGCC
Source organism: Mycena sanguinolenta (assembly GCA_014462675.1). Lineage (NCBI taxonomy): Eukaryota > Fungi > Basidiomycota > Agaricomycetes > Agaricales > Mycenaceae > Mycena > Mycena sanguinolenta. The sequence continues at coordinate 3,331,731 of JACAZH010000014.1, forward strand.
AAAGATGGCAAATTCAGGTACGGGTTTTGTTCTATCTTCAACGAACTGAAAGCTGAATGGTGCCACCAGATACGACCGCGAATTCCTCCTCCAATTCATGTCGATTTGCAAAGAGAAGCCCGACATGCTACCTCCACTTGATGCCATCGGGATCGGTCCAGTCGACCAACATACGATGGTCCGCACCAATTCCAGGGGAGGGACTCATCGGCCGGGACGTACGCCGTCCATGTCTGGACCGTCTGGAGGAAGCAACGCGGCTGGCTTCCCTGGCTTTGGACCGAAGGCCATACCTTCGGGCGGCATGGGCAACTTTGTTTCAGGCAAGCAGCTTTCCAGCCAGGAACGCTTTGAGCTCGCGAGCGGCGGCAGAGCCGTCAGTGTCTCTTCGATCGGATCCTTCAACCGCATGCCTCCCATGACCCGCTCGGCGAGCCAAGGTGGCTCGGGCTCTCAGCTGGGTGGGAGCAAGCGGACGCGGAGCAAGCGCGGCGAGGCGCGGGACAAGAACCAAGGCTCTCAGCTCGCGCAGGGTTCCAGCGCGCGGGACAACCAGTCGATCTTCGAGAACCCGCCGCCTTTGCAGGTGACCGCGAATCGGTGGGACAGGAAGACTGTCGGCGCGGTCGATCCAGACTCGCCCGAGCTTGTGGATCGCAAGGTCAAAGCATTGTTGAACAAACTCACGATGGAGAAGTTCGACTCGATCTCCGACCAAATCATCGAATGGGCGAACAGGTCGGAGAAGGAGAAAGACGGGCGGACCCTCATCCAGGTCATTCGACTCGTGTTCGAAAAGGCGACGGATGAGGCGACTTGGTCTGAGATGTACGCGCGTCTTTGCAGGAAGATGATGGAGCAGATCAGCCCGAAGGTGCAGGACGACGGTATCAAGAACGCGGAAGGAAAGCCGATCGCTGGTGGTCAGCTTTTCCGGAAGTACCTTCTGAACCGCTGTCAAGAGGATTTCGAGCGTGGTTGGGTTGCGAAGGAGACTACTGCCGCAGCCGCCGCGACGAAAGCGATGGAGGACAAAGCTGCCGCGGCCGCCAACGAGAAAGGCGCGGCTGCTGCTGCTGCTGGAGAGCAAGCCGATGAGATTGTTCTTTATTCCGACGAGTACTACGCTGCGCAGAAGGCAAAGCGACAGGGTCTCGGTCTGATCAAGTTCATCGGCGAGCTGTTCAAGCTGCAGATGTTGACGGAGCGCATCATGCACGAGTGTGTGAAGAAGCTGCTTGGCAACGTCGAGAACCCGGAAGAGGAAGAAATCGAGAGCTTGTGCAAGCTGATTTCGACCGTCGGATCTTTGCTCGATACGCCAAAGGCACGGGCGCATATGGATGTCTACTTCTCTCGCATGAAAGAGCTCTGCAAGAGCAGCAACGTCGGTTCACGTATGCAGTTCATGTTACAGGTACGCTCCGCTCTCTCTTCTCGTTCTGTTGTTTTGTCTAACATTCCTTTTTTTCAGGACGTGATCGAGCTTCGTGACCGTAAATGGGTCGCTAGGACCCAGATTGCTGCTCCCACGACAATCGCGGGTGTACATGAAGCGGTATGTTTTCTCTCAATCTGGGATTCTTTGCCAACTGACATGGATTCAAATAGGCTGCTAAGGAAAAGGCAATCCAAGAGAAAGAGTCATACCAGCGTACCATGAGTATGTCGCGCGGAGGCTCTCGGCGCGGCGGAGACCGTGGAGAGTTCCCTGGTCCCGGCGCCGACGGATGGACGAACGTCGCCAGCAGCAATACCCCCCGTCCGCCTCCCAAGGCCGGAGATCTTTCCAACTTCGGGAAAATCGCCAACAGCAAAGGCCTCCCGATGACGTTCGGTCCGAGCAGCGTGTTTGCCGGCAAGAAGGATAGCAGCAAACGAGAATCTCTTTCTCGTGTAAACTCGAACTCCAATATGTTCTCGATGCTCAGTCAAACCCCCGACGCCGCTGCTGATGCCAAACCTGCACCCGAACCCACGCGCAGACGGCTCATTCTCCAGCCCCGAACGAAGCCGACAGAAGACCAGGGTACTGCGACGGCGGAAGCAACTCCAGCCGGGTCCGACAACTCTGAGAGCGAGGACGAGGAGGCAGCGCCTGAAATGTCCAAAGAAGACGCCGACAAGAAGATTGCCGAGGACTCGAAAGAGTTCTTCGCCGTTCGGAATTTGGACGAAGCTGAAGTCTATTTCTCTGCCCTGCCCGCCGTACACCACTGCCGTCTCATCGAGAAGCTCGTTGGAACAGCAGTGGAGGGCAAGGAGGCCCTCGCGCAGCTGGTCGCAGATCTCCTCACTCGCGTTGTGTCGAAGGAGCTCTGTACTGCCGACGCCCTCGAAGACGGATTCGTTCCTCTGGTCGAGATATTGGAGGACATTGCGATCGACGCGCCGAAGGCGCCGAACAACATGGCCCTGATGATGAAGGCTGCCTTCGATGGTGAACAGGCTGCACGTATTGCGGCCAAGTCCACGGATCCCGACAGCCTCGTTGCATTACTCTCATAGACAACCTTGGTATACTTACGATTCTGCTTGATTGCATCTAGTACTTAGTTTTCGCTTTTTTTTATATTTTCCTTAGGTACACATATTCGAGTCTGTTCCCATTCCCTCGCATTCTTTTCCCTCTCGCTCTGTTCTGCACAGATTAGCATACATATGTATATATATCATAGCTTGAGCAGAACCAAGCTGACGACACTGAAACGAAGTGGCTGTCCATCGACCATCTAATCTAATCTCCCTGAGTGGCGCTGGATTGCTTCTCGAACTTCCACTTGCTCATTGCCTGCTCACCGGCTTTGCGGACTTTCGCTGTTCCGGCTCGCAACAGGCCGGTGACCTCTGTTTCTGAAGTGTCGCCTATTCAGCTTTGTCGGTTTCTGGCAAATGAACTCGATCTCGAGGGCCATCCGGAAGCACCTAAACTTTTACAGGGTTCACATCCTTTTCTTGTGAGCCTATCAGAGTTTAGCTTCAAGTTGGCGCTAATAAGGCTCAACAGCACCTTCACCCCACTCATATTCTCTGGGATTTTTTACGCCAGTAACGGACAATATCACGTTTCGTATATTGATGCGCTCTTTAACTGCGTCAGTGCGATGACCGTTTGCGGTCTAGCGACTGTAGACTTGTCTTCCTTGACTGGATGGCAGCAAGTTATTCTGTTCATTCAGATGTGTCTAGGAAGCCCTGTGGTGGTTTCATGGGTCATGGTTTATATGAGAAAGTGCGCGTTAGCACTTCGATTCAAGTCAAGGTCCCTAATGAACATTCATATAGATATTACTTTGCGAAGAAATTTGAACATATAATCGAGGCAGCAAAAGCTAGAGCTATAGAAATAGGAGAGTCCGAAAAAGTACCTCCACCGTGGACGCGCCGCATCAGCACTCTTCTTTCCCGGAACACAGTTCTCTCTGCAGCTGAAGAGGGAAGCAAGGAAGTCGACGGGAACTGGAAGAAACGCCGCTTTATGCGCAAACTCAAACCAGACATGATTCGCCGCATGGACCATCCCCCCACAACTCATTAATCCCAGCGGATGGATCAGCGAGGGAGCCCAGACCCCCGCACCCGAGGTAGAAAATAAAGATCCCATCGAGGTCCAGGAGCCCGCATTCACGGAAACTTTGGTGTCAAGTCCACAGCCCATCCCTGAAGAAAAGCCGTCTTCACCTTCGTCATCTCATCTCCGTGCGCCGCCAGGGTCAGTCAGACTCCATTTTCCCTGGCTGCGTTGACACAGCAAACAGACGAAGGATATCTGATCCTGGACGCACTTCTCCCCAGCCATCGTCCCCTATAACACGTAGGTAGTTCATTATCTCCGGAACTTGTGTCTCAAAGAAATTGCGCAGCATCGTTCCCGCGGTCTGGCACGATTCCCGCGCACGCAAACCGTTGAATTTGCGCCCGATTCGGTCCCTCGTCGCACCCGCGTCGGGTCCCAGATTGCTGAGTACGAGCCCTCGGTCAATTCTCAAGATCCAAGTAAGCGCATTTGGATTTCTATCTTGTCTTGGCGCTCACATTCCGAGAAGGATCATCCATCCGTCGAGGATCCTGGATGCCTCAAGAGACGCTCGCCAGCTATCCTCGCCCTCGCAAACACAGTGGCTTCGGAGGCTTTCCGATGCCGCACGAAATTGTCAAGAACCTCTTTTCCTACTTCTTCCCCAAGTTACAGCGTCGATTAACTCGGACATTAACGTTACCGAAGACAACAACCTTGACGTCGCGCCGAGGCGAAGGCGTTGTAGGAGCCAAACCCGCGCCCTATATTTCCTTCGACCTCATTGTCGGTCGAAATTCAGCTTTCCACCAATTGACGAGGGAGCAGCAGGATGAGCTTGGGGGTGTCGAGTATCGCGCCCTCAACGCCCTGCTTTGGATCGTAGCAGGGGTACGTTGACGGTCAATTTCTCAAACAACCAGACGCCTGAAATATTTCTACTAGTATCACATTGGTGTTCAGTTAATCGCTTTCACCGTCATTGCGCCGTATATTACACAGTCGAGATGGCGTGAGGATTTTTTGCCACCAATGCAACACAAAAAGATTCATTCAACTTGGTCAACATTTACATCTACTCAATCCTAAACCTTTCAACTCATGCTGCATTCAGGTTTTCTGCCTTCCAGGTCGTCTCGGCTTATACAAACACTGGAATGTCCCTTGTTGATCAGTCTATGGTAATGCCAGGTGGAGGTCTTATTTTGAATTCTGCTCACGATAGTTTAGGTCCCCTTTCAGCAAGCATATGCTATGATCTTCTTCATGGTGCTCCTCGTTTTGGCCGGCAACACTGCTTTCGTGAGTTATCTCACTCGGAACTTACCACCGGCCTGACAATATCATAGCCAATCTTGTATGATTTTTCTCCGAGGATCGTAGCAGATACCTGACTACCTCAATCCTTGTAGCCTGAGATTCACAATGTGGGGTTTCATCTAAATCTTTCGTGCACACTGAGCGCATTAGATATATTTAGATGGACGCTATCACGTCTTGTCCCTGAGGACTCTCGGGCAAACGAGACTCTGCATTTCCTCCTCGATCACCCACGGCGATGCTTCATATACCTCTTCCCTTCACACCAGACTTGGTTCCTCCTTACGGTCGTCTTCTTCTTGAAGTACATCTTTTATTCCTTCTCGAAGTGAAAGCCCTTATATTCCTCAGCATGACGGATTGGTTCTTCTTTATGGTCCTAGATATTGGGAACCCCGCCATTGACAGTATTCCTCTGAACGTCCGGTTCGCCATCGGTAAGGACCGGTCTCCTCGTGATCTCACTGCGAGCGATTCTTAATACCTTTCAAGGGCTGTTACAGGCTATCGCTGTCCGTGCAGCTGGGTTTGGTACCGTCGCGTTGTCAGCCTTAGCCCCGGCCGTCAAGTAAGTGGAAGGAAAATGCAGTATTTATCGCCTGGTTGAGCCATATCTGTCTCAGGGTGCTGTATCTCATCATGATGTACATCAGCGTCTGTAGGTGCCCCCCGCTCTTGCGTCCGAAATCATCATCTCAATCTCCTTGCTAAAATTATAGATCCCATCGCTATGAGGTGAGTTTTTTTGGGCCGAAGTAAAGTGCCCGGACATGAGCACTGAGCAACATACAAGTGTCCGATCTACGAATGTGTATGAGGAACAATCTCTCGGCGTGTTCCGAGCAGCGGGCCCTGAACCTGAGGATGAGGAAGACAATTTCAAGCCGACCGGCGAAAGTCGGGCAATGGTGTGGAGCAGGTATCTTGCCATGCATGCTCGGAGGCAGCTCGCGTTCGGTATTCAATGTTTTCGTGACTGATTTCTCAGCTAACTTCATGGAATCTAGATATGTGGTGGCTGGGTCTCGCTGTCTTTCTTGTTTGCATAATCGAGGTACGCCGTGCCTGTGGGTTGAGCGCTGAATTCTCATTCATTATTCGCAGAAAAACCCTCTCAACCTTGAGGCCAACTTCGGCTGGTTCAATATATTTTCTGTTGGTAAGTGTACCATTGCTAGCTCCACATCTTTGGCCAAAAACCATCTTCAGTCTTCGAGCTTGTTTCGGCCTATGGCACGGTCGGCCTGAGCCTCGGTATCCCTACCGTAAGTTCTACTCTACTCATCTACGAGAACAAAGTGGACTTTAAACTATGACAGCAAAACTACTCATTCTCAGGTGCCCTCGCGCCTCTCTCGAAGCTAATCGTGTGCCTCGTCATGATCCGCGGCCGGCATCGTGGTCTCCCTGTAGCTATCGACCGCGCAGTCATGTTGCCCATGGAGTTCGCCCCACCCAGCGATTCCGACGCTCAAAAACCAACTGCTGTCGAAGAAGATAATGCAATTTCCAATGGACAAGCACCAGGAAAAGCATCGAGCGGTTACGACAAGTCCTCTGACGATGCGGAGTGGCGGCTGAGGCGGAATGCTAGGAAGCAGAGCAACGAAGAGCTGTCCATAGCGGAGAGGAGAAAGACTGCTGCCAAGGCCGATCAGGAAGCGATCTTTGGGTATTGAAATCTGGTTTGCTTTGTCGCCATCAGTTGAATAGTTTTGCATACTTATACCACAAGAAATAATGTGTAAATTACATGTATTAGCTGATATCACGAACTCTTGTATCAATCTGTCTTATAATTAATGGCTGGGGTCGTTATCGTGTTGTAACCCAATAGTTTGTAGCAGCGAATTACTCTAGAACTTGTGTTGGAATTACCCCGATTTTGAGCTGGCAGTCATGTAAACGTTTGTGCAGTGCCGCGTGAACGCTACAGGAGGGTTCCTTCTAGATCTCCATGGACTATTTTGCAACTCAGAATGTGATGGCACTTGTTAGATACTTATTGACATCTAACATAAAGATGTAGAAGCAACTGACACGCTGCAGCCCTATAGAAGACGCAGCATTATATGTCTGGAGTGAAGTCGAAAGAAAATTGCCCGATTTGGAAATCTCCGCTTGTGTTCGGCCTTTTCGGCTTTCAGCCTCCTTCTGCTTCCACGGTCTCTCAGCGGAGCATACGTGACTGTCAATGCCGACCAAAGACACAAGAAGAATTTTTTGAGTCGGTTCAATTACCACAACCACGGCGAAAATGGGGCGACAACACCGACCTCAAATGCGGCCCTCCGTTCTATTCCTTTCGAAACCACCTTTACAGTAATTTACAGTGGCATACTTAGTTATTTTCCCAAACAATGGTATCTATCGTCCGTACCTTGTTCAGACCTCAACAATCTCTCTCGTTCGTACCTGCTTGGCCTCAACGATTATCTGTCGGAGGTGGTCGACGTGACTATTTTATTTTATTTATACCTTGAGCGGTATAAAGAGCAAGGTCTGAGCAGGGGAGAGGCACTGACAAGTTCAGCTCCAATGCGTCTCAAGTCATTTGCATCGCTCGCTGCCTTTGCGGCTGTCGCCGTCGCTCAGGTAGAACTCGAGGACTCTGGTACGGGCAATTCTTCGTATATAAAATGGCGGCTGAACGCAGTGTTTTACAGCGCACTTGTACCAGCCGGATGGTGCGGTTGGCGCCTGCGGAGTCCCCATCCAGGATAGCGACCTTGCTATCGCGCTTCCTCCGAACCACAGGAACAACGGAACCTTCTGCGGTATCGAAGTCCCCGTCATCATGGCTAGTACGTCGTTCGCTGCTGGATATGTCGTCTCCTGCTGACGGAGCGATGCAGAGGATCCCACTGTCAACTTCACCGGCATCGTCGCGGACGAATGCCTCACCTGCGTGGAGAAGCAGATTGAGCTCACCCCGGCCGGGTTCCACGCGCTGATTGGGCTTAGCCCGAACGACACCATCCAGGTCTTCTACATCCTCCCCCACAAGTAAACGACTCGCTGTATACCCTATTACCCTTGGGCCTTGGTTGATCGTAATCCATATGTGTTATTGAAGTGCTAGTCTGGATGGGATGAGGATAAACGCGCGCGCATCATAAAGTCTCATATACAACGCTCGATTGAGCCAGCGAAGCGTTGAAGATAATCTTGGAACGTCAAAGAAACAAATGAAGTGCCAAGTGGCAAGTCAATGACATCGACGGAATCACATGCGAGCGACTCTTCGATGTCAGTGGCGGTGCTCATCAGTTCATCACGGATCGGCATGCGGACTTCGCGCGTGGAGACTAAGCACCCCGCTCGGAACGCTCCTTCATGAACTCTCTTACTACCCAGGCAGGCCTGAAAATTGGGCCCATTGTGCTTGAGACTCTTGTAAAGCATTATTTTGAGCGCTTAAAGCACAAGGCGCACGCGGCGGACTCGGACAATCCTGGAACGCAGCTCAGGCGCGAAGAACTGCTCTATGACCAGGCATTCAATATTGTCAAGGTATATTGAACCTCACTTTGCGTACAATCTTGTTCTGAAGTTGTGGGGCCAAGGCTTTCCTAAATGCAGCCAGCTAGTAAGGAAGATGGTCATTTCCTGGATTTCAATTGATCTATATGTTCTAGTCATACCGTTGAAGAAGTTCAAGGTGGATTATTTCCTTCAATCTAATCTCTCGCCGTTCAATGATGGGCTAGCTTTCTCCAACACTCGCACTCCATCACCCCCCTGGGTACATGTTGTAAGACTAGTGGTACCGATGACCTGCTGCGACGACGCAGCTCAATACCTCATCACTGCACTGGGAGGAGAAGAAATAGCGCGAAAGCTGGTGGGTGGCTGCAAGTGGTGGCAAGTTCGGGGCCTTTCCGGGTATGTGGTCATGAACATTGAATCAGCTTGCTCCAACTGGCATCTTTAAGCGTTGATGCGCAATGGATCACGGCGAAAAAAGACTGGCAAGAAGCAAAACGGCGCTACAAGATGCAGGACAAGTCAAAGACCTCAACTCAAGTGCCAGCTGTCGATCCTGAGGCTGACTCTGGAACTTACGAGGAGCACATGGACGAGATGCGCTGTATTCTTTACTCTCACGGAGGTGTGTATTCTTTTCTCCGCTTGGAATTGCTTAAAACGTCACGCCAAAGGGGGCTACTACTTTGGAAGCATAGACCAGGCATGTATTTTCCCCGTACGCAGAAGCAAAACATGAAATGATTTCACCAGGAGCGGTATAGTATTCAAAGACATGCCAGGAAAATAAATGGGCGCGTCTTCGCCATAAATTATCGACTGTCTCCGCAATACCCTTTCCCTTGCGCGTTGCAGGATATCCTTGCTGCTTGTTCGTCTCCCGGCTGTTGTCAGTTTCTTTACTCAATGACACCTTTCCAGATTTATATTTGATCAGGCCGCCCCCCGACGCTTCACATCGACCTGTGAACCCTGCACATATCGTGGTAGCAGGTGATTCTGCTGGAGGTGGTCTGACACTGGCTCTGTTGCAGGTTCTTCGTGACACCGGGCTTCCTCTACCCGCTGGCGGAGTGCTTATATCACCGTGGTGCGACCTAACACACTCTTTCCCCAGCATACACCTCAACACTGACACTGTATGCACACGTGTAAATCCTCCGACTGCCATCTCACATTTTCACAGGACGTCATCCCCGAATACGGGCTCTCATTCCAAAAACCCAGTTCGTTGTGGCCGCCACCTCCTGACGAGATGAGCCGCAAAGTCCATGCTTCTCTGCGTACATGGATCCGTAACACATTCAAGGACAGTCCCCGGCCTTCGACGCCGCCCCCTGGTCCCGCCACAGCCGCGGCGTCAATAACTACTCTCGACGTGCCCGAAGCACCCATCTCCCCGAGTCGAAAATCTGTCGACTCTGTTGATGTTGGCGCGACGGCTCCCCTTCCACGCGATAGTGAAATTATCACATTCACGTCCAAGTCGGGTGAAGAACTGCGCATTGACAGACAAATTCATTTATATACACAAAACTCGTTACTTGTTCACCCTCTTATCTCCGGCGCGTTGAGCTACCTCGGCGGCCTACCACCTCTTTTGATCATCGCCAGCGACAAGGAAGTTCTCCGAGATGAGATCATCTATACGTAGGTTTCGATATCCCATTTCCACTCAATGGATCCTGATACATGTGTAATAGGGCGCACAAAGCGGCGAATCCGGAGAAATACCCCATCAGAGACGATATACGTGCGATGTACCCCCCTCTCGACGGAATTGAAGAGAAGTTTGGGCCGACAAAAGTGCATCTACAAGTCTATGACGGTTCGTTTTCTTCGCTGCTTTCGCAGCTCAGATTTTGAATAAGGCCATTCAACTAGACACTGCCCATGTTTTGCCGGTTCTCTTTTCATTCACCACCCCGGGCAAATTTTGCTATCGTGCCATCGCGGCATTCTCTAGACATGTTACGGGCATGAGACAACCACCTCCCCGCCGGGGCACTAGTACACCCCGAGCCGATAAAGTCGACGACCTCAGCCAGCTTCCACCCTTGCCTCCTTCGCCATTTGATCCAGCACATGAAGCCAACCGTGAGGATGGTACTCCAACGAATGACGGCACATTGCATATCCCGAAACAAAACGGGATGCGCCGCGCCGCGTCTGTTATTGCTCTCAAACGCCTGCCCGTATTCCGGTCGTCCACTCTGCCCCCACCCAACAAGGAAAACACAACTCTGAAAAATCACGAGCCCGAGTTGTCGAAATCGCCTTCCGAAGCATCAAACGGGAGTGGATCGTATTTCTCGTATTTTGGTTCGTCGCGCACGGACGGGACTCCGCCTTCTATGATGTCCAGTACCAGGGACTCGACCACAAGTGACGTAGCTGGGCCGCGGTTTCCGCTTTCTCGAGGGTCGACGCCGCAACCGGGGGCCGAGCGAGAGGCGGGAGACCCGGCCGTGTACTCGACAGCCGAGTGGGTTGGGGGCGACAATATCATGGTCCGCGAGCGCGTCTCCACACGCGGGGCACTGCGTCCCCTCGAACCAGAGGCGGATCTCACGGCCTTTTCTATCCCCCCGGAACATATCGGGGTCGTAACTGAGCTCGCAGCTCGGCGATTCCTTGACGGGACCCAGCGCTGGGACCGTAAGTTTGCCAGCGCAGCGAAAACAGTCGAAAAGCACCGCCAGCGCAATCTAGAGCGCGCAAAGAAGGACACTGTGCGGAACATGAATGTGTTGCACAACTTCATTGGCCGGGAGGCGGAAGCGAAGGAGAAAGAAAAGACAAAGTCGGACAAAACAGTGAATGGGATAAAGGATGGACTTTTGGCATCTTCGGGGAGCTGGAGCTGGGCTTGGGCGCTGGATGCGAACGAGAATCCGCCGCCGAGCAGCATCGTTTCGCGCAGGGACACGCAAGAAGCGCTGCGGCTCGCGCGCATAGCTGACCAGCCAATGCTGCATTCCGAACAACATTCGATGACCGCGAATAATTTGTGGTCTGTTATCATCAACTTCCTGACTGTTACCCCGGACAAGGGTAAATACAAGACATCGGAAGATGGGGGCGCTGTTGTGCAAGAAAAAACAATCTCTAGGAGGAAATCCACGTTTTCGAGATTCTTTCCGCCAAAGGAGAAGGATAATCAATCCAAGGAGAAACCAGCAGAGAACCCGGAAGAGACATAATGTCTCTGAACTCTCGAGTGTTTGGTAACTTATTCCATCAACTATAATTACACCCACGTCGTTATTGTAGAAGGCGATGACCATAAAATAACTCGTGTAGAGACTGAACTCTTTGTATATTACCTAGTATATACATGTATGTATATATATATTAGTATATCCTCAGAAGACTTTCGACACGACGTTGTGCATTCAGTGACTTGACAAATACATGTTCGCAAGACTCCATTTAGCCAAAATTCTAGTGGCGTATAGCTGCGCCTGAAAAGAATTTATGACATAACGATAAACTCTGGTACATGATATCGATTCATTCTCAATCCTGAATCTGAAGAAACCGCTGCACTTGCATCTTGATAAACTCGTTATCAGCCTTCGTCCCGCGTCCACCCCCAGCAATATGACCCCATATGCTGTCAATGATCTTCAGGTCCCCATGCTTCAGATGTTTTACTTCCTCCTCGCTATCTTCGGGCGGGAAGTAAAAGTCGCTGCGACTCGGCATAATGAGGCACTTGGCCTTGATTCGTCCCAATGCCTTTAGCAGATCGCCCTTGTCCTCCTCCGGCCCAAACAGCGAGATATCACCTTTCTGCCAGGTACGAAGCATGCAGAGAAGGTCGTGCGCGTCCCAAGCTCCATGTCCTCCTAGTTCCCACACCTTCTCCAAATACTCTTCAAGGCTACTGAAGCCCAGCGTCTCCCAAGCACGTTCGCGGAACCATGCTTGGGATAGCGCCCACGTCACATAAACGCGCGCGAATGCCTTGGTGCCTCTGGTAGCAGGCGTTTGGTACTTGCCGTCGTGAAAGTCGACACTATTGACTAGCGCAGCCTTCGGTCCCTCGAGAAAAGACCAGTTATGCCAGCTCGTGCGCGCAGAGCCCGCGAGGACAACAATGCGCTCCACGAAATCGGGGTACAGCGCCGCCATATGATACGCTTGCTGTCCGCCCATGCTGAACCCGATATACGCTGCGAGCTTGGTAATGCCCAATGCCTGGCATAGCGCGTGCTGGAGTCGAATGTTGTCCTCGTAGGTAACTTCAGGGAAGTCCGGACCGTGCAGCGCGGCGGGGGCGTTCGATGGAGAGGAAGACTCGCTTCCACCGAGCAGGCCGCACACGATAACGAAATGCTGGCAGAGAACGGGCTGAGAGCTGTCGCCGGAAGGGATGTAGAGGAAGGTCAGTGTGTTGTCCAGCTTTCCCCCATAGCACGACGGAATGAAGACAGCTGGGTTTTCGGGGTTGCCGAAAGTACGATAAGCTAGCGTCAACGAGGAATTCCGGGAGGGATCGGAGGCGTCGGTGTTGGGATGTATGTCGTTTGTAAAGTACTTTGTCTTTCCCGCCATGATTGTAAAAGTGGAGAGGCCTTAGAGATCGTGGCACATCTGACTTGAACTTGATGAGCTTGAAGGAAGATTCCCGCTATCGTGCGAAGACTAGTTACTTTACTGGCAACCAGGATTGCAAGCTCGAGAATTGTTCCCCATGCATGAAGGAGCAAGAGCCTAATGAACCGACATTGTGTTGAAGGAGGAACTTACACTGGCTGCAAAGCTGGTGGACGAGCCTGGACTAGCAGAACCAAAGTTTTTGTCCCAAATCTTCCGTTGCGAGCCAGGACATGAAACTGTGCTGGAATGAGCCGTACAATGTAAATAGTACCTTCATTAGAGGTATATTCCTCAAGTTTCGAAATTTTTCGAGTTTTGTTGGGTTCAAAGCCAGAGCTGGGCGGCAAAGAGATGTGGCATAGGAGCGGGCCGCTTTGCGCCGCATTTCGGAAGGTTCCCAAAAATGGAAGTTGACCGCGTTCAGCCAACTTGAACTTCGCCTCGTCGAGTCGTCGACCATGGATTGGTCATTGCACTGCTGATTTTTTTTTTTTTCACGAGCGCAGACGCGTACGCAAGCACTTCAGCAGAGCGTCAAATAGATCTGACTTTCAGTTCGTCCGCATTCACCATAACCTTCAACGCGCATGCCAGACCCGCAAAACAAACGGCGTATTTGATTACATTACCAAAAATTATCATTACAAGACCGGCCCAATTTTTCAGCTGCACTTTCACGAACCTGGCGCTGTTCAACACGACATCGTGTACCAAGTACATAACTTGCACAAGAATGTACAAACCACGTCCGCGCGATGCATTTGGCAAATATCTGGCTGCTTGCCGAGCTGCACCAGATATAACAGTATACGGCTCGTATTCTCAATCCTGAATCTGAAGGAACCGCTGCACCTGCATTTCGATAAACTCGTTATCATCCTTCGTCCCGCCTCCACCGCCAGCAAAATGCCCCCATATACTTTGGATGACCTTCAAATCCCCATGCTTTAGATGCTTCACCTCCTCTTCGCTGTCTTCAGGCGGGAAATAAAAGTCGCTGCGGCTGGGCATGATGAGACACTGGGCCTTGATTCGCCCCAGCGCTTTTGGCAGATCGCCCTTGTCCTCCTCCGGCCCAAAGAGCGAGATATCGCCCCTCTGCCAGGTGCGAATCATGCAGAGTAGGTCGTGCGCGTCCCAAGCACCCATGCCCGCTTCCCACGTCTTCTGTAAATACTCTTCGAGGCTACTAAAGCCCAACGTCTCCCAGCAACGTTCGCGGAACCACGCCTGAGACAGCGCCCACGTCACATAGACGCGTGAAAACGCTTTGGTGCCCCTGGTGGCTGGCGTTTGGTACTTGCCGTCGTGAAAGTCGACACTATTGACCAGCGCAGCCTTCGGGCCCTCGAGGAAGGACCAGTTATGCCAGCTCGTGCGCGCAGAGCCCGCGAGGACGACAATGCGCTCCACGAAATCGGGGTACAGCGCTGCCATGTGATACGCTTGTTGTCCGCCCATGCTGAATCCGATATACGCTGCGAGCTTGGTAATGCCCAATGCCTGGCATAGCGCGTGCTGGAGTCGAATGTTGTCCTCGTAGGTAACTTCAGGGAAGTCCGGGCCGTGCAGCGCGGCGGGTGCGTTCGATGGAGAGGAAGACTCGCTTCCACCAAGCAAGCCGCAGACGACGACGAAATGCTGGTGGAGAACGGGCCGAGAGTTGTCGGTAGAAGGGATGTAGAGGAAAGTCAGCGTGTTGCCCAGCTTTCCCCCATAGCACGACGGAATGAAAACGGCTGGGTTTTCGGGGTTGCCGAAAGTACGATAAGCTAGTGTCAATGAGGAGTTCTGGGACGGATCGGAGGCGTTAGTGTTGGGATGTATGTCGTTTGTGAAATACTTGGTCTTTTCCGCCATGGCCGTAGCAGCGAAGAGGGATCGTGGTACGTCCGGCTTCAATAAGGAAGCTTCTCTTATCGTGCGAAGACTATAACCGGGGCGGGACGCCGGGGACGGCATGCCAAGAATCATCCCTCCATGTAAGAATGAGCAAGAGTCCAATTAACCAACAATGTGCTGAAGAGCAGCTTACATTGGTCTTATTGGTGTGGGATCGACCTGACTGTTGCAAATTTGCACTGGCGCCTCTGCATTTTCACCGAAAGAGCTTAAGGAATTTGTGTAACAGCGGCTTGGGAGCTTGTGGATCGTGTGTTAAGTGACCAAGATAGAAGACAAAACCCAGCCGGGAGAGAGCCAGATTTTGCCGCAAGTTTCCGAGGCCCCTCAGCGGTACGAGTCGCCGGACAACGAATCGAGCATGAGCTAGCATGAGCCTGCGCCGAATTCTTCTCCAAAATCCAGGCGGACAGCGAGCACAAGTATCCAATTCACGTCAGAACTGTGCCATGAGCTATGGTGTTTTTTTTTTTTTTTGATCTTTGTTGGTGGTTCTGGGGGGGGATGGTGAAGTGGTGTTGAGGGTGGTCGTGAGGTAAGGTGGGTGTGAGGAACAAAAGAGGTGGCTGACTTAAAGCACTATAGGCATGAATCGCCAGCCTATGGGGGGAGAGGGGGGGGGAAGGGGGGGGGGGGCAATGCGGCGTGTCCCTTGAGTGGGGACGGTGGGGGGGACGGGGGGGTGTGTATGGTGGGGTCGTCTCTTTAATCCGAGCAAAACCCACATTTGGGGGGGGTTAGGCCAGGGCCACTCTTCCGGCCGCCGTCCGCCGCCTCATTTCCGGATGTCCACATGTCCGGGTCCAATCAACTCCAGTCTGGTCGGGGTGCATCGGGCGTCTTTCGCAGTCTGCGGTGGAAATGTCCCATGTGGCCCGGCCCTCGTGGTGGTGTTTATCGCTGCCCTGTTGTCAATGCCCAATGGAATCACCCCCTCAATACCTTCAACCTCCTCGCGCAGGCACTCCATGCCACCCCACCCCTTCCGCCTCAAGAGCCAAGTGCTTCGCCGTACCCAAGCGCACGCCCTTGGCCCGCTTCACCACTCCGTCCACCAAGCCCCGCCCCCCCACCAACCGTCAATGAGCGACTCCACCCGCCCCCCCTCCCCCCACCCACCATTGGGGCCTCCAGGTAGGATCCTACTTGGTCGGGTGGGGGGGGGGCCGACCTCCCTCGGTGGGGGTGGGGAGGGGCGACCAGAGCTGCCTCTCGGTTGTATGGCTAAGTGGATCGGGAGGAGGTTGCAAATGGGGGGGGGTGCGGGGTTGGGCTCCTCCCCCCCCCAGGCAGGCCACCTACCGTAGAAGGCGTGGAAGACAATCAGGTAAAGGGGGAGCTCGACGGGGAGGCGGCGCTGTGGCCGTCTTGCTTTCGAGCTCTTAACCTCGCTGTCTCATTAACCCCACCCTCTTCTGTAACCCCCACATCTCGGCCATGGCATTGTCCAGGTGTCCGCGATGGCAAGGCGGTTGAAGTCGTGATGTGAAGCCAGATTGCAGTTCAGGCGAGCAAGCGGAGAGTTGTAAAGGGTAGAAGATGACCGAGCATGGGTCTCCTTGGTCAAGACCGTCAATGATGAAGAGGGGAGGGACCCGTCAAAACCGGGTACCTCAACCGCAACCCGGACTGCGCCTTTTGGTGGGGTTGGGGTGTGGGGACGGGGGTTGGAACGGGGCGGGGTGGTAGGGGGTCCCCCAAAGGGGGGTCGGGTTTGGCGGGTCAGGGGGGCGGAATGACTTCGTGCCATGCTTCCTCCCTTCGGCGGCATGTCGCCCGGTGTCCACCAGCGCTTAGTGCGGGCAGGGCTTGCTGAGTGGAACATGCTTCTGACACACCATCAATGGCAGCTCCAGCCGCAGTGCCTGTACGTCCTCCTCGCCGCATAGCCCCCACCGGCCCGCTCTCCTCCCCTTGAGATGTCCAGTCGTCTCCCGCCAAGCGCCGCACTTCCACTTCAGCAAGTGGCGGAAGGAGATCGATAATGCATGGAATCAGTGTCCCGGGGCAAGGTGGGGGTACACATCGCAAGACACGAAGGTCCGAGCGCTGCTCGCGAAACATGGGGGCTGTCCCCTTGTGGGATGTCTTTCGGCAATACCGACCTGTACGGTCCCGCAGGTCCAGTAACGGCTGCACTGCAACGCTTGCTGCCGCCGTGAAAGGGGTAATTGGGTCCTCATCCCCCGACGTGGCGATTGAAATGCCGCCAGCAATGGGGGGCGGGGCAAGGTAATCCCACACGCCCGACTGTCGGAGCTCCAGTTGTAGACTTGAACGGGCGTCCCAAGTCCCCGGAGCTCATCCCAACAACGTCAGAACAGGGAATGTGAATCGGGACCAGGCGGGATAGCGGGTTCCCTCTCTCGTCCGGCCGGCGGAGGGTTCCCTGTCCCCCCTCTCCCGCGCCCGGCGGGGTACCTGTCTCTCCCCGCCCCAGCCTGCTGTTGTCCAGCCCCTTCACCCCGGCCTCCCCCAGTGGGGGCCGTAGACCATCCCGCGGGGCGGGGTGGCACTGTCACCAGATGCTTGGGATGCGAGCACCGTGACGGGGGCATCCATCCTGTGTTGTAGGTCCCCCCACTGCTGCGGAATCTCCCCTCCCCAGGGCGTGCACTGCCCCCCCCCTCCCCGGTCCTGCCCCCGGGGGGGGGTGCGGGCCGGGGCCCGGTGTGGTGGTCCTCGGTGGGTCCCCGGGGGCAGGCGCCGCCGCAGTCAAAGATAACGCCGCCCGCCCCGCGCCACAGGTACACCCTATCTTCTCCCCACGGTGGGGCCAGTTGGCCTCTCTTTAGTTCCAACTGGTCGTCCCCCGCGCCCCTCCGCCGAGTCCAGGACCCCCAGCCCACCCCGGCGCTCCAACACGCAGTGAGCCCCTTCTCAAGCGCCCGTCAGGTGCGCCCGTCGTCTGCTCCCCTCCTTCCCCCCCTCCCCCGCCCCCAGGCCCCCTCTCCCGTCCCCAATGGACGCCCCACCGGGACAACGCCCGCCCTGGACCTCATCCCCCGTTGCTCCAGCAAGAAGCACACAGTACCGCCCATCATCACATCGGAGCCGCTTCATCCCCACCCCCCAGCGATGGCGGGCCCCGTCCCGTCGGGGCCCCGCCCCCATGGTCATCCACCCTCTTCGCCTTCGGGGGGGTAGGGCCCCTGAGGGTCATCTGGAGCAGGAGGACTCTTTCTATGCATTTTATCGTTGTACTAGGGGTATCTAGGAGCTGAGGACCACTACGCGTTCAGATGCCCAAGCCTCGAAAAATTTCGAGACGCCGATCCGAAGCACGTGGTGGTTTGTTGCCAAGAGAGTCCTCTATGCGAGGCAGTGATACTTTAGTTCAAACCTTTTCCATATGCGAAGGTGCAAGCTTCAAGGCCAAAACGGAGAAAGCGGGAGGTTTCCCCGGATGTGCAGCACGTAACGACGTACATGACGTACTTCCGCGACTCTTCGTCTACCTGCAACTGCGTCGATTGGACTGTTCTGACGATTTCCTTCACGAATGTGGACGCAGACGCAAATGCTTTGAGTAGAACCTCAAACGTGGCCTAGATCCGAGATTCAGTCCACCCCTTCACGACAACGCTCAAGGCGCATGCGAGACCAATAAAACAAACGGACCGAGTTCCAGCAACCACTGCCAGGAAATTTTCTCGTCCCGACTCCCGGCCCAGCTGTGAAAATTCCACATCCCAGGCCGGAGATATTTCCATCATCAGAATGCTACGCCTGGCTACGCGGGTTGCAGCGCGAGGACAGTGGTGAAATTTACTCCGTGACCAATCCGCGACGCAAACGTTTGCTTTAGCGAGTGCAAAAAGAGGAGGAGGACGGGCTTCGCCGGCGGCGAACTGGAGTCACATTTGTTTTTTATAGGGCAGCCTGGGACTTGCCGTCGATCTCTTTCTCGATGACCAAGAACACCCTCACCATCCGCCTGACGGAGGCTGCTGTCTTCCTCCGCACTAGCGAGAACAATGCTCGCCGCCGCAGCCCCGAAGATGGCTCCGACTCTCGTCCGTCGATGCTCAGAGGTCTGCTCACCCTAAACATAGGTGCGTGCCAAAGAACTCCGCGCGGCGACGGCTGACGCTCTCAAGGTATCCAGTCAAACCCATAAAGGTAACAAGCATCGAGTTGGAACTTACAGGCCAAAAGCTCGACTACTTGGCCGGAAGGTACTTTTTGAATTCTCTGCGCGGTTTCCCCTTGGGGCTCAATCCATGTAGGGATTGGCGCTCGCCGAGTCGACGTGCAGGAAGAACAAAAAGTTTTTTCCGAGTCCATCGTTTATTTTCGTGCGGGACCCGCGCCGCGACGCACAGCGTCCGTCGGACCGGGTGTCGACCCACAGCATGACGACGACTGCCCGCTTGATACTCCGTCTCGCCCTGAAACCCCCCGCTTCGACGATTTCCAGCAGCCCAGGTCCGTCCGCGCCACCCGTCGGGTCAGCGCAGACTTGTCGTATTTCCACAACTATGAAGCGTACGAGCACGCGGCGCCTCCGCCTATCCCGCCGTATACGCCTCTGCCGACCCCTCCCTCAAGTCACACGAGCCCAGCACAATCCTCAGGCCATCTCGTGCGCACCGATTCAGATGCTGCCCATGCACTAGAAGATTTCCGCAACGCGTTAAGAGTGGGTCTATCATCCGCGAATGGTACGTTCCTCATAGACTTCCTAGGCAAGCTCAATCCACTAACCCAACGGCTGATCAGGTATAAGGGGTGACCGTTCACCCGCTACCTCGTCGTTTCGCGAGTTCGATAGATCTCTCTCCCGCCGACCCAGTGTCGAAACGCTGGCCGAGGTAGACGAGAACCATCGTGAAGCAGCTTCGGGAGGCAGCAACAGCGTCGATGTAGCTCCCAGGAGCAACAGCCCTAGTCGTACCCGTGGCCGGCGCGCGCGCTTCAGTCTGGGTAGTGTCTCGAGTGCCCTTTTAGATGTTGTGCACTCGGGCTCTTCCAAGGCACGTTCCTCAAAGGAGCGATCGGACTCGAACTTTCGTGGGCGGGCACGAGAGAAGGCTGTTCGTGATGATGGTCCTTCAAAAGAGCGACCTGCGCTCGACATCGTCGCCGGACTGAGAAGCTCTGATGACGGCAAGGATAAGGATAAATCCAGTTGGAAGGAATTCAAGAAAGGTGTGTGTCAGTGTAATTTTGTGTTCCCCTTTTTTCGTCCTGAACTTTACTGTAGGAACGTACACGTTCCCGATTTCTTTTGCGATCCCCCCGAACGCACCGCCGACGATGGAGTGTCCTTATGGCTCCGTCGTGTGGCGGCTTAAGGCGAATGTGCACCGTCCCGGTGCGTTCGCGTCGCGCATGCACGCTATGCGCCAGGTTCTAGTCATCGCCGCCCCAATGGAAGACGACACTGAAGAGTCGGAGACCATTATTGTCGAGCGTCACTGGGAGCAGCAGCTACAGTATCTCATATCTATTTCTGGACGCAGCTTCCCGATAGGTTCAACGATACCCGTCAGCTTTACCATGATGCCACTCTCCAAGGTCAAAATCCACCGAATATCGATATTATTGGAGGGTCCGTTTCTGTGACCTGTTTCTCCCTCCAAATATTAACCGGTCCACAGAAAAGATTGACTATCATTCGCAAATGAAACGTGTTGCTCGATCTGACCCAATTGTGCGCATAGCGCTTCTCTCCGTCAAACACGACGATAAACTGCGTGAACCTATCCTGCCACTCGAGTCAAACGACGTCGAAGCGCTCCAAAAGTCACCACTGTTGGCGCTTACAGCGCCAGGCGATGACCTCTCTGAGTTGGCTTCCCAGTGGATGGGCCCAGGTCCGTGGACGTTCCACCAAGAGTTGCAACTGCCTGCGTCGTGTAGTCTGCTTCACTTCACCAACAAGAATAGACTGAGCCACATGTCCGTGACACATCTCATAAAATATGTTATGCGCGTCGAGCGCGGGGACGATACCGCCATGGATCCAAAGACGGGTAAACGGAAACTTTTTGACATTGTCGTCCAGACGCCGGTGCATATTCTTTCAGTGAGCATTCCTTTATTCTGGGCTGAACATTTGCGCTGACGATGTGCAGTGTCGGTGTAATCCGGAGTGGATGTCACTTCCACGATACTGTGCGTCGTTCGAGGATCCAGACCACGACGTTGCGCCGAATTGTCCTTGTGAGGCGCCTCGCAGTGGGTTGAAACCTGTGGTAACGCGCAATTCGACGGATTCGGCCAGTGCTGCGGAGACAAGCCCCGTACACGCCACCATGCCTTCCCTTCATCCTGCCGATACTCTCTTCGCACGTAACACACTTTTTGAGCACCTTGTGTCGGGGCAGGAAAACGAACTGGGCGAGGCGCCACCGGCATATAACACTTGAAGGGTAAAGAAAAGATTGGGTGCTTTTCATGTTTTAGTCTTGGGCAGTCGCTGTTATGATAACATGGGACACAATTAGAATAATAATGAAAGTGTATAGGGATCTATAGTAAATGGTACAATGAGTTGGGTGTATTAGCATGCATTAATGATTCAATCCTCGCTGAAAAAAGATTCAATGATCGCAATATGCAAGAGGATCATCAGGACGTACTCCGGCGTCTCTCGTCTAAGAAACATATCGATTGCAGCTGAGAATGCTGCGAATGCAAGACCGCCACCAAAAGCGGCTTTGGGACCGGAAGCTCTTGCCAGAATACCGCCCGACATGAACCCGGCACCAACTGAGTTGTAAATATCGGTTTTGGCGCGATACTATTTTCGTTTCCGTAAACAGGTTGTGGTACAACCTGCAAAAAAACTCACTGATTCAATCACGCATTCAATGCTGGCATAAAGCGCGCCAATTTTCCCAAAACTCTTGCCGCTGGACCACATGCTCTTGCCAGTGTCGCGCAGAATGTCCCGCGCGCGCTGTGCATTAGTCCCAGCGTTTTGCCGCAGTAGCGGATCCTCATAGCTCATCGAGGCGGTCATCAGCGTAAACACCGCACCAAGCGCTAGACCTGCGGAAAAAGATCTGAAAAGGGTCCACGCCTATGCTCGCTGCATAAATGACCAAACGTACCGGCGCCGCCTGCCATCACAGTTTTTGCAGGGCAAGAAGTCATTGCCTCGCTCATGAACCTTTCCATTTTTTTCGCTTGTCGGACATTCTCCACATCTTCGGGCGTAAATCCTGGAGGGACGGGCTCCTTGCCTGCTGCATAGGGCACTTGCCCGGGGAATACGCTGGTCATGCCAATGGCACGGAAGGGAAGAGGTTTGCGCTCGTTTAGCTGCGCCTTCGTCACACTTGGTCACGCGTTTGTGACACGCTTGAACCCTTGCCGTCTCCTAACGCGCATTGCTTACATTGCTCACGATGAACGGCCAACCGCGCGTCAATATACACGATCTGATCTTTGGCATAGACGATACTGCAGACGACTTTGACGAATCCCAACGGGACGCTTTACCGTCAACCGAAGGCGAAGGTCAACGATGGACAACGGATTCTATCTACGTCGCGGTCCCCGAGCGAGCTATCAACAATATCTTCGATACAGAACACCATTTATTTACGGAAGAAGAATGGTCTCTCGTCAGGGCTATTGGTAAACTGGAATGTACGACCTCAGTTGATTGAAGCGTTAAACGCGTGCACTGATGGTCAATCAGACCACTCGCGCTATATTCTTTTCCGTATTCTTCAGCGCAAAGAGGGGAAATGGTTTAAATTCCAGGACCTACGGAAATATATCAGCGAAGTTGGCGAGGACGGAATAGAGGATGCAATGAAGACACTGTCTCGACCGCTCAAACCTGAGCCCGAACCCATGGAGGCCGACGATGAGATCATTGACCTGACTGGTGACACGGACGATGAAGAGGAGCCGTCCGGGACAGGACCGTCAAACTTCCATCCGCAAGTTCCAGCCTCGTCCAGCGCCGAAGATGAATTGCGCTTGGACTATTTCTGCCAAGATGAAGAGGTTCGTTGGGAGTCTCTTGGTATATCTTTCGCTCAACGAATATTGCATTCGTAGGAGCTCTCCCTACTCGATGGTCTCCGTATCCTCAAGGTGGACGAAATAAAAAATTTATGCAAGATCATGAAGATACAGTGCAACAAACTGACTGTAAGAATCCAGTACACGGAAATACTGTTATTTAAACTCCGTTCTTGCCCTAGAAAGACCAAATGATCGCTGCCCTGCTCAACTATGCCTCAAAGCAGACCACTCTAGTTTTCGATCCCAGCCCTAAATCCAAGGGAAAGGGAAAGGCCAAGTCTCGTGAAACTGGGTTTCGCCAGACCACCTTACCTTTTGGTGCCAAAAATCTCACCCAGAATCAGACACCTAGACTCCGGCAGTTGATGTTAAGAGCCCTTGGTACAATTTTTTCTCCCGGTCTAATCACCCGAACTAAAAAATGATCTTTAGGTCAATCGGTCAAAGTTAATCCATACCTTCATACACTCATGATACGGCTACATATCATCTGGTTCCGGAGGTTCGTACAATTCTGTTCTCTTATGTTCTATCTTGACCATTTCGTAGCACCCAGTTCCCCGAGTCGCTTTTCCAACCCGCGCTATTTGCCGCTTTCAAGAAGCTGACCTTTGCGGAGTATAAACATGTGCGGGATGCTGACATCTGGAGTACACGAGACGAATACCTGGACTACGAAGGAGGGCTAAAAGTTGAAGCCACGATCGACGAACTTCTCAAGCCAGAACCCAAGGCAGGACGTGTGGCCAAAACCCCTGTGCCCGATATCTGCCAGAGGTTCGTCACTCCAGGAACGCCGGGGGGATTAGATTTTATACGTGCTCTGACAACCCCACTACGCACTCCCGGTGCGCAGACGGATGCTCCGGACGACGAAGCGCTCGAATTTGACGTTATCGATGAGGCGCCCTCCTTACAGAAAGCCAGAATTGTGAAGACTATCTTTGAGAAGCATGTTTGGCCAAAGTGGAAGGAACTCCTTTCGGCGGCATCCAAACCAGAACGGGAGCGGAAACCTGGCTTGGAACGGTTTGAGGCCGGTATGATTCCCTCTGTTCTTAGTAGGTGTTGGTTAATGTCGAGCCAGGATTTTTGTACACGCGGATAGTTCGGAAATGCGGACAGGCCTTCGCAATGCTGAAAGAATTCAAAGAGGAAAAAGGTAATTCCGCCTCGCTTTCCCAATTGCACTGACTACATTCTGACACTTGATGTAGAGGCATTGGATGCATTGCTCAATCAACGATTGTGGCGACGTGGTCGACGGGGCGGATGGTACGAGCGGCGGGCGTTATTGCAGATGAACTATCTGTACAAGAACAGCGATGGCACCAAAGACATGAAAATACTCTGGGAGGCCCGAAACGGTATCATCGAGGCTTTAGGGGATAACGATACGCATATTGGTATGCTTAAATGTCTCTCAACCTTAGTCGCTCGCTGATCGACCCAAGTTACGAGACCATCTCTTATTCGTCGACTCCTCAAAGTGGAGAAAATGCTCAAGTTGACTGATGAACAGAAGGTCAAACGTGACGGCTTTGTACTCAACGAACTCAAGGAGCCGGACGAAGTGTCCTTTCCAGCTGTTCGCGTCTGGGACCACCCGGACTCCGTGAAACTCGATTGGATGGGGAAAGTCAAAGGCAAAGAAAATAAGATGGCTGGTACCAGTATTACCAACTACTTTGTTGCACCAGGTACGGCTGGTGATCTTGAGGTACCATTTCTTTTTACTATCCATCACCATGTTTCACCTCTCCTAGCCCAAGAAGAGTACTGGCAAATTTCGTTGGACGGGCAAGTCGCTCTGGCAAGGCAAAGATGAGACTGTCAACGTAGAGGCAAGGGCCCTCCAACACTATGATGAAGTCCATGGTTTCAAAGGGTACCGCCTTCATTCGGTCCTTTCCTTTCACTCATTTCTTTTTCAGAATCCACTCCGAAACTCAGATCCTGACGACACTCTTCGGCTTGCTCTTTTGGGATATCATATTCGCTGAAGTGCCGGGTGCCTTTGAAACCCCGTGGCAGACCGGCCCACTGGACATCGGCGAAGATTCATTCTATTATGCTCGACAACAACTTATCGAGGAGCGGTTGAGAAAGATCAACAATGGCGAAGCGCCAACTATCCTCACGCGTCATGACGAGCTACATCGGGAGAAGAAGACATGCTGCATTGGCGTTCATTGGGATTTTTGTGAACGACAAGACTTGCTTGAAATTGTCGAGGTTTGTGTGCATTTGCGCCGCTGGAAAATGATGTCAACATAATTTCCAGTGTTTGGGAGGGGACGCACTGTCGTCGATTTGTCGACTCTTCTGCGAGGATTACGATGGTCGGCACAGCGGTGGCCCTGATCTCATCGTCTGGAACCCGGAGACGAAAGAGTGTAAGTTCGTCGAAGTCAAAGGACCGGGGGACTCTTTGCAGGAAAACCAGAAGGCGAGATTTATGGTTTCTGTGTTACTTGTTCGCTTCTAACCGGACAATAGTTGTGGTGCGATGCCCTACTTTCCGCCGGATGTGCAGTTGAGCTCTGTCACGTCTTGGACTCGACGAAGGTGAACAAAACGCCCAAACCCCGTGCAAAACGAAGTACCACTGCTAGCACTTCGAGAGCTACTAAAGGCAAGGCCCGAGCCAGAGCTGCTTCGCCCGATGGGGATTCAGATGGCGAGGAAGAGAGACAACTGCCGCCTTCCACGAATTTGACGGATGATGAGGATGCCTGGACACCTTCAACCGAAATCCACAACCCACCGCCCCGTAACATGAAACGACGCCGTGCTACCGTTCAGAATGACGAGCTGCCTGTCTTCTCAACGCCGCCTCACCCTGAGGAGACATCTCCAGCGAAGAAGAGGAGGACGATATAACATCTATCTTGTTAACTTATGATCTATCTGTTTGCTACATTAATGTATCGCATCATGTTCTCGTATGTATCCGATCCGCTTCCAGTGCTAAATTCTGTATTGACTACTATGACGGTGATTCGATGGGAGGGGGCTGTTTTTCTTTCTTTTTCTTCTCTTCCAGCCGCTTCAAAAGAACAGCTAGGCAGCTTTCCAACGCCTGCAATTCGGCCAGCGTGGCGTCTCCCCCAGCAGCCCATCGAATCTTGAGATTCTCGTCAATCAGATATACATATCCCACCATCTTGTTGATACAACCCATCGGCTCGCGAAAGTATTCCATGTTCTGCGTCGAGAGTAAGGAATTCCCATACAACTCTTTCGGGACGTTTTTGCGTAGGTTATGGAGGAAAAGATTGACGACTAGCGCCTTGAGCATATTCTCTTGGATGTTTATGTGCATCCGTTGGTAAAGCGGGTTTGACTGGAAGCGGGGATGCACCGACTTGATGAAACTTCCGGTTTGAAGCTGTAGTCTTGTGCGTCACTGAGTGCGAAAGATAGGTGAAGAACCTTACGACGGAAAGCTCTGTCGACTCGATCGCGAGCAGCGTAATTTTCCCATAGCACATGAGTGTGGTATGTTTTTGCTCCTTCTTGGCAAGATCTTTACCCTTTATGTTGGGCAGGTATAGCGCTTTCTAACACGGTATCAGTGACAATGAACAGCGGGCCAAATAACACGTACGTCCTCGCGAATGAGAACTTCCGGCGCAAGCCATGTTTTGCCCATATGGCCGGGACGAATAATCTTGGCGACATCCGTATAGTAGCCCTTATTTAACTCATGAATTCTGCAGACCGAACATCAGGGCAGTTTAAAGCATAGTTTGCGACGACGGACAGATGTTTCCGCTCCTCCAAGATGGTTGGTTCGTTCAACCATATGTCCTTGAACCTTTGCATTCGGGTTTGCTTTATGAGCGTAGGTCTCTCGCGAACGCCCAGCGGGCGGTCTAAAACTTTGAGAACCGGTATCGGCCGGTCTGGAGGTCTTCGAGCAGTGGAAGCCCATCGTGCAACAGACGGCTGGGAATGCAGGTCTTTATTTTCGGAGGCCCATTGCTGGACGGACGAGCTGCGCGGCACAGGATTGGAGCTGTCACCGTCCGATTTGGTAGAGTACGGTGCCCTCCTGGGCCGAAGGAAACATCCGGAGCGTTGGAGAAATCCGCGAAAAGAAAGGCTGGCAGAGAGCATGAGCGCCCACGTGCTCAACGCGTATGTGGCTGTGCCAAACTCAGACCGCGCTCACTTGGCGCGACTCACAGTAGGACAACCAGGAATATTAAATTTATTCATAATTAATTTAGAATCGCCCATGCTGCGGCAACAAAACATATAAGAGTTGATACAGAAGTCACGATGCCGACCGAAATGGGATTTTGCACCCAGGCATACACCACGATTCCTAGTATAGCCAGTGCAAAACCAGCGAATGCGAGCCAAATGCACAGATTATGGCAGCGACTCAGCAGATGAGTAGGCGGCTTCTTATTAAACGGCCCAATTTGTTCGAGGTACGGATTGGCGCAAACCTAACGTAGATCGTAAGTATTCCGGAATGTGTCCCAGTCCAAGGCCGTACTCGCTGATAATCGTGAGGCTTGTCAGTGGAACTAGAATCTGAATTACTGGAATTCGTATTCGTATTCGTATTCGTATTCACGCCAGCTTGATTTTCTTCCTTCTTGGCTTCCTTCACGTTATAGCGTACAAGGAAGAAAGCTCCCATAAAGGATATGATGGCTGATCAAAATCTCTGTTATTCGAGGGAGACGGAACACGCAGTCTCGACTCACCTGCCCAGATATGAAGAACAAGAGCGGCAAGGAAAACTGAATTCGCAACTTGATTTCCAGCATCTTCGTCCTTGCCAACGGAGGTCACTTGCAACATCCCGGCTTCAGTGGAGGCAAAGAACGTTGTCTGCGGGCATCACTTGTTAGAAGAAAGGGAGAAAAGATGTTACTATGAACTGACTATGACGCTGATTAACTGCAGACGATCCATCCACGACTGGGTGAGGTCCTTTGAAGCTTGACGCCTCGCCTTCTCTTCATCCTGCTCTTGCTTCGTTTGCGGAGCTGTTTGGGTTGTCAACGGATACGCCAAGGTCCTGGAGTCAAAACGTACGTTGCGGCGGTGGGGCTGGCTGTTTCTCGTTGGTATGGTTGGAGTAATTGTGCCCGTTGTGCAGAGGCAAATCGGGGGCTGTAACAGTTAGACACGACAAGTTTCAATTCTAATAAGGCAATGTACTTTGAGAACGGTGCTGCATCATCTTTCAAGATACGTAGAAGATAGAAGATAGTGGGTTGGAATATATCTACTTACCCACCTACCTGAGGGATTATATGCAGCCGGATGGTCTTGACGTCACGGTCGGGTGGAGTGCGAAGTATGAGAGACAATGAGCGCCCACGTGCTGACCGCGTATGTGGCTGTGCCGAGATTCAATTGCGCGCCTCAGGCTCAGCATCGTGGGTGCGGTTAGAAAGCACGAATTGATTCAAGACGTGATCAATGTACAAACACCAAAACTGCGGCAACAAAGCATACGAGGGTCGACAGGGAGGTAATAATGCCGACCGAAACGGGGGTTTTGCACCCAGGCGTACGACAAGATTCCGAACAAAGCCAGTCCAAAGCCCACGAAGGTCAACGAGATGCACAAATTGTGAATGCGACTAAGTAGATGAGTTGGGGGATCCTTGTGAAACGGCCCAACTTGCTCCAGGTGTGGGTTGGTAGTCCAGACGGGCTGCAATCGCAAGTAATCCGTGATGGAGTCGTCTGTGCGGGCTCTTGGACGTTGGAAAGGTGAGCGCGCGCTGGTCGGACTAGCGATAGTACCAGGAGCAATGCCGACTTCTCTTTCTTCTTCCTTTGCTTCCTTTAAATTGTAGCGCACAAGAAAGAAGGCTCCCATGAAGGAAATAATTGCTGCGCGAAGATTCGTTTAAGAAAGAGATGCAGGACACAAGATCCGAGTGTCAACCTACCTGCCCAGATATGCAGAACAAGGGCGGCAATGAAGGCTGAGTTGGCAACTTGGTTTCCAGCATCTTGGTCCTTGCCAGTTGTGGTCACTTGCAACATCCCCGCTTCAGTAGACGCAAAGAATGTTGTCTAGAATGTCGATGTTGGTCGGAAGGGAGAGGAAAAGACCGCAAGATGGACTGACTATGACGCTGATTAACTGTAAACGATCCAGCCATGACTGAACGAGATCCTTTTTGGCCTGACGCCTCGCGTTCTCGTCCACCTTGTCCTGCGTCGCCTGTGCAGCTACACATGGCCTGGATTCGTCAACGAACACAGGGACCCTACAGCCAAGACGTACATGGCCGGGGTGGCGGTGGTGTTGGGGGTTCTTCGCCGTTCGAAGGGTTTCCCTTCGGCTCGCTTCCTCCATAGGGGCCGGGCTGTGGTTCGGTGAAGATAGGCCGCAGGGGTACGTCTGTTGCAATGATTAGGGGGCCAACCAGCACGAATTGTAAGGCAATATACTTTGTGAGCCGTGTGGCTGCATTGGTGCAGGTCGAGGTGGCCAGACGAGAGCACTAATAACAGCCTTGCCAATCTATATATAGCAACTGCCCAAACATCATGATTCGACGCGCAGCGGATAGATCGTCGTCTTGGTGGACTCTGACGCTTTGAGGAGAAGAATTGGTGTATTCAAATGAGGTCAACGTGCGAGCGAACGCGGAAAGCAGTTTGAAGGCGGCGATCATCTTGTCACCCGCAATCAAATTAGGAGTCTGGAGGTATCGAAAAAAATATTCGCTATGTACGAGAACATTGTGGCACTAAGTAAAGAGCTCATCCAATAACTGACGCTATAAATTGAGCTTCATACTGAAACGCTGTAGCGGCTTCTAGATCCGCGTCCCTGTCAGCCCTCCATTCCCTGCTCTGCAAGGAACAGGCGAGATCACTGAAAGCCCGCGCGCAACATCTATGTCCACCGGGAAACGCGAAGAGCAGTGAGCGATGGGTGAAGATTGACTCGATGAATTCGCCGCCGGTGGTTGGGAATTTCTCCCAGTCGAGTTGAGACTGGATAGCTTGTAGATACGCGCATCCTTGATACGACGTTTCCGAGTCGGATGGCGAATTTGGCCGCAGATGTAATGTCTCTTCGGGCTAGAAACGTCGTCAGTGAAGACCGTGCGTTCATATATGGGGAAACTTCGTACTTCGAGCATGTTTGAAACGTCTTTGTCTACTATGAATGGTCCCGGTAAGGTTTGATCGTCCACTCTTGGGTTTTCCTGTCTCCGGAAGATGTTAGCAAGACGAGATGCTTTCAATGGGTATTAACGCACTCGTTTTACGGGCTGGTCGAGTTTCATCCCGAGCAATAGCTCACAAAGATCTACTTCCATGGTATAGTCCTTGACAAAAGGTTGGCCGCATGATTCCAGACGAGATGTAATCTTTACCTGCATCGATGCTGCTGCAAAGTACTGTCGCCGTGGGGCCAGGCCAGGCGAAGTATATAAGTGAGGGAACACGCCTCCGCCTGCCCGCTTCCTCGCGATCACACGACATACATATGCCTCGAGGCTCGCGGGATCCGATGGTAGATTAGGTGGTATGATCCGTTACAATCAACTAGATATCGTTCGTTAGCACAGATAGTCTGAGGAAAGAAGGAAAGAATCAGAGAGAAGATATCGTCCGCTGTGGCAGACGCGTCATTCGAGAGCGCCTGGGTTTTGAAACCGCAAGCCCCTCGTCGTATTATATTATTGTATGATACAAAAGTTTTCATCCAGAAAATGCATGAAAGGCATCCGACTCACCGCTTTGGAAACATTTCGACTAGCTCGTCCTCCACCGCACTGGTTCGACGCACTGATAGTTGAGCACTGGACTGGACTAGCTTTTGCACAGGATGGTAACGGACAGAGTTGAGTCGGGTGGCAGTGCTGAGTGATCGGCGCGTTAACCCGACTGAATGATCCGCTCGCTCAAATGCCTCAAATAGCTGTCGATCTATGTTCGCCTGGTTCAATTGCCCACACCGTCACTCAATTGCCCGCATACTGACTACAAGTCTTGGCCACCATGTACGGCCAACGATTCTATCCAGTTCCGCAAACCACATTCAACTCCCCACCCATGATGCGCCGGGTTACACATGCCAATCCCCTTCCATCTAAATCCAGAGCCCGCGCGGTGCCAGTGCCCCGCAGCTCAATTGATATACCGGCACGTAGATCGCCTCTGCGCGATATCCCCACCGAAATTGGCCTCGAAATTGTCGAACTAGCTCTTCTATTCACCTCCCCCACCGTCCTTGCGCTCGTATCCAAGAAGTTCAACGCGCTTGTGTGCAAAATCATATACAGGACAGTTGTCCTGGACAGCCTTTTCCGCATCGCCCTCTTTCACCGGACGGTTTCTTTGAAGTCTTCGGAGTTTCTGGCCACCCATGTCCTTGCCTTGGCCGTAACTTCGAACACTGCCTACAACACCACGGCGCGTAATCAGCTCGAGGACATTGTCGCTGCCTGCACGGGTTTACGGACCCTTGCAATTCCGCGACCGGGCATTCTTGCCTCCAGCAAGACCTCTAGGACCCGGCCCATCGAGCTCATCATTCAAAAGTTCGACGCCGTAACGCCGTTCGAGTGGGAACCTCCCTTCGCACAGGTCGCTGTGGACTCACCCGCACCACACCTCTCCCAGAATCTTACTCGATTGCGGTTATGCGAGCCTGGGGAAGTATTTCATTCTCCCCTTGCCTCCCTCGAATTCTTCGGCGCGCTCCCGAGCTTGACGCATCTGGCACTCGCCCGGCACGTCAATCCAGAGAGACATTTCAACGACTGGCATCTTCGTCAACGAAATTCAGACGATACTTCAGACCCGCCCACGGCTCAAAATGCTCGTTGTGAGCCTATTCCCGGAACGCTTGCTGCGCATAGCACACAGCCTGTGTGGCCATGGCTGTATCTGCAAGGCGCTACTTCGTCTCGCCGACACCGATAAGCGCCTTGTCATATTGGCTGCCGGTTGGGATGCGCTCGTGCAAAAGTTTCCGTCAGGAGACTACTTTTCGAGCCTGACTTCCCAGCCCCATGCCAACCATGGCGGTACGGGCCTCGGCAATATGAGTTTCTGGGAAAACTGGAAGTTGTCCGACAAGCGGGTTGTCTCATTTGCAACCTGCTGGGAACCTGAAGTATTGCAGGATGCCCCGAGGTGGACTTATCCCACAGTTCGGGAAGAATTGATCGGGGGTCACAACTTTTTGGGAAAATTGGGCGACTCTGCCGGACCCGTCGAATTGAAAGAAATCATTATGTTGTAATATCATTGTTATGGTCTTGTATTGTAGCACCGTGTATGTATTTTCGTAGATTTTTCTGGAAGTTGGATCCTATTCTCGATTTTTGAAGGTGACGATTCTCCTGGGAAGGATTCTTGATGGCGGTACCTACTGCTCGTGCCACATATTTCTAGTTGCCTCGAGAGCGAAAAGTTCATGGTGCTCGCAATTCATAGACTGTTGAAGTGTATTTGGGAGGATGAGTATAATCGGATTATATCCTCAATTTTCGAGCCACCTTTAGGCACCTAGGCCTGTTGAACTGAGAGGGTTGATTACAAGTGTGTTTGACATCGATATCGTCCTGCAGCTCGGCGACAAGGCGGCCTTGGACTATATCGCCAGTTGAGATGGCTGGGACAACTTGGATCCACGGAAGAAAAGGCGAAGGCAGAACATTCCAATGGGCAGGAAATTGCGTTCTTTTCGTCCCAGAAAACGATCCCGCCAGAAGTTGGAAGCGGCACGCGACATGGTACGTAGCAAGAGCAAAGTCTGACAGTCAGCACGGGCTCCAAAGGTCAACGTGAGGCATCGTATGGTTTGTTCTATGTCTTTCCATCTTTACAAGATCTACGATCCATTAGCTATTATTAACAAAGAAGATTCAAACTTCTAAAAAAAAAGAAAACCTCTATTGCTCTGGACTGTGTCGCTCCCGAGCCTCCCAGTCCTTTCTGGACTGCTCCCAAAAGTCAGCAAATCCACTTGTTCTGCTCACACGTGGAATGGGCTCCGGTGCCCGCGAAGCTGAATCCGGACGACCATTGAAACCCGCTGAAACCAAGACGAGCCTCGAATCGGCCTCGGCTATCGGCAATAATGCGGCCCAGATACTGCTGGACTCGGCGCTATCGTCATCGGAGTAGTGCGGCCACCGGGAAGTGAAGATGCGCACAACGATCATCTTCAACTTTCGTCGGCTGGCAAGCAGCGTGCTAACCTCGTCGACGAAAACTTGGTCGTTATCCTCGTTTGCATCCATGCGCCGTGCAAGGGCGAAGTGCGTGAGATGGGGGGCCGCGCCGAAGAATGCGAGGATGGAAAGGGGGGAATGCCATGTGTCTCCGGGCTCAGATATTCTGAGGTGCGTGAGGTGACTTGCCGCTGCGCTGGATGGTGCAGAGGGGGTAAATTTAGCAGCGGCGCGCACCCACTGGAATGGTGGGGAAGTGTCGAAGGACTGGATGGTGACCTCACTGGGGAGCACGCGGTGCGATAAGGGTTCGCCGAGGATGCCCGGGCGCGTTACGGAAAGGGCGCGTAGCCCCGTGCAGGCGGCAACGATGCCTTCTAATTCTATGTGCGTAGCGGGAGTGAGGCGCCACGGTTCTATTATAACAGCCAGGGTCTTGATATGAGTGTCTAGAAAATCGCGAGACTTGGTTTTCGTAGTCCGATGTAGGAGGGACAAGGTTTCAAGGGAGTCGACGATGATATGTCGGTATACGATTAGTGAGATCAGCGCGGAAAACGCTCGAGAGACCGCGGCCAAAGTGCTGAAGGGGGTATGGGTCAGACTGAGCTCCAGTATCTCGAGTCCGAGTTCAGTGGGGATATCTAGCAATGGCGCAGGTTTGGATGCTGCGATAAGTGCCAAAGACAGCGCGCGCGCCCGAGTTTTCTGTGGCGCGGGCTGAATCTCCGAGACTGTGCGAGTCGACATGGTAGCTGCTGGCAAGGCGCAATTGCCAGTGGGGCAAGCAAAATTACCCCAAGACGGAAGCTGACATAACGAAATGCAGATAAGAAAAGATAAGGGCGTCAGGGTCACCAGAGCGTCGTTAGCGTTCATCGGAGCATTTTGTATAGATCCCTCCAACTTGAACGGTCTTTTGTCGGCGGGGCAGGCGAGATACGCATATTTGCCATGAAGGTTAAAAGAAGGAGAGGTCACAAGCCCAGGATAGCGGTCATTTGTTTGCTTACGTCGATTCTCGAGGCTGCAGGCTAGCACTCACCAATAACGCGTCTTTCAAGAACTTCATCGTCAAGTTCACGCCGCGGCCATCTTGCCCGCCTGCCTTGGTTCCATTTCCCAACTTGAGATCTTCGTCCTGGATTATGCTGTTCCGCCGGTCGCATTTACCAGCCTGACTCTGCTGATGCACGCGTCTTGTTTCGAAAAAGTTGATGCCATGCAAATTAGAAGCGATTTATAAACCAGCTGTTCGGTCACCAACTCAACGCACATGGAAATGTATTGTAGTATCTGGGTTCTGGAATTATCGGTGCTTTTTAAACAGAATGGGGCTGGCAGCAACCGGGGCTGTACAAGCGTATAAAAGCAAATATCGTCTACTGGGAGTTTCAAGTGCACTCTCTCTCAAGTCTGCACTCCCTAACAATGTCCGAAGGCCACCGTGTCGCGGTCTACTACCAGACCCAATATGATAGCAGCCAGCCCCCTGACACCCAGTGGGGGTTTTATGTCTCTCCGCTTCCACTTTTGACGCTGGTCACTCAGTACGTGCGACCATGCGATTTTGACTCGTCGCTCTGAACAATTGTCGCAGCGTTTTCCTCGCCGCCTTCCACCTTAACAGTGACCAAACTATTCATCTGAACGACAACCCTCCAGGGGACCCCATGTTCACGCAGATGTGGCAAGACCTTGGGGAAATGCAAACCCAGGGAGTCAAGGTCATCGGCATGCTTGGCGGGTGGGTTCTTGCCAACGAACTATTATGCCGCGGCAAGCTGAGCGCCAATCTTGGGTTTACAGCGCAGCCCCCGGGACGTACACTCTTCTCTCGCCGTCGAATTTCGACACCTATTACCCTCTCCTGAAGGATACTATTTCTGAGTTCGTTTTGCTATGCCCTTGTCGACTGGACGGCATTTATAACATACGTCTACTAGATTTCACTTGGACGGCATGGATCTTGACGTGGAACAATCTACCCCCCTTGCGGACATCGAGAACCTTATTACGCAACTAAAGGCAGACTTTGGCGACGATTTTATCATCACGTTGGCTCCTGTAGCTACAGCAATGACGGATGGTTCCAATCTCTCGGGATTCGACTATGTGACTCTGGACCAAAATATGGGCTCTCAAATAGCTTGGTACAACGTACAGTTCTATTCTGGCTTTGGTTCGCTATTCCCAGATACCCAATACATCGATATCATCAACTTCGGCTACGATCCAAACAGGCGCGTTGCAATTACTTCATTATATATTGCTTGGCTGACAAGACCGGTATTACAGAGTCGTCGCGTCTGTCCTCACGAGCCCTGCCAATGGCGGCGGCTACATCAGCATCGACGAAGTAGTGAGCAGTGCCCAGGACCTTTCTTCCAAATACGGCTTTAATTTTGGCGGAATTAACGGGTATGCATCCTGTTGTTTTTGTTGTCCGCATTTCTCACCAACTGTAATAGCTGGGAGTACTTCAACTCCCTCCCAAATGCGACAGAACCATGGCTGTGGGCGCAGACGATCAAAGACGCAATGGCCAACATCTCTGCTGCCAAGGTCGAATTCGAGAAGACCAACAAGCGTTCTGAGGTGTGGGCACTGAGCAGCCTGTGAACATCCAAACGCGTTTCTTTAGGACACAAATGTAACGAGCGAATGTTTATTATACGGAAGCACAACCTGCTTTCAGGTTTCAGAAGTAGCTTGAATGTATGGCGATCAGAGACGAAGACTTCCATGTCAGCTTGGCAAGAAAGTTGATTGACAGAGAACTCAAGTCTCCGTAAGAATATAAGCATACGCTTGGAACGACATAACTTCTAATTGGTAGTAAATACAAAGCCGAGTCTTAACTTAGCTGCTTAAGCCGTGGATCCCCACACCTGTCGCCCCTTAACCCAGGTGCTGACGACATTTCCCTGTCGGTCGAGAACGACCAAGTCAGCATCCGCTCCCGACCTCAACGTGCCCTTCGTATTCTCGATGCCGAGGCATCTACATATTCCACCAATCAGAGCACTGACGGACCAAGAATTGCGCGAAGAACTCACTTTGCGGGAT
This sequence comes from Mycena sanguinolenta, assembly GCA_014462675.1. NCBI lineage: Eukaryota > Fungi > Basidiomycota > Agaricomycetes > Agaricales > Mycenaceae > Mycena > Mycena sanguinolenta. The sequence goes on from JACAZH010000014.1 coordinate 3,367,803, forward strand.
TGAATGTCGCGCATTTGATCGCCTCGCCGAGAGAGCAGCCGGTGAAACGCGAGAAATTACGAACACAGCTGTCGAGAGTTACAACACTGTAACATCAAACAAATTCAGTCAGCGGCGCGCGCTTAGAATAGAAGAGAACGGTAAGTGGTTCACCTTCCCGCGAGGGTATCCGTTCCCTCGAGGTACAGCTTGTACCCTTCCTTCACGAAGCGCTTTCCATCGCGCCATTCGTGTATCCCATCCCGGAGGTTAGGATCCAAAATCTTCATCGCTATAACGACCACTCGCGTGTAAATAAGAGCAACAAGCGAGAACGGAGTTCCCCCACCATCTGTAATTAAAATACATCCATCAGGGAACGCTGAATAGGCCAGCTGAAACAGAAATCAGGTTATTCGGCCACCGAACAAATCGAAATTGAACGAAACGAAACTAACCCGCACGGAATTGGGGTGGGAGTGAATCCCGTCCACGATCATGTCGTAATACGGGCGGTCGAAGGGCATGTCTGCGACCTGGCCCTTGTCGAGGTGAAGCTCGGACCTGCTCCCAACGCGGCTCATGACAGGCTTGGTGGGTGTTCCCGGTGAGGATCGATATTCGAACGCCTCGGAGCTGATGCCCGACATCGCGGCGGTAGCGAGCGGAGAGGTGGGAAATATATCGGCAGAGTTCAGGCCGGAGACATGCGGGGAAGCACCCAAGAGACCGATAATGGACGGATCGCGGTGGTGTAATTGAGGCATGGCGTTGAAAAGGTGCGTGATGAGGCGCGCGCCTTGCATGACCGCTTGAGTAGCTATGTCGGAACTCGCGACACTGAACAGAAAACATCAGTAGGGACGAGCTGAAGAAACACCAATCTTGCCTATGCCCGATTGAAAAAACGATGCCCCTTTTGCTCAATTCGTTCACTGCACCCATAACGCCTCTGATTTCTGGGGCAGCAGTCACGATACGGACGCCGCATTGACCGTCTGTGGACATGAGCCAATCCTCGGAGTCGACCAAGTTCTGTGCGCCATAAGCGCTTTCAAACGAGAAGAATCCGTCCGGGGCGGAGAGCAGATATGGCGGAGCGTGGGCGCCGCGTTTCGCCATGTCAATGAACGGGCCCTCGGCATGCCATCCGAGAAGACTGGCAGAGGTTGGGGTGGAAAATGGACGAAGCAAGTTGAGGATTTTGGGGTACAGAGATTTCTCTTGCGTCTAAATTTAACAATGAGACGGGTATTACACATTACCGGACTGAGTTGAACAAACAATAATGGTCGGAACGAGCCTACAATAGCATAAAATCTCGGTCCAGGTCGTTGATACATGGAGACTTACGAAGTGACACCGGTCTCGACGATCTTCTCTGCGACCAGCTTCATTCCCTCTTTGTAAGCGGCATCGTCTCCGTCATAGACAGAGAAATCGAAGCCGTAGGCCCCATTAATCTGAATATCAATCAAGCCCGGACTGAATTTCAATGAGCACGATGAGTGTCACTACAGCTTGCTGCTTGCTTGCCTGAGGATATGTCCCTTCAAGTCAATGATTCTGTCTGGTCTCTCTCTTCTTTCAAAGAAAGTAAGCTGCAGGATACTCGTCAGCGGTTTGTCATCCAAATCCCAAATACAAATGACTCACCTGGGCATCCAGTATAACTCCACGCCTTTCATCGATCCAGAGGTCCTTCTTGACGAGCCCACCGTCCTCCTGCGGGAGCAAGCAGTTAGTGAAGCAGACAAGGCCGTTTGAGGACGACATCAGAGTTCTAAGAAAGAGGCAAATGATCTATAAGTATCGTATGGACGCATTCGTGTGGACGCATGTTCCACTACCATGCGACGCATCGTCCAACGTTCGATTATCGCGATCACACCCAATTTGCATTCTCTATGGAATACACGTCGGGCTGGAAGAATCTACCAATACGGCCGCCTCAGGTCAGAGTGCACCGACTCAGATTTCTCGACGGCTTTGGATGAGAGGGAGAAGAAGAAAAGACTTGCTGGCAATCGCGTGCTTTAAGTAGCTTGTGATTCTGCGGTCCCGTGCGCCGGCCCGGCCCGCTGTTTTGCCGTGATCCGATCAGACAAGCTTGACATAACATCAGCACCGCATGGACAGTGCTCGCTAAAGTCTAAGCGAGAGTTCTCGCAATCGCGAGAGCACAATCACAGGCCGCGGGAGCCGCCCTGTACGACATCCGCGGCTGTCCCAGGCTCCAAGAACCCTTCTCAGGTCGCACAGTGAGAAAAAGAAAATCAGTTCCCGTATCTTTCCACTCTGCGATCCGTGCAGAGTGAATTGGGATGCACAAGAAATCTGATGAACGGCATCGACCGCTTCACGCGCTCCCGCGAGGGCTCAGAATGGTTCTTACGCGGGAGATGGTATCTCATCCATGTTTTAAAAAACCAGCTCGTATGTGTTTTGTCTTTGCCTGCCTGACAGATGTGGCTCTTGTCCCTGTTTGATGCATCTCCCATGTCCCCGCGCCCTTTTCACCGACACGGTTTGGGCCTAGCAAGCCCTGAACGTTTGAACCATCCGTGCGGTGCTTAGCTCGCATCACCGAGGACTGTGGAAAAAACATATCCATCACCCACCTCGGCGGAATTCCTCTCTACATCAGCCAAATTCTGTAAATTCGGGACAAGATATATTTATGCATGATCGTGTATCAATGTCACGATGCTAGGAACGGAAGGAATGTTCTGTTCTCCAAGAGAACCACGGTGAAAATTTCGATTGATCATATCATATAATTATACAGTTCCGAGTGAATAAATATATTGTTAGACACAGAGGTGGGTATATCCTAATGTCTAAAATTGTGTGGTCATACAGAACCCAGGCGGCAGAGAGGTTTCGCGAGGTAAGGCGGAGGAAGATTACGCTACTTTTCAAAATGTAGGTGTGAACGTAAAAGATGTCGGAGGTCGTGAGGAGTGCGGTGGTGATACAGATGGCGGGAAGAATAGCAAAGCGACAGAGCAAGACCGCAGAATACTGTTGTTGAAGATTTTGAGCGACAGCTTGATTGGGCCAGAAGCAGAGCATGCAGAACGTCAACATAACTGCACCTCCCATTCGCCGCCCTCGCCGTCGGCAGCTGGCATGGTTTTCAGCACAATCCGCACTCGCCGTCTCCCGCCCGTGGTGCTATCTGGGACAGAATACTCGGAAGCGACGCCGAACTCCGATTCCGCATAATCCACCGACGTGATGTCGTCCTGGCCATACGGCGAAATAGAATATGAGCCGTAACCTCCGACGCCAAGGAACGGGTCACTGCCGGACGAGGACGGGTAGCCGATGTAAGGTTCCGATGATAGCGAGGCACTGGGCTCTGATTGGGAGGACCCTAAAAACATCGAGAACGGATTCTCCTCTTTTGTGGCGTAGTTGCCACCGGGTGAGGGCGCTCTTGATGATACCGAGGACGACGGATGATGTATCCGCACACGGATTTTCCCATCGTCCAATGGGGATGTATCAAAGGATATGTCAAGCCCGCTGAGTCCAGTGAGGACGGCAGATTCTTCGTCGCTAAACTCGAGTTTGCGGGTGGTAGTTGTGGCCGAGGTGGCCGTGACTCTCCGCTTTTCGTCGGTGTCTAGGTCCATCACGGAATTGCCCGTCCTCGACCAATCGTAATCGCTCGGTAGTAAAGCATTGAAATCAAACGCCGAGGATGAGGCTGGGAGAGAGGAGTGGGGAAGGGAAAATGATGTTGGGAGCGCCGAATTTGAGGACGCAGGGAACAAGGAGGGCAGGGCGCAAAGAAGAACCTGCTTGCTTGGAATGAAGAAAACTATTATTGGAAACAAATGAAAATACGGACCATCAGTCCCAGACTTGCAGCAGCTTTGTGGGCCGATTGCACGCGAGGAGCAGGCGAAAGGGGGAGCGAAGGTTCCGAGGGCTCTATCTTGACTGGTGGAACGTCATGCGAAGCGGTCTTAGCAGTAAGCTCGGCGTTTAGCTTGTGTTCCCTCTCCTCGGCTGCGTGCAACTGGGCACGAAGCTGCTCGATCTCAGACCGGAGGACATCGTTGGCCTCTGTTTTTTTGCGTTGCACGGGAGCGGCAGGAGCACCGCCCTGGGCCAATGCTAACAATCGGGCATTTTCCTGTTCCAACTCGGCGACGCGCCTGCGCAAAGGGTAAATTAATTGTGAAGGGTAGTTGGCAGAAGTCTTGACGTACACTTCCATGAGCTCGAACTCCTCGCGCTTACGCTGACGGCTAAGGAAGGCCGCGGCGCGGTTTTTTACGAGACGGGCCTCGCGCTTGCTGAGCCCCGAGACGTCTGGGGGGACAAAATCCTTGCTGCTGACGCGCTCGCCGGCTGCACGCTTTTTTGGTGGCTTTTCGATATCGGGAGTAGATGAGCGCTTGCAGGCGACGGGGTTGATGGAGATGGACAGCCGCGGGTGATGGACGGGCGACGGAGGCTCTGACGACGACGGGGAGACCTGGGGAAAGTCGAAGAGCTGGTGGGTAGGCATGCAATGACTGTCGGCCACAGGGAACTTGAGCATCCTGGCTGTGGGTACCGGAGAATCTGCGACGGAGGAGGAGGAAGAGGATTCGCTATACGAGCTGTATGGGGGGAACTGGAATGCGTCCTGTGTGGGGGAATAGTACTCGACGGGAGAGAGGGACACAAGCGCGTCGTTGGCGAGGATTTGGCCAAGAGAGAGATTAGGTGCAGCAGACATTGCAGGGTCGACGGAAGCAAAGTTGCTTTTTGTTGTGATTGATTTTGCAAGCAGCTAAGTCCGTTTTCGGCAGCCGTGGCGATGCCATTCCCTTAGGGGGAAATCTAGGAAGCAGTTCGGACCCTCGGGAGACCGGAAACTGTTCCTTGCTCACAACTTTTCGGGCGACCTTTATTCAACGGATTCACCCGAGGTTACTCACTTCTTTGTCTGTGCTAGCCCACATCGTCCATTTGTTCCCATTCTCGATACCAGGAATACGCTATACTCATGTTTATAGAAGTATAACATAATTCTGTATTCAGCCGCATCAACGCAGGAAAAGTTACAGGATTCCTCATCTGCAGCTCTGGAAAAAGAAATGAACATAATCGCGCTCGTGCAATATACTGCAAAATTAGATGTGAACATCAGCGCCCACCCGTCATAAAAATGCGACTCACGACGTCGTCAAGCTCTGGCAAACAAATCCAACAAGCCCAGAAGAGGAAAGTCAAAGATAGCCTACCAGGCACTGGTTGATCAATCAGAGTCTCTTAAAAGCGTTAAGTAATAGAGAAATCCAGACGACGCAACCATTGCGTACCCGAAAGAGTACAGCAATCTATGGTTTAGCAAGGATGACCATATTCATCATCTGATTGTAGTCCATTTTGCGTGCATTGATCGAACGCTTGTATTCTGGGAGTAAAGTTCAGTGTGAACCGCATGTCACTACATGGACTTACCCTCAACCAAATCTGCCAGCGGACCTTTGACCAACAAATGATGGAGAGTCCTGATGTCCTGCGAGATGTTGCCAGATCTACGAGCTATTCTGGTCACAAGCGCCGACCACTCCGCGTTCTGCGCGATCGCCGTGTAGATATCCCGCAAACGTGGATTTGGAAATCGCAAGTAATTGATCGCGCCAGCACATAACTCCTCTAACAATGCGATTAGGTCACACATTGACAATTGAAATCAGCTGCTCACCCACGACTTGTCCGTATACCTGTTTATCAAAGCAACCACAAATGCGATGTGTCTTCTCGATAGCGTCCTTATCCACGCACCCAAGGCGCAGATTGTCCAGCATGGGAAGAGGAGAAAGCAAGTCTCCGGTTGTATGCGAATGGTTCGCCGCCGACTTGTCCAGCGTAAAAACTCGATCTGTAAGTACGGACTTGCACTGTTTCTTGGGATATTTCGCGCAGTACTGCAGGACAGGAATCGATGCAGATTCGTGTACATCGTCGTGGGCTGAGAACCAAACTGAACGGTCTGCGGGCAAGGGTGGCTTGGTTTCCTTGGCGGCTGCGTCGAAGAGCTTCTTGTAGGACTCTTTGACATCCTCAGGATACGCACTCGCGGTTCGCACGTCGGATGGCCTATCCAGCAGCTCATCGCCGATGCGCTTTGTCACCCTCCTCGTGCTCTAAGCCGTTGCGTTCGCCGTCGCGAAGCAATTCGATATCGCCGCAGTTGGCGCTATGTGACGGTCACCGCCAGCACAGACGCAACACCCACGAAATGACCCACCGATGCGAGACGAATCCCCCCAAAGACAGCTGCAAGGGATCCAGCGGGATCTCATGCCCCGTTTGCTTGAAGTGGTCGTGTTCTGTGGCGGCGCGGACCAACGGGTGAGCCCCAACCGTCGTCGTTATTCGCGTCATTGACGTGGAACCCTTGAGACCAGCTGCGCAATCGATCGTCTGCCATTGAAGATCGAATCGCAGTATAAGGGAGACGACCGCCTCAGCTGGACAATCCTCGAAGATCGGGGCGTCCACCCGATATCCCACAAAAAACTCTGTAACGTCCTCCACCGGACCGCATCGTGATGCGCAGAATGTACAGCACATTTGGGGTCCTACCGGCGGTGGGAACTGCACTGTGACATAGCCCACGCGCCCACACTGAGAGAAACATGCTACATCTGAGCGGGGCGCTGTCTTGTTTCAGCATGGTTTTCAACTAAACATCAAACGACCGCAGACTTACGTCGAGAATCCGCTCTGGGAAAGGACATCGGAGTCCATGCAGCAGCGGTAGCATGATTGGAATCAATGGCACGCTTGTCTGCCTCGTATTGAGAGTCGAGCACGTATTCAGGCATGGCCGCGGACAAGTCTCTGGACAAGGTGGGGCGAGAGGGAAAATCTGGAGATAGCAGACCAACAAACGGTGATGACGCGAAGGAACGGACCCCAGCTTTCGCCACAGATCGCAGCGCCAGGCTCGAAAATGCCGTCGGGACGCACAGGTCGGGCGACGAAGGGATCAAAAAGACTGGGCTTCTCCATCTAACGCCAAATAGGGAATTACTTAAATTGAATTGATTTATACTTCCAGCTTCTTCTCAGACGGAGTTCATCTCATACTCCTTGCCTCTCCCCATATTCTGTATCCTCGACCATACCTGTACGTGTTTTAGCAAGGCGCTTGTCGCAGGTCGTACTCACGACCCGTTCCTGTGTCGTAATCCAGCAGTAACTCAGCATAATACGCTACCAGACTCAAATCCCTGGCCTCCCCTTTCCTGCCACCTAGCAGGATATTCCCCTTGCAACGTATCAAAGCTCCGACCCGTGCCTCACCCCCAAGTTTACTTTTATCCCTGGCCTCACTCATCGTCGTTTCTCGGAGTTCGTTCTAGTTTTCTCTGTTTCAGCGCTTTCAGTCGTCTTCTCTTCCGTGGTTTTCACGCGCCTCCTTTGGTCTCCTTCCCTCTGCTTTTCTAGTCACTTTCCTCCGCACCGTTGATCTTCAGAATCTACAAATGGACCCGCAAGATGAAATTGATAACCGCAATAAAAGCTTGTCATATTATGCCTGTGTTAGGTTTACCAAGCACCTCGGACACAGCATCCTTTCGGAACTCTCCCAATACCCGACGTTATTTATACCTCCGTTTTCAATTCCCCCGAAGATTCCTACCGAACTGCGCCTCGACGCCAAATACATCCAGAGGTGCCTGATCGCAGACTCCCAGAACTATATATTCTATTCGCAAGCACTGGAGAAGGTTTTATCCTCAGTGGAATCGACGCCGAGTCCTATGGAAGAGTATAACGAAATCGAGCTCAATGAGCCAATCTCCGTAGAGCCGACCCAGAATGACCCTGAAGCCTATATGCCCCGCAAACGCAAGACGCCATACGATATGGACACCATATACGACCTCCTGATGCAGCCTACCCAAAAACGACGACGCCTATTAGCACCTCACCTTTGTCCAGTCTGTATCAAGAATCCACCGGCGCGTACGTCCCATCCACAACCGCTCATGATTCTGTTCCCTCATTTTGTATCTGGTAGTGAACTATTCATATTGTAACGCCTGTATAATTAGCAATAGCGACGCCACCCAACGCTGGAGGCAACGCAAGGCACTGAAGCGATCGATACAACTGGAGGTACCGAGCACGCGCCAGGAACTGGACCCCGTGGATCCACTCAACGCCACTCTCGACGCCATGGACGTACTCGACGCACTGGAGGCCCCGAACACGCGGCAGGAACTGGACCCCGTGGATCCATTCAACGCCATGGACGCACTACCGGGACTCAGCGAACTCGACACACTGGACCCACTCGACGCACTGGACCCACCACCGGGACTTGGCGAACTCGACGCATTGAAGCAACCGAGTGCACGCAAGCCGGCAAAGGCACCAAAGCAGACCCCACAGCGTCTTTGTCCTACTTGTCAGACGACTCCGCTTCAGCGTATGTTCCATCCGCAAACCCGCATGATTCTGTTCATTCATTTCGTTTATGGCAGACTACAAACAATTTTGCGAGCCATGTCGCTTGGCTAAACAACAACATCTATGCATTGCTTGTAACACCAATATTGCCCCGGGTAAGTTCCATCCACAACATAGCATGATTCTGTGTGCTGATTTGGTTTTTGGTAGCCCGCAAAAAATATTGCACTGTCTGTGCGACGACCATGACCAAGGCCGCACCCATCTCCAAGCAACTAACGGAACTGGATGGATCAAAAGAAATGGAGGAACTGGAAGAACCATCAGAATCGACGGAGCCGGAGTCATCAACTAAGGCACGGCAGAAAAAAGTTCGTTTCTGTCCCCGGTGTGAGATTGCTCCACTGCCACGTAAGTTCCCTCTGCCAATGCGCATCACCCCGTTCACTCATTTCTTGTTTGGCAGCCCACAAACATATCTGTGACGTATGTCGTGAGGCCAAACCAGAACGCCTCTGTCTTCTCTGCGACCGCACTTTTGCCACCGTGTACGTTCTATTCACATGAGTCTGTTCGCTCATTTTGTTTCGCGCAGGCGCGAAGAAGTATTGTAAAGAGTGTGCGGTAGAGGCCAATCGGATCTCAAGGCAGAGGGCCTACGCGAAGCAGAATGAGAAGGCGGGCGAGGAGAAGTTAGACGAGGCTCCACAAACCGCGAACGTGGGCGGGGATGAACAAATGTCCCAGCAGAAACCGGCTAAACAAGAACGCCTCTGTCTTCTCTGCGACCGGACTTTGCCACCGCGTACGTTCTATTCACATGATTCTGTTCGCTCATTTTATTTCGCGCAGGCGCGAGGAAGTATTGCGAAGAGTGTGCGGTAGAGGTCAATCGGATCTCAAGGCAGAGGGCCTCCGCGAAGCAGAATGAGAAGAAGAAAGCGGCCAAACAAGAACGCTGTCTTCTCTGTGACCGAACTTTGCCACCACGTACGTTCTATTCACATGAGTCTGTTCGCTCATTTTGTTTCGCGCAGGCAGCAGGAAGTATTGTAAAGAGTGTGCGGCAGAGGCTCATCTGATCACGAGTCGCCAGTACAAGAACAGGAAGAAGGTGAAGGTGAAGGCGGAGGACAAAGAGAACTGGAATGAAGTCCAACAGATGGAGAACGTGCCCGAGTACGAACAAGAATCACGGTTGGGAGTGGAGTCACCGCTCGAACTGGACGCACCGCTCGAACAGGACGCACCGATCGAACAGGACGCACCGATCGAACGGAAACCTCTTTGTCCGACCTGTGAGACTGCTCCACTGCCACGTACGTTCCCTCCGCAAACGCACATGATTCCATTGACTCATTTCTTTTCTGGCAGCCGGCAAAAAGACTTGCGACGAATGTAGTCAGGTCAAAGACAAACGTCTTTGTCGTCACTGCAACAAAAACCCAGTGCCGTGTAAGTTCTATTCACATGAGTCTGTTCTCTCATTTGGTTTGGCCAGCCCGCAAAACGTACTGTGAGGTGTGCGTTATAGTGGTGAATCGGATCTCCAGGCAGAAGGCCTCCGCGAAGCAGCATGAGAAAAGGAAAGCGCAGCGCAAGGACAGTAAGAGAGGCGCAATCGACGGAACTGGAGTCGCCGCTGGAACTGGACTCACCGCCAGGACTGGAGGAACTGAATTCACCGACGGACCTGGGGGCAGCCAAGTCATCCACGGCACAGAAGACACAGAAGCAACGTTTGTGTCCCAAGTGTGGGACCACCCCCCTACAGTGTACACCTCGTCGCAAACACTCATGATTCCGTTCACTCACTTGGTTTCTGGCAGACCGCAACAGATATAGTCAGGAGTGTGCTGACGAGGCCCCTCGGATCTCGATTCGCAAGAGCTAGGACACAGCGAAGGAGAAGGCGAAAGCGAAAGCCACGGAGAAAATGGACGAGGCCCGACCGATCTCGGCAGGAGAAAGAGGAGGATAATTACGCGATTACGTTTATAAATTGGCCGCTATAAGGCGGAGTAGGTATAATTCAACAACCAGGCGTGTACGTACTGCAAAAGATTATCGTTTTTGGGAAAGCACGAATTTCAGATAGCGACGTTCACCTCCAACCTCCTTTTCAAGGACCCCTCATCCACCCTGAGCCGTATCCCGACCTCAAAATCGCGATCGTCCTGAGCGATTTGGACCGGCTCGAAATTCGACTGGCAAACGCAAAGCCCCTCCCATTTAACTTCCCCTTGTTCACCCACTTCCAGGCCAGCTTGGCGCAGCAGATCTACTACCCGCAACATTTCACGGAGAAGAAGGGGTGCAGCAACGGTCGGGCCGGGCAGGGGATTATCGTATTGAACGCACAGCTTCCCAGGGTTAAGGCGCCGCATTTTGACAATCAAGGCTTGAACATCAGACAGGAACGCCTGATCCCGGGCTGGTCAAAAGGTTTACCTCGGCGCTCATGGTGTCAAAGATCAAATGACGCGCCTTCAGTTGTCCCAGATGTTGCCGTGTCGTTGGGGGGACCGAGTGCTGGATCCACTATGGGTCAGATTGAGCAGGAGCGAACCTCCCGCTTTGCGTACAGGCATTTACGGCCGACGTTGGCGGCTCCGGGACCAACTCATCCTCGTCCATCGGTGAACCGCCTCGCTCATCGAGCGCGGGGAGAATGCGATCACGCCAGTCCTCTGGGACGACGATTCGAGGTTGGTGAGGCGGCTCGGACCAGAGTATATAATTGACAAGTCTGGGAATTGACAAAAGCATCGTAAGCACTAAAACAGATATTTGAGGCTGCATAATTACTGCGGCTTGGTCTCGTTTGTCCGTCTAGCATATCTAGCTTCATCGCCTGCGGAGAACGATTGAAAAACATCTGTACTGCGAACACATTAGCAATTACTCGAGATACAGGGTGAATCCGATACGGGAGCCGTCGTTTTTGTGCCAGTGTTGTTTGAATCCATCGGGGCTACAGTGAGTTAGACAATCTCGAAAAGGGGCACGCTGAAACCTACATCTATGTGTCCAGGGCCAAAGGTGTGATTGGCGTGGGCTTGAGAAAGAGCCGGGCGGCCGCCATTGTACATCAGCAGCTCCGCGTCCTGCCAACCCAGCCGAAAACCCCGTCGCTCCCAGAAAAGAACTCCGTTATAAAAGTTGCCAAACGGCATTTGCGTTACGGATGGACCAACGTAGTTGCCTTTTTGGGGCAGCGTCTGTGAATGAAATTGGCTGACGTCCTTCGTCATATCTAGCTCGAATATTTTGAGAGATGCGCAAAATTCAGGACTTGTGCAATCTGATAGCACGAATCCAAGACGGTGACAATTGATTTGATATTTGGAGGTAAGCAGGTATATTCCGGTTTGGAGAGTCACGTCACTCCATATGACTTATTTATTGTATGTTTCTCTTGACCTTGCCAGAGCTGACCCAGTGGGCCCTTGCAGAAACACCCTCGCGGAAACACTAGGATAAGACCCTGGATACAGCAACAATATCGTATGTGTGGCCTTAATCAACATGTCGATCCCGAGTGCATCTGGATTCTGGCTGTCGTCGGTTGGCCCCCCCACCGAAACGAACGAACGTCGGAATTTCAATACTCATATCGGGACATCTCCCTCTTCCGCGGCTATTTGGGCGGGATACCATGAGCCGTCCGCGTCACCTGCAGTTTGGATGCTCTCGACGTGTTTGGCGTTCTGATCCTTGGTTGAATGGAGCCTGAATATAACTGGAGCTGGATGAGAGCGTAGATGGTTGCAGTCTAGACAAGGACAAGTCCTTTTTTGAATGTGCAGTGCGCGAAATCGATTTCGTGAGCATCATCGCCACCCCAAACTTCGCGGAAGTCCTTTTGGAGCTTGGGATAGCAGTTGATCATCGTCGAGCCAGCTACACGTTGGCAGGAGTTGGGAGGATGGTTCTCCAAATAAAGTACAATTTGATTCGCTTTTTTGTTTTCTCCCTCGACTTTCGCAAATTTATCTCGAAATGTCTCGTACTCTCCGGTCACTTGACGAACTTCTAGCCCACTGCGAAAAGCAGGACACCGAAGCTGTAGACAGGGTGCAAGGACCACAAAATCTCGCGACAACGATATCTGCACCTCCGACCTTCCAACTGCGTAGTCAGTCGTCTTGCACGCCCTATTGAATGTTCACTCAGTATGCGCAATAGTGACTCGCTGGACTCTCGCCCTCGAATCTGGTTTGAAGGACGAGGTCGATTGGGCTCTCGAAGAGCTGTGTCAAGTCTGCTTTGACCGCGAATTGCTGCTCGATCTCGAACCCGCACTGACGGACGCTCTACTCGACCGGCTCGCATCGTTCCTTCGCGATCTCTCCACCGGATCAAGGACAGACACGCCAGCAGCCATGTCCCGACGTCGACGCGCCGGACAATCGCTACAAGTTTTGTTGTACGCTGCGTTGCGACCCAGAAATGCAGAACATCTTCTGGAACATGCGTGCACGGTGCGATTCATCTTGTATGCGCTCTACACCCTCGACCTGGACCTGCAAGCGAACGAGACCTTCGTCCTGCAGACTCTGCACTTATTGCATTCCATCTCAACCCAGGAGGAATCTATAGAATTTCCAGAAAATCCCATCCCTGCTCTCGTTCACATCGCCGTATCGCGCCCAAGCCCAGCCCTGCAATCAGCAGTCTTCGCGACGTTGGCCGCAATCCTGGCACGTCCAGAGCATGCCACGTTATGGTTTCCCTATCCCCCTGCCCTGCCTGCCGCATTAGAATGTGTTTGGTTTTCCTCAGACTCAACGCTCATTGATTCCTGTGTCCAATATTTCCGAGCTCTTTTCTCACATCCTGCAACGGCAGACACCTTCCTCCTGCACCCGGTCATGCCGATTCTGCTCTCACGGCTGCTCAAGATCACCTTGCGCGAGCAAGCACGCGCCTGGGCGCCATCATCAACAGTGTCTGATGCTCTGCTGTGCATCTACAGCTTGTTCGTGGCGGCGTTCAAACCCTCATACACGCCTCGTTTTGACGAGGACCACTTTGGATTTCCAGGCCTCGTTGATGACTCGACCCCTGCGCGAGATCGGGGGAGGAGCACAACTAGGTCGCGCCGCCTTTATCATGCTGCGAGACGACTTGGGGCGCCTGTGTCCGCGAGACAAATGCTTGAAGGGCTGGGTCGACGAGATGGTGCTAGCGGTATCGAGCGGCGCTGGCTAGGCAAGTGGGTTGATGCGCTCTCATCGGTGCATACCGTTCTCCATGGATATTTATATTTGAGCTCATAGGTACTGAAAGATTCTCTTAATTGTCTCAAGGTTGTCCATTGAATGTTAAATAGGACCTCCTCGCGGGTTCCAGTAGACCTAAGTACGTCGGGATGACTGGTGCCGCGCGCAAACTTAGGACCAGAATTAAATGTTTCTGTACACTGATCACACTCAAATGACGCATTCCTTTTTTTTTGGAGCGTCTCTTGCCTTCACCATTACCTCTGTCGCACGACTCTTCCTGGTCCCGTTCTGTTGTTGCGTGAAGACTCTAGTGTTGCTCGCCCTCCTTCCATACTCGGTGAGCTTCCAGTTTGCAAATCGTCATCAGCTATCATATATGAAGTTGCGTGTGAAACAAATTATGAGGATCGGGTCTAAGCTATTTGAACGGCTCTACTGGTCCTAGTGTTGTAGAACTCAGAAAATGCGCTCTTCCAGCGTGGGTTCAACCAACGCATGTGAACTCGCGCATCTCTGGACCCAACTGGGGCGTAATATCTTAATCCCTCGCTGCCTCGCGTCAACGACGAGCTGTGGATAGTCCTCGGCCCTGCATTACTTGAGCAGTGGCGTTTTTGCAGGAATAAAGTCACTTACGAGGGAATAATGAGAATGCGAGCCGTCGCATCGCTCCAGTTCACATTGAAGAAACCCAGCGCTTCGCAGAGAGTGGCGAAGTAGTTAGTGCAGGAGGGATCGGGGTGTCTGACGACCACAGGCTGCAGCCGTTGGGTTAGCTTGCAACGCAATACCGTGGTAATGACGTACGATGGGAGGGTCATAGACAAAGCAAGCGCAACGAACTCGACAAGTATCGCAGTTTGCTCGTTGTGGAAAGACGCAGCAATGGGCACAGGGCTGCACCTCCTCCGACTGACCCGGCCTGAGAGTCCCAAAACGATGATCAACTCGTTGGTGGTAATCTTGTACCCATCGTTCCATCATTTGGTCGCACATCTGTTCGACAAACTCCGGAGACTGGCCATCCCAACATGCCCCGAGGTGTTCTAAGCGGTCGCGCCAGCTTAGGGAGGAGAACATGCTGCTGCACCACTCCGAAGGGCAAACACGCGTCGACATGACCATCGGCGGGATATTCGCCACAGGTAGGCCAAACGAGATAATCATGTCCGTGAGATGCCGAAACGCCGGGCTCTCGACTATTGGCACGGGCTGGTGGCAACGGCGTACCACTGTTGCCAACGGCGGAAGGGAGGACGGTGTGTGTGAGGTGGTGTTGGCTGTCCATATGAAGTCAGACTCGGAAACATCCAAGAGGGAAAGATTGTTACTATGCCCAGGATCTATGTCGAGCATAGGAAGCAGACTCGCCGGGTGCAAGATCCCATCCGCTACCTCGCGGGCAGTTTCTGGCGGTAGGTACCTATTCATGGTTCAGATTGCACACTGTGCATGCAAAGAAGACGCCTACCTGCCCGCAGAAATGGGAAGGTCGGGAGGACATTTGCGGAACCGCGGCTGATTCAGATGAACCAGCTTTCCGTCTATGGGTTCATAGACATGTTGAAATAGGAAGCAATTCTCAGCGCGGAGGTATCCGTCGACGTAGCCCTTCGGCACGAGGGATCCTAGCTGGTTGAGAACGGCCTGCCAGGTATCATGGGTCTTGAGGAGCGGGTATATGGTTTTGAGGGCAATATCGGGAATGTTGGACAAATAGTCGCAGCCCGACAAAATAGCAAGGCTACGGAACTTGGCATCGCTCCATCCCGCGATCGGGGACGTTTTCCGGTCGAAGGCGCGTCGTTGGATGCGCTCGACAGTACCGTTTGTCCTGTCGAGCTTGCATAGCAGGGTCCGACACCCGAAGACGAGCATGTCACTATCCTCCGACAGAATGGCGTCGACGAGGCCGATTCTCTCGAGGTAAACTAGCTGTGCGTCCGCCTCGTATGGCGCCACTAGATAAAGGACTCCAGCCGCGCGCAGAGCCTGGACATATATCAGCAGCAGAAGCCCCCCAAAAGTCAGGTCTTGCCTTGATGACCTGCAATGCAATCTCCGGGGTGATATCAATACTTTGGGCCCATTCACCTCGTGCGCGCTTCCGGTCGTTTCTGGAGGCGGCTTGCTGTGCTCGTAGACGATGCATCTCTCGATCCGCCGCACGAGCCGACTCTGTTCTCAGTTTCGCGGGTATTGGAGCCCCATCGAAAACGACAAACGGTGTCAAGCCCAGTTCTTGGAACCAGGTTATTTGATTCATAAAGTATCTGACCAACCTAAACAGCCAGATGTTTAGATTAAGAATGTCTGCGGCAGAAAAAAAAAAACTGACTCTGTCGGGGGCCGCCCTTCCACCAGTTTTTCTACGCACGTCCATATACCGCGATGTAATAGAACATACGCGTCAACGCCGATTGTGAACCCCGCATATTGCGCCAGAAATATCTTGTCGGTGCATGGTCTCAAAAATGGCAACAGGCCGCTAATGCCCATGATAACCGCAAGTCGTGTGGTTCCTATTTGACAATCACGTGATCGGGAGACTAACTTTTTTAATTTCTTAAAATATTTTTACATTTGGCGCAGACATAGAAGGATTGAAGGGTCGACGGGAATTTGATCAGGTCCGAAAAGTTGAAGCATTTATGCTTTTATGGCATCCAGTCCAAATATATTCATTCCGGCAACCTCATCAATCTCTACAGTCCACATCAAGTCAGTCCCATACCGCCGCCGCGGCCTAACCCGGTCAATCTGTAGCGTCCTATTCTGTCGAGCTTCTTGTCTTTTTTGTTGCACTCTGGCTTGTGTTTTGTCCCGTGCACGCACTGTTTCTAGCGTCTTACTAGCACTTCAAAAAGATCCCTCCCGAAGACGCCCCGTCTCCGATAATTGGTTCGGCCGCCCTTGCCTTTTGTGGAATTTTATCGACCACGCTCGTCGTCCTCAAAAGTTTTCTCCGTCTGCACCTCACGGATCTCTAGGCCAATCTTCGGAGAATGCGGCTTCGTCCAAGGTTTGTCTAAGAACAAGAAATGGCACGAGGATTCCACCGGACCGTACCAGCAACTCTTTTTTACATCTACCCTCAACCCCTTCACCCAGCTTTCTCAATTCGGTTCATATGCCTCCGCACTCAATTGCGATCGCGGACCGGAATTATTTCATTCTCGTTAACATTTGCTTCCGTCTGACGCGCACGGACTCGTATTTGTTTCCGTCTCACTTTGCCTCAGAGTCCGTCGCAACCACAGATGCTGCAAGGATGCATACCTCTGTCTAGCCAGCCTTTATCCTCATATCGACTAATGTCGCATTCCGCCACAGGAGGCACTTTCCGGAGCTATATTACTCTACTTGAGCATTAGACTATCCGTCCCCTTTCTGCGCTATGCGTCTATTGGGTCTGCTTCAGCCTCGCTTGGTCCTCGTGATATTCTCCCTCTCATGATTCTCCAATCTATGTTCGTCTTATGATACCTATCTCCGCCTCTTCAGCTCTTCCGGTAGATCAAACCCTTCATCAAGGACCAAGGTCATCATCCTGTCAGTCCAGGGGCCCTTCCGCGCGCCAGGCCGAAATGGTACTTCTGTATCGAGACCTACCCCTACCTCGCTTGAGTGACGGCTGTTGACGTCCGCGCCCAAGCACATAGGGAGTGAATGTTCCAACTCAAAAATAATTTGCTTCCGATCTGGGGGATCAAAAAAGCACGTTTGATCTCTGTACCAAGTCGCCGGTTGAACGCCGTTCAATTAAGGGTGCTGATCAGCGTCATCTCAACATGTCTGCATTGACCATAATAATTTCTTGGAATGAGCCACTGCCATTTCCAGGACGACTGGCAATGGCAAATGCGTTTCCTGACGGGTCCAGTGCACGAAATCTCTTTTTCGGTTTTTTTTTTCAGGCGATCTTTCACAGCCCGGGAACCGCGAAAATCGCGCTGATGATCGTAGCCGTTTGTTCATTGGTGCGAGTTTATTTTTTGCTTTGATTCAATGTGTTCGTATTTACATCCCAGGAACTTCAATATGTTGCGTCTCTTACAGAATTTTCGTCATCTTTCGTCCTACATGAAGCGAAAATTCAATATCTTCGTCAATCGGTCCATTTCATCCTCCGCATTCTCGACAATGGACATTCCTTCTGTTGCGCCCATGACTCAATCCGGAATTTTGAGCGTGGGTTGGCGGGACGGCTGTCGCTGCCTGCCATCTCTTTGCTCGGATCAGTGATACCATCTAGATATAACCTTCTACCAAAACTGATGGGCACCGCAGAACTCGGATTCCGGGCCACAGCCCGCCCGAAGTATCGATTGCAACCTACGGCCGTCGTTCAAGTTCTAAGCGAACGGCAATGAACCCGAGTCCGAGTACAGTTGAGCGAGAATCCCGGACTCAGCTTACACAGGGCGCCGACGGATCCGTATCCGATGAACAGGAAGACTTCCGCAGATCTGTGTCAAGTTTTTGTTAGGGCTCGGCGCGGACTGCACGGGCACTGCACTCGGCTCAGCTTTACATAAGAAAAATTATCATCCTTGGATTGAGCAAGATATTCACATCGATGCATGCGCAGTGGAAAGGATAAATAGCAGTTGCATGCATTTCAATGCTCAGAGTATATGTTAGGCACATTTCGACCATTCTTAGCACGGAACTTAGAAGGACCATAATTTGACGAAAGCCGCCGTCCTCGGTTACGGAAGGACATCTTCCAGTCCCAAGGTACGGCTAGGCATATTTGGATGGACAGACCACTCTGGATAGCTTGACAAAAACAGGACACCCAAGACAGACGGTATGTTGGGAAGCTGAAGTCTAAAAAACAATTGAGAGTATAAAAAAAACCTGGGCTTGGCCCTTGAACGGCCCGAACAGCTTTTAAGTTCCCCGCCGCCGTCATTCTGTGCGAGGGCATAAGGTAGACACCCCGGGTTGTCGCCCCCACCGAGAACCGCAGGAGGAACTGGGCGCCGAGGCGACCCAAAGGCCTGGATTATCGGTTTATTAATACAATAGCACGAGCACGCGACGCAGGTATCGACCCATTGGTCGAGCACACTGACCTGCAGCTGGGAGATATCTCGGGAGATCCTGCTCTCTGTACCCGTCGACCCCTCCGAACGTCACAGCGAGCGCGGGGGCTATGGCTCTGCCAATGCGGGGAAGATATATTTAGTTCAGGTCTGCGGGCCGCAGATAGCGTACAATATAAGCACTTTCCTTTTACTAGAAGATCGAACGCTGTTCGCGTTCAAATTTCGGGCGTTCGGGCGCACATCGCAGATAAGAAATATTTTTGGACTGGCAAAGTCTAAAATGCTTGGGATGCACGCAGAGCTACCCGTATTCAATCGAAATATCCCTACCACGCACGTCCGTCGAATGATATCGCAAACAATACGATGCAACATACTTACCGAAATACAATCTCACTTACAGTCTTGACCAAGCACGATGAGACCATAACATATACCAGTGATTTGATGAGCCCCTGGATTACGATGAAGCCTGCGCGGTGTCTGTATTTATGGAATATAAATGAGCGCGAATTTACGCGAACAGACGTCATAAACTTGAGGCGGAGACCATGCTCTGGGGAGTAATTGCATTGATTATCGCCGGACCCCTGAGATGAGAAGTATTACTTACTAGAAGACGTGCAATGGCTACTCCACCCGAGGTTCTCCACAATAATCAATGCGGAATATCGGCCACTGTGCGCATGTTGGAGTATGGAGTGAACACACACGAAACAAATACGAGCAGGGAAGGTGATACTCCAGCAAGGTACAGCACATGAACATCAACCCGGTAGGAAGTGTTTCCGCCCTGGTATTCAGGGACAATTCACAGGAATACTTTCCAGAAGCCCACATCCCTGGGAAGGTCTCAGATGTGAGACAGATAACGGAAAAACAAAATATATCCTTGGTCAGGAACCAAGTCTCCACGGCCGCGGTCGCGAGCACATATACAGTTTCGTCGGGGGCCAGGAAGGTATTCGATTCTCGAAGTCGAACAAGAGAAGGAGGCAAACGAAGCCTAGGAAAGAGCGTCGCTGAGTGAGTTTGACAAAAATAGACAGCCAGGGCGCAGCGATGTTCGAAAGTGAAGACTAAATTGGACGATAAATATATTGAAAGGGCAGAGAGAACCTGGGTGGCCTTTTTTTCACTGAGGCCCGATTCTAGCGAATTGTTAAGTCCCGACGAGGAAAATAAAAACAAATACCAAAAACATATGAGCGATAAGCGGTCAAGCGGGGAATAGGGGAGAGAATAGTAATTCAGGAACGACGTGCTGAATGTTGCAGCTCGCAGTCCGACTGCCACACCCGGGAGCATCGGCGCCTCCGACGTGCTAACGGCTCTGTACCGAGTCCACTAGTAGCTCAAGCTGTCAATCAAAATAATGGAAATACCAAGTGAATACAAGAATGCCATAAGCGCCCACTGACAGCGGCGCTAGAGTGTGTACAGGAACCCAGGATGCCCCTCAAGCTGCGCAGACTCCCGAATAGCCCCTGCGTTTTGGCGGTGAAAGTAGACAGTCGTCGCGCACAGAACAACGAGTAGGAGGACCTGAAAGATTATAGTTACGACAATGCCGGGAAGATACCGAGGGGCCGAAGTTTCTGTGAAGACGTTCGAAGCGAGCAAGCCACCGACGCCACCTGCGGAGATGATTACACCGGAGACGATGGCGCGCTTCGAATGGGAAACGATGTTGTTGGAAGACTGGAAAAGCAGTCATTGACCGTGGGTTCCGGGCGGAACGCCTCATGACGCACGTATGCGAGAATGCCTATTACGGTTCCTGATGAACCAGCATTGCTCAAAAACAACCCTAGGATGAGAGATGCGTTACAATACTGCAAATAATGAAATCCTGACCCTTACCACCATACCGCCACCCTCCAGCTGGGGCGAAGCCAGTGAGACACCAGCCAACGATCGTAATCCCACACTGG
Source organism: Mycena sanguinolenta (assembly GCA_014462675.1). Classification (NCBI taxonomy): domain Eukaryota; kingdom Fungi; phylum Basidiomycota; class Agaricomycetes; order Agaricales; family Mycenaceae; genus Mycena; species Mycena sanguinolenta. The sequence goes on from JACAZH010000014.1 coordinate 3,388,431, forward strand.
ATAGCGATAAAGAGAGCCCGTTGGCGGTAATAGTCAGATAAGCGCGAGAAAATAATCGTGCTCATTCCCTGTGTGCACGTTAAATCACAAGTGGCCGAAAGATATAACACCTACAGCAAAAACGAAGGGCGGAGCGCTCTGTTGAAGAGTATAAATTTCATCCATCCTGAGTTAAAGTGCACATACCAAGAGCAAGGAGGCTGAAACGCTCCATCCTAACCCCCTCAATATGAGCGTAACAAAAAATCTGCAAAATGGATGGTAAGGAAAGTTGTTCGAACTGAGTGAGCATGTGCACACACCCGACGCCATAAGTCGAAGTCGTGGCACAGAGAAACATCAAGGAATAAGCCCACACCCGCCAGTCAAAGGCGTCGACGAACTTCTTCCAGGTAAGAATATCCGGCAATGAGTCTCCTCTATCGCTCTGCACTCGATTCAAAACGACAGCCGTCTCCTCTGGAGAGAGGAAATTGTTGCAGTCGGGGAACCCTGGGAGGAAAAACCAGCCAAGGATGCCAAAAGCGAGGGTCATCGCGCCTTCGATGATCTACGACAAAATTATGTGGTCGGCGGGCTGTAGAACGAGAAGAGAAAGGCGTACGAATATCCATGCCCATCCAGCTATACCCAGCTTGCCCGACAGCAGGCTGAGAATGTAGGCAAAAAACGCACTAAACCCGTCCAAGATGATTGCCACCACGTAGAATATAGCCAGCCTGGTTCACCACAAATAAGCGGGAGTGGATCTCAGAGTAACGAGGTGTACCGCGTCTGAACTTCATGTCTGGTATACCCTGAGGATGAGTTGTAGATAAATGAATAGAATGGCAGGCGCGAATGGCGTTACAAGTGCTTATCAAGTACACCATGGAAGGGAAGAACCCGGCCTAATGGACGACCGTTGTATGGATGCAATATCGGTGGATTGTGGATATGGGAAACTGACCTCCAAAGCACCGAGAAGAGTTCGTAGGAAGCCGAGCAGCCACCAATTTGAAACGAAGCCCATGCTGAGCTGACTACAACGCTCAATACCTCCGCCTATGGAGATTTCACAGCGAAAAGGACTGACGTCGTACCCCAGGCAATTACACAGAAGCTGAGTAACTTGCGTGGGCCCACTTTGCGCAGCAGGAGATTGCTCGGGAGTTGCAATAGGGTGTATGGGATGAAATAGATGCCGGTGACGATGCTGAAGCGATTTCCGATGCTCAAACCCTGTCGTCTTATCAGAGGTCAGAATTGAAGAGTCAAGGAATTGAACATACAAGATCTTCATCCAGGCCAACAATCCCTGTCTTCTTGTCAGCTGCGGTCACATGTGAATGGTAAGAAACCTACGAGCAATTGAAATATTGGTGCGATCGATGAGCGCCAGCGCATAAAGCGTCCCAAGAATGGGAAGAACCCGCCAATCCACACGTCGTCTATGGAGACAGAACTGTTAGACAGGGAAACACCTGGACGGAGGAATAAATACATGATTCTTCTCTCCAGGTCAGTTCGTCGGACCCGGGTGTGCGTATCTGTCAGCAGCAGCGCTTCAGCGTCGTTCACAGTCGTCGGAGACGTTGCTGTAGCTGTGCCAGATTCCATACTCATGGCCATGTCAGTGGTCTCGTTAGCAGTGCGAAATGAGTCTGAGTGGCGGGGACTCCAGATCGGCATCCACACTTAAGTAGCCCGTAGAAGCAGCATTTAGTCGTTAAGTGTTGTTGTCGAAGACGGAAACCGGTGTGGCGTTGGAAGCAGCAAAAAGGATAGATAAAGCTCGTGCCAGAGGGTATACGCCGAACAGTGCGCTACTTTGCCAGAGGACGTTGCCGAAACAGCCCTAAGAAGGCCAGAAGACTAGGCACGGAGTGGCAAAGAGAAATCCGCACACGTCGAGTTGACTTGCGGTGAGTGATCACTAGTCTTTCTTAGCATACCTTATACCACAAGCACCGCGGAATTCATGCTCTGACCATGATGTGCCTCTAAAAAAAGTTAGCATTGAACCTAACAAGCGCACTGCTTGTTTATGTAAAAAGACCTCCGAGCCTCCATTGAGCCACAGCAAATTGTTGTGTCAGTGCTCGAGAATAAAATAACCATAACTAGATGTCATACCCACTCATACACCAGTAATACTGTCTAGCGTCCGACTATTGTACACGTGCGTCGGGTCATTGATACACTTGGGCTGGGCATTTAGCTGTAACCACAGCGCTCGCGTCATCGCAGGGGTCGGGCATGAACGGCAGCGGCGGCATACCCTCCGGCGAACTACCGACGCCGTTACGAACGTAAAGAGGAGGCAGGGGTGTCCTTCTTGGAACCGCCCGCAGCTGATTCCTTCTCCTTCTCAGGGTTGTTTGGGGATGCGCTATCTTCCAGGTACAGTCCATTTTGCTCGATGTAATCGACCACATTTGCCGGAAGGAGGTAGCGGACAGAAAGACCGCGTCTTAGGAACAAGCGCACCTAAATTATCGCGTTAAGCTGGGGTCCAGATAGAAGTAATTGACATTAGCTTGCCTTGGTGCTCGAAACGTCGTTCTGGATGAGCTGGGAGATAAGATGGATATTGTTCCGCCAACGTGCAAGGCTATCGGTTGCTTGATCCATGCCAGAGCCGGCCCGCTCAACGATGAAAGTTCCATATCGGCCCAAGATATGGTCAAGCTATGGTATTCGATTAGCGAAATGTGGTGCAAATAGAAGGTAGCACACATCAGAATAGCTCCACACGCCAGGCTCGCTCATTGTGCTGATCAAGTCTGAGCCGGCGAGAAGCATGATACGAATATTGCGTTGCTCGCCGTTCGCTGTGCGAGCACCTCCCAGGACGGTATTGATGTGGTAGTCAAAATGATCCAGCACCACAGCCGTTCGTTGGTAGTCCTGGAAGGCCTCCCAATGATCGACCATAAGCCACGTAGAGGTGTCCTCCGCGCCGAGAGTACACATATTCACCCTACGAGCACAATCAGCGTCCAGTCGCCGACAGAGCACTGCTTGAGTGACAGAATCAAGCAAGCCGGATCAAGGCTCCGAAACGACGACGACAGGTCCCACTCACATCCCGCATTCTGCAGGGCGGACCTCGGAGCCGTGGTGGAGCCTAGAACAAAGAAAGAGATGCTCACCGGTGCTCAGCGCTGAGAAGACCAGGTTTCTTGTACATATCACTGACAGGACTGAGGTAACCGCCCAGGATCTCGAATTCTGTGCTTTGGCGAACGTAATCCTTGGCCATCTCGAACATACGGAGGTGGAGGTAGGTTACTGGACTGAATGAACCGCAGGCGACCAAGACGATTGGGGTCTTCTCTGGGTCGCGAAGCGTGAGGGCGAGCCTGTGATGAGGGGAACTCGTAGTTCGGCGGATTGGTGAAATCCGATGCCGAACGCACCACGGCCGCCATGGTAAGGCTGGAAGAATGTGGAAAGGAAGAGGTAGAGAGAGAGCGAGGGATGGATGGGAGCAAGCAAAAGGTATTAGGAGGTGTTCTTCCCACGCCACGCCCTCGGGTAGATCTTCGAGTCTGACTCAGTTCTGTACGGGGACCCGCGCGCAGACCGATTGTCGCCGTTGTTGGCCGTGGATGCAATACGAGTCAAGGCAAGGCAGCAACTGTGACTCTCGCGTTTGGGGCAATTCTATTGGTCTTATCTGGTTCTCTGGTTACAAGCCCGTACAGGGCTGTTTCAGGTTTCATTCCTGGCGCTAAGCGCTTCATACGGCGCCTCACTATCTGACATGGGCCTGTGGAAGTTCTTTTGGGAAATTGGAACGACACGCGATCCGACGCACTGGCCACATGGGTTGCGGGCATCGGACCGCGCCGCAGCGGCACCGTCCGCTCACGTCCGCGATGCTTTTTACTTTTCAAATTTCTCTGGAACGTTCCTTGTTCACAATTGTTATACAAAACGATGAGTGATGTTGAATTCCGGATGGGATATCGATTTCGGCAGTCAAACTCATCAATGGCGACTATAGCAGTATATGAAATTCTGTGAAATATCGAATGTAATTTTTTCTGTGAGAACTTTGCGAGCCACGAGTCTGCTTTTTGCAGCAATTCACAAATCTTCACAAAATCTTGAGAGATTTCTCCGACCTTCCTAAACCGGACGCAGGCGTTGTTTGTGTGAGCCAAACAAATCTTCAATTCACTACTTCACCAATACCTCACAGCACATTGCGTCAATGAAACAGATCTCTCCGCCTAAATCCCATCCTTCTGAGCCTCCAACAAAGCGCCGAAAAATGTCGCAAGATAACTCGAGCTCCGAGTACTTCAGTCCCAGTACCACACCGATCCCAACTTCCAACGTCGTGAAGCTCTATCTCGTGCAAGCCAAACTTACCGCACAAGATATCTCGCAGCTTTTCTCTCTTGCTGAAATGCACAACCTGAGGGTCTCAAAGTCACGTAACTCCAAGTCAGACTCCACCAAGCTGCAGCTCTGCTCCGCCTCAGAGGACGCGGATATCATAATAACCAATGTACGGATGAGAAAACGCCTAGAACGGCACATTGACTGGGACCTCGCTGTATGCACTCAGGCCTCTGTCCTTGATCGTGCTTGAATAAATTGAATATTGTAGAAAGAGAAGGCCATCGTCACGCCAGAATGGCTCCGCAACTCCGTGCAGCAACGTACCATTCTCCCATGCGGCGACTATGCTGCGTTGCGTGAATTGAAGCAGACCACCATCCAAAGCTGCCCAGACTCAGATGATGATACCAACCACGAAGAAGGTTCCGGCGTCGACTCCCTGGCATCCCGGACGGAGTCGAAGCAGCTAGCTGAAAAATCAAAAGCGCACTACACCAGCCGTTACGCATGTCTGCGACCCTGTCCCATGGTATGCCCGAATCAAGGACTGGTCCAGCAGCTTGGAATCATTCGTCGTTCCCGGGAGCTGGAGGGCAAAGACACGAGCGCACTCAGCTACGAACGATCTATATCTGTACGCGTAAAACTTGATAGCGCTGCAAATATCTGACCCGTCGCACTCCGCAGGTTATAAAAGGTTGGTTTGAGTTTAATACATTCAGGTATTTCAGTTCCATACCTGTTTACCAGCCTATCCCCACAAGGTGACTGCCTCGAGGTTGGCGGAAGTCTCAAAGCTTCCAAGTATAGGGGGAAAAAACTCTCTCAAAGGTATTATCTTATGATGGGAAAACCGTCACGAAGCCACCAACCGTCGAGACAGATCTCAGAATATGTGACCAACGGAAAGATCAAAGAGAGCCGTTCGTCTTTCACTTGGTTTCTGTCTTCTCGCATTGACAGGGCTTAGAAACGATCGCGGCCTCCTCCCGCTTCAAGTCTCTCTCCGAATTCACCACAATCTACGGCATCGGCGCGGCCACTGCACGAAAGCTCTACGACTCCTTCGGCCTCCGCACCATTGAGGACCTAGAAAATCACTACGCCAGCCATGAGCCGCCGCCTCTGTCCAATCGCTTTCCCAACGAAGAACGACAGATCAATACCCCTGCGCCTGCTCTGTCCATCAGAGCAGCGCTTGCGCTGCGAACCGACCTCAATGAGAAGATTCCGCGAGCAGAGGTAGACCTGATGCACGAGATCGTCATGCGTGAAGTTGAGAGGCTCAGACCTGGGTGCATGAGCACCATCGTTGGCGGGTAAGCCTTGTCTGCATGTGTTCTCTTCACTGATTGATACCCCCCCCCCCGCGCGCAGGTATCGAAGAGGAAAAGCGGAGAGCAAGGACGTCGACATAGTCATCACGCATCCGACGCTCACGAGTGGGTCCGACCAGGTCACGGGCATCGGCGAGGAGCTGGTAAACCGGCTCTATGCACGCGGTGAATATCCACCGTCTTCCGCTGAACATATGTGCTATATTCATTCATAATCTTTCTTCGTGGTAGGGCTCATCACGCACGTAATGCGTAGGTCTCCACGGACCGGTTTATCGTCAGCTGCTCATCCTCCGCTCTATAGACCTCTCTGGCTTCCACCCTCCTGATGTGCTTCGAACATCCAACTGGGATTCGCTCGCAAAAGTATTGACGGTGTTTATCCTCCCGCCTGAAGCGTGCGGCGCGGGTTCACGACGCATACACCGACGTCTCGATTTGATATTCGCCGCACCCGAGACGTATTGGACAGCTATCACCGGGTGGTGCGTCCCGTCAGCATCTCCCAGCTCTTAAACCTGACGAAAGCAGGACCGGTTCCAAGATGTTCGAGCGCGACCTCCGCCTTTGGGCAAAAGTCGAGCGGTGTGTTTGCTCTTTCACCGAAGTTGGGGGTCAGTACTGAATCGAGCCTCGATGCATAGCGGCATGAAATTTGATAGCTCCGGGATGTAAGCCCTCCTCTCATTCCGCTAATTTCTCGCTGAAGATCATTTCACACCCAGCACCCGGCGCCAGGGACAGCAAACAGTATTTTCCGCGTAGCGAACAGGAAGTGTTCGACATCCTGGGCCTGGAATGGATCGACCCTACCCTGCGCAATGCCGACTCATGACTGCGGCGTGTACTACTATATTCTTCTTGACTGTATCTTACATGAATGTCCACGCTATATCTGTATTCAAATGTATTTAGTTCGCGAATGCCTGGATGCCGGTCATGGCGCGCCCCAAGATGAGGGCATGGATGTCCTGGAAGATCGATCGGTACTCGCAGCGACAGGAAATGACCTCGAAAACTCACGTTGGTCCCTGTATTTCGTGAGCAACTTGTTTCAGCAGCGGACAAGCGAAATAAAGCATACCTTCATATGTGTTGGTCACCTGCAGATTGGCGGCATGCCGTCCAACGTGGTACTCATCTGCACACGCATTCCCTCCAAATATATCCAGTACCGCACGAGAATGAAGAAGCGCCTTCCCGCAGTTATTCTTCTTCACCATGCTCACCATATTCGGCGAGAGCTTCCCCGCATCCTTCAGGCGACCCACCTGCAAGCTCGCGAGGAGCCCAAGCGCAGCCTCGGTCTGCGCTTCCGCGAGCTTCTTCTGCACGAGCTGGAACGACGCGATCGGGCGGTTGAACTGATGCCGCTCGAGCGAATATGCGAGGGCGCGGTCAATGCAGTCCTCGAGCGCACCCATAACGCCCCACGAGATGCCAAAGCGCGCGGAGTTGAGGCACGAGAAGGGTGAGCCAAGTCCTTTGGATTTTGGCAGGAGGGCGTCGTGCGAGACACGGACGGAGTCCATGAAGACGGAGCCTGTAAGGGGAGACTCGCAGTGCAAGTTTGTTCTTAATGGCCGGCGCAGTCAAGCCTTTCGCGCCCTGAGTGTTTTTATTCGATTTAATCTCAGTGCATAGATGAAGGGGTGAAAGCCACCTTTTCAATCAGGAAACCACGGATCTTGCCATCCCATTTGCAATTGGCCCAAATTACGAACACATCGCTGTAGGCGTCTATGTGAGTGTGCAGACAGATACAGTATGAATAGAACTCACGCGACGGGAGCATTCGTTATCCATGTCTTGCTGCCGTTAATGATGAACCCACCATCCACCTCCTCCGCGGTTGTCTCCATCGCGGCAGGGTCGGACCCATGGTTTGGCTCAGTTAGCCCCTGACCAACCGTTAGTACGGGCTTACAAGGGAAGAAGAGGACGCGCACAAATGCGCCAACGATTTCACCCTTCGCGAGACGCGGCAAGAATTTCTCCTTCTGCGCATCAGTGCCTGTACGGCAAGTAAAAACACAAGTTAAGTCGGCCAATTGGCATCATGCAGACAGAAAAGCGAACCGAATTCGTAAATGGGATGCATTACGAGCGACGACTGCACGGATGCCGTGCTCCGGTAACCCGAGTCCACTCTACAATGTATCAGCATAACCATTTAATAAAGCAAGTCGGAACCACCTCTCGAATTCGCGTTGAATAAGTCCGTACGCGACATTATTCACACCTGCGCACCCATAACCTTCAATGGTGGGGCCCAAAAGACCGAGCTTGCCCATCTCGGGTAGCGTGGCGTGGTTGAATTCTGAACAAAGGTCGGAAAGCGCGTCTGTAGATGCAAACTTCAACTGACCCTCCGTTCGCCATCCTTCCAAGACACGGGGAAGCAATTGTTCCTGTTGGAAGTTATTGGAAAAGATTCAAGTCTAGAAATAAAGTTTCCCTGGCAATATTCGTGGGCTGTATCACTGTCCCCAAGTCAGTGGTCAACGTGGCCAACGAAACAAGATCCGAGAGCTGCTAACCGAATTGCTCGCTCCTCCTCCGTCAACAGTGAATCGAGATTTAGTGGATCCTGGTCTCATATTAAATGGGTATGGATGCTCATAAGAGCACGCAAGAGACCTGGTGGTTCCAATTTGCAGCAGCTATGCAATATGGGTCAATGTTCGTGGGATGTGTGGTCGAGACCGACCAGTTGAAGCGCGCCGGGCGGGTTTCAGAGAAATCTGGGTTCCCCGCCTCAAAGCGAGGCGTGCAGAGGTGAGGAGCGTTGAAGCCATGGTCGAGCGTGTTCAAGTGGTCGCGGTTGGCAATGCGGGGAGGCTTAACGTTTTGCCCCATTCAAGAATTCCGGACTTCGGTCCGCTTCATTGCCGGCGCTTTGACCGGCCAAAAATGGTAACTTGGAGGTAATCCTTGTTTTGGATACCGGTTTTGGGAGACGGTGAGTTATTGGCTGTAAGATTAGTGTGAGTGCGAGAATGTGGATGTGAACCAAGACGTTCGTCCGCAAATAATTTCCCTACTCATCGGCAGTACAGGCCGATGCTCCGAAAGCCGAATGTGATCCGAAGGTCAATCACTCGCTGCCTGTGCAAACTCTACTTGAACTTGCAAACTTGCAATTCAAGAGCTCAAGCGCTCAAGAGAATGTACTTCTTTCCATCAGCTCGTCATATATTGCATCATATCCCACTCCATCCCACGGTACTCCATTCCTAGTCAACACTTTTCCGCGACCTCGCACACCGATACTTCGATTTAATCATCAATACTGCAACAGACTGCAACCAGGATGATGCTTCCCCGAGTCCTTGCTTCATTTTGTTTCCCAATAGACTCCGAGCCCCTTCGAGGTTGTTTCTGGCTGAACCTCGAGAGCAGCTTGGGCGAATGAACGCAAGAACATTAATTACGTTCTGTCTTTTTGAGAATCTTTGGCCAGTTCTCCTGAAACCTCCAACACAAAACGTTGACAAAACAGGATCCTACTCGAATGGTGTTGCTACGACTCGCGACTATCAGCAAACGCGTCATGGGAAGTCTTTGGTCGAGCATTGACTACGCGGTAGCAGGGCCACGGGAACAAAAAAATAACCAGGAACTCCGAGGAACCCAGTGATCGCATGGAAAGAAACCCAATCAATGCATAGAAATTACCTCCTCCACCAGCTGAAATGACGATCCCTTCGTGGTGTCTCTTTTCTACCTCGATATCATGTCCCCAGTCATCAAGAGCGTCGGCCATACCACTGCGTCTACCCCAAGGCCCCATATACTTTACCGGTTCGAAGTCGATAACGATGGAGAGGTGTCTGTCGTCAAGAAACGGTACTCGGAGGTCAGTTATCTGCGAATGGCAGGCATTGCTGCAAGTGTCTTACAACTTTCCCGACAGTTTGCAGCACTTCACACTGCATTGGGCAAGCCCGATAATGTCCAGCTCCCTCCCAAACGAATACTAGCCACTACGTTCATTCCCTCCGCTTGGGTAGACGATACTCTGATCGCCGAGCGCAAGGACGGTCTAAAGGCTTATCTGAACACCGTGTTGGGCGATGACTCAATATAACGCCAACGGGACCTTGAAGGAATTCATTACTCCGTCTTTACTTGCGTCACCGCGTCAGTTTGACCTCGAGGATGCACTACCGTCCACTCTGTCGCGGAAAGACGGCCCAGGAACTCGGCGCCACGACCGCAGCCGCCATGTTCATTGCTGCGGCGTATTATCCTGGTAACGACTCTCTTATCTTCTCTTCAGTCAGGCCTCTGATACGGAGCGCAACGGCAGATTGGAGTGTGGATTCGTTTCCACCGGAAAGCCTCGACTACTCCAGGTTTGATATCCTCAATTTCGGTATGTTCAGTTCACAAAACCGCGCTCTGTTGTCTTCATATCAATTGCAGCATTCGCGGTTCCGAACTCTTCCTCGACGTTGACGTGGGATGATGGTAGCCAGGACAGCCTGCAGAGGCTTGTCTCCAGCGCCAGGAGCAGCGGTCAAGGCACGAAGATTGTTCTATCCGTCGGTGCGTATGCTATTGCTTGGCCGAATCAGACACGAGTTGACGTCGAGCATCCAGGCGGCTGGGGCGGGAGTACGTTCTTCAGCCAGGCTGTGAGTACTGCAGCGAACCGTGCTACCTTTGTGTCTGCTCTCTCGGGTGCCGTATCGACATTTGGGTTGGATGGTGAGATTTACGGAGTCTTGTTAAGAATTGCACGTACTCATGTTCTCTTCCTTTAGGTATCGACATTGATTGGGTGAGTAGATGATCCTCATGGTTCAGGAGACTCGCCTTGAACCTCGAACCCCAGGAATATCCAAATCAGGCTGGAGCCGGCAATCCATTTAATCCTTCCGATTCAGCGAACTTACTTCTACTGTTGACCTCTTTACGGGCGGCACTTGGTCCGTTAAAACCTCCATTATCTGTTCTGCCTCTAACTTACTAGGAACTTACATAGGGACCTCGAAGATCATCTCTGCTGCAGTAACGGATCTACCTTGGGTCGGATCGGATGGCAACCCACTCACTGACATGTCGGCATATGCTGCTCAAATGACATATGCAAACTTGTACGTCCGATATATATTATTCTCCTCGTCTCCATCTGAGATCGCCGCCAGGATGAATTATGACATTTTTGGGTTCGTGCTTTAGGCCTTTTCTTTGCAATATGAAACTTATCATTCGTTCAGGGACTGGTCACCCGCTGTGAGTATCATTCACGGGCTTCTCGAGAAACTCCGATTGATATTTGGAAAACCTACAGCCCGGGCCCAATGCACCTTTGGGCAATCTATGCGGTACTTCTACTCAACCACAATACAGCGCAGAAGCCGCATTCTCGCAGTGGACGGCAGCCAAGTTCCCTGCATCCAAACTCCTGCTTGGCCTGCCTCTCTATGGCTACGTCCTCAACTCCACCAACACATTCTTGACCGGGAGCTTCAGGTCGCCGGACTCGATTCCCGAAAACGATAAAGCGCAGGCCTCAGACTCAGCCTCGACGTCGAACGGACCTGTCCGCGGCGCGAACAAGAGACCGGCTCAGATCCCAGTGCCCAAACCCGAGGTCGGACCCGATGGCAATGCGGCGCAGGCCAATCTCCAGAGCTGGTGGGGTCAACAGATTCCCTTCAGTTCCCTCGTATCGTCTGGTGCCTTGGTGAAGAATTCGGACGGAACGCAAGTCCTCTTCTGGTTCCTACGCCTGAGGAATGTTTTCTCACCAGACTATTGAACAGCTATGGTGGGGCCGGAGGTTTCACGGAGGGTACGTCAGCGTCACGATGACCACAGAGAAAGTTAATTCACATCCCTTCCGAATTGAAGGCTGGGATGACTGCAGCGATACTCCGTTCCTTTTCAACACTTCTCAGCAGACGGTCGTTTCATACGATGGTGCGTTTACCCTGCATAATCATCTTCTTTTAGAAGCATCATGAATTAATTGGGTTAGATACCTTCTCACTGTCGGACAAGGCCGCCTTTGCGAAATCGAGTGGAATGGCAGGGTGTTTCACTTGGTCGCTCGATCAAGTCAGTTTTCTCCTTGAATGAACAATTGAACATTTTTCACCTGCCCTTAGGACGACGGGGTGACGCTTCAAGATGCTATCCGGACAGCTCTTGGAAAGTGATAGGACAATTAATCTTGCCTCTTGGACCCATACTTTGATTACGAACAATAGGAAGTTTTTTTACTTCAATGAATAATGACCTTAACGACAGCTTGATGATGTACAGTTTTACTCACCATAATATGAAGATTTTATTTCTGTGCAGGCTGGGTCCGGAATGCTGCCAACCGCAACACCCGCCCTTTCTGAAGTCGGCACATCGAAGAAGGTCGCACTCATTTATGGGCCAGCAGCGACCGTGAATAAAACTGTGATGGCCAATGCTTTGAGCACCCGAAATAAACTAAATTCTTGAATGTTTCGGTATGTTTATTCGATCTTAGCTCGTGCCACCATGTCGCCTTCCCCTGCCAAGCGCCAACGTACCGAGGACGACGCGCCAATAACGCGTTCCGATCACTGGTACAAGGATGGCAGTGTCGTATTGCAGGCCGAGAACGTTCAGTTTCGCGTCCACTGGAGCCTTCTGTCCAAGCACTCTTCTTTCTTCCGTGATCTTGAGGGCCTCCCTCAGCCTCCAAACCAGCCCACCATCGACGGCTGCTTCATTGTTTACCTTCACGACTCTGCCGTCGATGTCCAATACCTTCTGGATGCCATTTATGATCCGTTCGTACACCTTTTTTTTGGTCGGACTTGCGCTGACTCGGAACCATGGCATGTATTTAGGTATTTCCTAGCCCAAACCACGCTTACGCTTGGTGCCGTCGGGGCCATGATTCGGCTAGGGCGCAAGTACGACTTCAAGAGCTTCTTTGATTCGGCGGTGGAGCGTTTCACGTCACAGGCTCCTGCCACCCTCGAGGAATACGACGCTCTCCTTGTCAATGGCACTTACCCAACCCGTATCACATCGGAGTCGCAACCCTTCTGCTCTCACTTCCTAATGTTAGCACAAGACAGCGGCATGTCATCGACTCTGCCTGTCGCGTACCTGCATGCAGCCCAGCTGGACATAGTGAGTATTGTGAAAAGCTACCAACATGATGTCTTACATTTCACCAGGCCAGCATAGTCGCCGAATTCTCAACGGATTTGGATACCCTCAAGCGGTGCCTCATTGGTCGTGAGACGCTTCTGACGAAACAATTCCAGTCAGGTTATCCGCTGGGATGGCTTAGGATACAACGGCGTTGTGTCGATCTTGAGTGCCTCGCTTTTCGACAGATCGAGTTTCGTGACTACGTGGATGAGAAGCGGGTGAACGTTTTGGATTTGCACAAATTCAACTCTGCTCGTTGGGGCGATTCGTTATGCGAAAACTGTCACAAGCATGCCCTTGAGTCCAATGCTGCCGGCTGGAGGAAGATGTGGGAAGAGTTACCAGAGATGTTTGATCTACCCGAATGGGACCAGTTGACAAACGGCGTATAAATCTTTACATTACTTGAACTTTATGGGCTACATGCATGCATTTTGGAATCGGTTATGCATTTATGTTTCTCCAATGCAGTCTGTGAAGAGCTGTTCGGATGGAAATGCATAAATGAATCAGAATGCAAATATGAATTGAATTTGTTCAGATTGTTAAATTCAGTTGTAGGATCAGGGTTACAAAATCATGCCGGTGACGCGCTGGACGTGCCATCCAGCGACGGTGCGAACACCTATCACTTGAATGAGATCAATCGCTTTCAAGTTGGCCTTTGACGATCATCGATCATTGATTCATCTGTACATAACGACTACTTAGGGCTCGTAAAGGGGTGGAGGCAAGGGTGGAGGCGGAATTTCGCGACTGACGCGCCCTTCCTGATAGGGTATTTCCAAATTGGGAATCGCACCAAAAAATTTTGATCATTCTCTCGTGGGCATAATCACGTTGACGTGTTTACTTTCAGCTTTGTTTCGATGCTTCGCAAGGCACAAAGCTTTCGTTTTTGGGGATCTCCCAGTTAAAAGGGAAGGTTATCTTCGCTCTTCACACCATGTCATCTGCCTGTGTCAAACGCGAACCCACCCAAGACGCGCAAATGACGATAACGCGTTCCAACATCTGGTACAACGACGGCAGTATCGTCCTGCAAGTCACAAACACGCAGTTTCGCGTTCACTGGGGTGTTCTTCGTCAACATTCTTCTTGGTTTCGTGATTTTGGGAACCCTCCAGACCAACCAATCATCGACGGTTGTCCAATCCTCGAGCTCCGAGAGACCTCGGATGTCGACGTTGAGTACGTGCTGGAGGCACTGTACGATCCGTTAGTATGCCATAATTTTTTGAGTGCATTTATGCCGACTCCAGATCATGGCTTGCAGGCATTACCTGGGCCAACATGTGCTTCCACTTGCGGCCGTCGGCGCCATGATTCGTCTGGGGTGCCAGTATGGTTTCAAGAACCTGCTTGATTCGGCGGTGGAGCGTCTATTGTCCTGGGTTCCCACCGGTATTACAGAATACGACGCCCCTCTTCAATAGCAGAGGGTACCCGACTCATATCACACTCGAGTATCAAGACTTCTACTCCCGATTCCTCATGTTGGGACGAGAAACTGGCATGCTATCGGCTCTCCCCGTCGTGTACCTTCACGTACAACAGCTTGGCATAGTGAGTCCTGCGTACAGTCTGACTCCGTGTCTTATGCCTCGACAGGCCAACCTGGTCGGTGGTCTCTTCACGGAGGGTAGAACACTCGCACCTGGAGCTCCGGATGACATTCGGCGATGCTTGATTGGCCGAGAAAAGCTGTTGACAAAACAGTTCCAGCCAGATTATCCGCTGGGATGGCTTATACCCTGGCCTGGCTGCTGCGAGGCGTGCGCCTCTTATCTCCACGCCGAGTATCGTCGTTACATGGAAGAAAGGCTCGTAGACGCTTTGCACGTCTTCGACACTGCTCGTTGGCACGGATTGCTGTGTGAACACTGCTACAAGCATGCCCTCAAGTCCAATGCAGCGGGTAGACAGAAGATGTGGGAAGAGTTGCCTGCGATCTTCGATCTCCCTGAGTGGGACCAGTTGAGGAGCAACACGCATAATAGGAACTACACTCACGCTTTCCGGAATTCGTTATGCATTCATCTTTCTCCGGTTCTCAATAAAATGATTGCGACTGAAATACAAAGTTCACCGTCTTTTGAAACGCAGGAAAATTTTCCCGTTGAAAGTTTCACGGCCACGTCTTCCTCAAGCAACGGCATGGGGTGGATCCCGACATCGAAATTAGATATGGAAGAAAGGAAGAGAATTATTGTTGGTTCTGCGGCGGAATATGGAGTGTTCTCATGTGTTATTGCATGTGTACCTCCGCTTCATCGTTATATCTTGTATCGGCCAGTGAATCTATTGTAGGGTGTCTCCCAGAGCCGGGTCCATGTCTACGCCGGAACGACTCCCCACTTCAATAAGCGGATCTGTATTCGAGGTGGTCGGTGTCACGGTTGGAGTCACTTAATACAACGACGAGATAGAATTTGCTGGGCACGAGATCGGTTTGAACGAGTACCTATTAGTTGAGCGCAATATCATCACAGTGTCGACCCAATAGACCGCAAGGACGCGAAGACGCACAACAAATTAGAGCAAGCGCGCCGCCGCTCGAAGACCACGCCCGAGAAATTGTGATGGTCCAATTTGCCCAGTACGCCGCTGCCCTAGTTATTGTAGAATGTTAGGATGTACTGGGGAGTAATTTCTCGTAGCCAAACGCTTTATATGAACGCTCGTAACTCGCTCGTGTTACCGTTGGTTGTGCACAAGTAGTATTTTGAAAAAAACACTCTGCCATCGGGCGATGGAGAATTCCACGACTCTCCAACATGCTGTTACGCCGCACGGTCTCGAGAGTTGGGTAAACCGTGAAACCGTATTTAACAATTCAGACGCGTCACAAGTTGCCGCCGTTGGTGTTGTGGTACTGAGTCGCATCATTGTCGAAGCCAACAGAGCTGGAATGCGAGAAAAGTGTGTGTTGTACGGGAAACGTTGTAGTATTGGCAAGAACGAAAGGAGCAAGAAGGGACGAAAGACAATGGAGAAATCAAGTGTGGCTGTGCGCGATCGCCCCTCTCTTTCCAAAATATTTCTGACTGCAACCTGCCGCGATCTTAGAATGCATGGGCTCCCTAACCTCGATGAATTCGAGCGCAGACGTGCGGAGGATCCGGCAGCCCCTAGCCGCTGATTGGGACTATCTGTATGATTTCATCAAAACAACAGTGGTGAGACGAGTGGCAAATCAGCGTGAAGGCGAACTAATGGCCACCCATATAGGCAGATGCGCGGGATATCTACTTGGACAAGCTCGAGTTCGACCAACTGAAGAGAGAGAATTCTCGGCTGAAACACCTCAATAACGTTCTTCTATTGAAGTTGGGAGTTAGTGGCACATGTTGAACGTGAACCTACAAAGAAAATCTCATCATTTGTCCCGCCAGACATATTGCCGAAGCGATTATGCGGGATTTCCAGATGAGATTCTACTGGACATCTTCCGGCATTCTCTGCCACCTTCATGGTTACTTCACGAAACGCGACCGATGGCACCGTGTTCGCAGGACATTCCTTCTGTGGATTTACGGATCAAGCTCTCCATCCTGAGGGTGTGCAAATCATGGAATCGCGTTGGTACTGGATTGCTCTATGAGAGGGTGACTTTGCGTCGGATTACCCAACTGCCGGTATTTGTACGCGCGCTCGAGCGTCGAGAGGAACTTCGTGCTCTGGTGAAGCACGTGGACATGAACTGCTTCGTCCCTCGCGGTTACTCGAAGCTTCACGAGCACGAGACCAAGCGAATGTTGGGGCTCTGCCCAAATCTTCTTCATGTCGGATTTTCGCCGCAATTCTGGATCCCGGAGCTTCCCCACTCTATACCAACTATAAATTCTGGATCTATCACTTCTCTGGAGTACAATTCTCACATCCCATATTCAAATATCCATCCTTCTCTCGTTCACCTCTCCAAAAACCTTAAATCGTTGACCTTCACCATTCCGGCGGCCTATGACGAAGGACCACCCAGTCCTTGATTTCCCCAGGCTGGAAGATTTGTGCCTGACCATCACCACGGACTCGGTCGTTTCTCCGCTCAAGTGGCGAGCGTCCGTACGACGATTATGGGTATATGGCCCCGGAGCCAACGAGTTGTTTGACGCATATGGGCGCACCATACTATTCCTCAGAATCCACTCCATCAATCAGCAAGTACTGGACCGTTGTCCCGTCTTGGAGCACATCGCGGTAAACTCCTGGGCGACGGCTTTGACGCATCCAAAGATCAGGTTTATCGACACCTTCACCGTGACTGTTTGCCAAGATTTACCATTTGCTACTGTTAAATTGTCGTCAGACACCTTCCCGGCTCTGTCGTGCTGCCGAAACTTTGATATGACAATGAGCCATTTCCGATATGTTCCCCTAAGCAGCCGCGAAAGTGGGCGAAAGTCTCGGGGAAAATCTAGCGGTGCAGAAGACGCTGTGACTACGTTTCTAGAGTTCACGGACCCAACTTCGGTGAATGGCGCGGCTTTCATTCGAAACGACACCAGTGGGGACTATGTTCCCAATCCGGATGAGGATGAGGATGACGACTCGGAAGGATCCGAGTATGTTCTCGGCTCGGATTCGGACGACGATGAAGGATCGGACACGTCCAACTCGGATGCGGCCTCATGTCTCGCCACGAGCGAAGATAGTTGGTGCTCAGAGGAGGACTACTGGGAAGTGGGTCGCAAGGAAGCGTTGGCAATATTCGATCGAACTCATGAGAATAATTAGCTTGCATGTGGTGTTGCTTTTACCTATTTGAGGTCGATGTGATCTTCCCCGTTTTCATTCGATTCGCGAATCGCGAAGCCCAGGCCCCAACGGACCACGGTTCACTTTAAATCATCTTGGTTTAGCGGCTTAGCGAACCTATGGGGATCTCCCAAAAGGGATATTAGCCAGAGACTTATCCTGTCGATCTTCAGGCTGTCTCCAGGAACGAACAAGTATACAAATTGGGGCTGGGTTTCTGCAGGTTTTCCAAAATCGGAAACCCCGTTAGGTAGGTGGCGTTTTCGCTGACATGTCGCGCTGACAACAAGCTTAAGAATGGTCATAATCACCTTGACATCATTCCTTCCAGATCGAGCCAGTCCGAGTCTGTGATGGTCGCGTAGGTCGCGTTCGCGTCGCGAATCGGGATTCACGCGTTTCTAGCGATCAGACGCGTTGTTTCGATGTTCGGCAAAATGTTCTAGGATGGGGAGAGGGTGATCGAACCAAGTTAAGCGCAGCGTACTCGGTTTTGCGTTCATTTTTGGCCAAATCTCCATTGGACCTTGATTGGAATTTGGTCCCCTTGTTAAAAGGCAAGGTTTCCTTCGCCCTTGCAGTGCGCACCATGTCGTCTGCCCCCCGTCAAACGCCAACGCACCGAAGCCGAAGACGCGACAGTCAGGCATCCCAGCATCTGGTACAACGACGGAAGCATCATCATACAGGCCGAGAACACCCAGTTCCGCGTCCACTGGACCGTTCTGTGTAAACACTCTTCCTTTTTCCGTGGTTTTGAGGACATCCCTCAGCCTTCAGACCAGCCAACCATCGACGGCTGCCCAATTGTTCACCTTCACGGCTCAGCCGTTGATTTTCAATATGTGTTGGAGGCACTTTATGACCCGTTGGTGCCATGTTTCTTTAGTTATACTTGCGTTGATTCGAGTCCCTGACATATAGGCATTTCCTAGGCCGAACCACGCTTCCACTTGCCGCCATTGGGGCCATGATTCGGCTGGGGCGCAAGTACAATTTCAAGAGTCTGCTGGCTTCGGCATTGGAGCGTTTCATATCGCAAGCTCCCACCACCCTCGCGGAATACGACACAATTTTCTCCCCGGTGGTAATTACCCAACCCGCATCACACCCGAGCACCAGGATCAGCGCTTCCCTTACAATTCCTAAAGTTGGCGCAAGAGAATGGCATTCTATCAGCCCTGCCCTTTTGTCACCTTCATGCTGCCCGACTTGACATAGTGAGTCCCCGAGGATAACTGTCAACATCATGTCTTATACTTCGCCAGGCCAGTCTGGTCGTTGATTCCTCAACAAATCTGGATACCCTCCGGCGGTGCCTCATTGGTCGCGAAAGGGTTTTGACGAAACAATTCCAGCCAGGTTATCCGCTGGGATGGCTCATACAGTGCCAGGGCTACCAGTCCAGTATGCGCCTCTAATCGCCGAGCCGAGTTCTGTCACTACATGGAGGAGAAAGATCATAGACGCCTTGCACAACTTTGATCCTGTCCGATGGCGGGGGCATTTGTGTGAACACTGTCATAAGTATGCCTCCGAGTCTAATGCAGCTTGCCGGAAGAAAATGTGGGAAGAATTGCCTGGGATTTTCGATCTCCCTCAGAGGGACCAGCTGAAGAACAGCACTCACGCTTGCATTTATGTTTCTCCAGTTCGTGATCAAATGATTTATGATTCTCAGCAATCCTTTGCCATCTTCCTGAGACGCGGGGAAGCAAATTTCCGTTGAAACTTTCAACGGCGTCATTCATGGCTGGAACACCGTGTCCTGAATGCATCCAAGTCAGTGCTGGGCAATCAAAGGAAATGCAGAGTCTCCTGCTTGAACTGTTCCTTCTTCCTCGGTCAACGAAAAATCAACATTGAGCGGATCCTGAGATGGAAACTAAGCTGAAGGAAGAAAGGGACTCACTGGTGGTTCTGATTTTAATTCGGGGCGGCGTGTTCTCGTGTGAGTTTCATTGAAAAGACCGAGCAGTTGAGGAAGGGCACAAAGATTTGGGGTCCTCGTTTAAACATAATGCGTGCACGGTTGAGCGAAGCATTGAAGCCATTAGCGGGTGTAGATTTCCTTCCCCACATTGGTATGGTCAATCAATGGATTTATTGGAAGTATGCCTCTGCTCCATCGGTGAATCCTATGTCGGCCAGCGAATCCATTGTAGAATGTCCTCCAGAGCCGGGTCCATGTCTACACCGCTCGAATAAGCCGCGGTCACGAGCCACATCGAGGACGCGTTCGAGATAGTCGGGGGCGGGGTCTTTGAACACGACGAAGTGGAATTTGCCGTTCAGATTGGGGTATGGGATCAAATAGAACGAATACCTAGTTGAGCGCATATTAGCACTATTTCGACCGCAAGGACGCGAAGACGCACGGGAAATTAGAGCAAACACGCCAGTATTCGAAGAGTCTGAGACCACACCCGAGACATCCCGGTCGTTCATTTTCCCCAATACAAGTCCTTGTAGAATGGAATAGAGGAGCAGAGCCAAGCAAGTGTATATTCCGGGGTCGGGCAGCCATTGACGATTCGGAGCAAGGACTTCGAGCAAAAGTGGTGTTGGATCGAGTTCAAGTTACATACGATCAATCACGTCAATAGGACCAAATAACGCGTCTTACAAAATTTGCTCATGCAATATATTCAGCAAAGCGCACACACTAAAACGTTGAGGTGCCGGATACCAGCACGACAAAATGGCGCTGCAGCGCCACAATGCGCGAGACAAAGCGTCGATCCAAGCACGCCTGACAAAGTGGGTAATGAACAAAGCGACCGAATACTTATAAAACTGTAAATTTGAGGGCAAAAGATTTGCAACTGCGCTTCTACACCAACCAGTATCTGCCATCCCCCTCGCTTCACCTTGCCATCCTCTCCCCAACCAATTTAGATGCCCGCCTACCGCCCGAAAATACGATGCGCCTACGCATACGCAGATTTGGATCTAGACCTCTTTCCCACCGAGAAAAAACCCCGTGCGCCAAAGAAAATCCTCACGCCTGAAGAGAAAGAAGAGGCGAAGGCCAAGCGCGCTGCGAATCAAGTGTTGCGCGCGAAGAAGGCTGAATGGACGGCAGAGCTAAAACCATGGACGGGGGACGAGCGGATGCGGTGGCCGATTGACACTTTGGTGAGTTCGCGTTGTCATTGCCACTTGTTATAAAGTAGCGGAACTCACGACATCCACCCAGGCATTGTTCAAGAGCGACGGTGTGTTGATCGCCGTTATTCCATTCTTTCCTCCACTGACCGCGCATTACAGCAAAAACCGCATTCAAACTCACCGAAACTGAAATCCTCACCCTCCCGCACGAGATGATCGCCAACTCATTCAAGAGCTACTACATGCTCGCAGATGTCCAAGGCCTTGCACGCCGGAAGTTCCTCGCCGGCGCGGCATTCGCGGACCTCTCGACGGATCCCAATGTACTTGAGGATGCCTATGTTCGGAAGAAGTATATGGACAACGGTAGGAGGAATAAGGGCAATTGGAGGGATGCGTTCCCGTGGGAGGTACCAGGGTCGAAGACGGAGATTCGGTATACAAAGGCGAAAGCGTGAATATCATCCATCTACTTCATGAATCTCGTCACTGACTCGGGTCAAAGGGAGAAGAAAGAAGATGAGAAGGACAAGAAAGCTTGAAATAGGCGTGCTCGGCCTATCCGAGTATTCGATAGACCAGTTACTCGTCTTTGTTTCAAGGACATCAGGGCGTGTTGACAAACGGCGAGTTGCGTTCATTTTCATGGTCGCCGCTCAGTAAGTGCTTGTCAAGGACGAGAGGGCGAGAATGAGGTGCGCAAGAAGGATCCATTAAATGAATGGATGGAGCCGTATCAAGGCAAGTCGCAGATGACCGAAGAGGTTGGCCCTGCCGAAGCGATACGGTCGTCGATACACAAAGCCGCATGGTACACAGGAAGAGCCGACCGCATAGAGGTCTTGGGCTCTGAGATCCGAGAGCTTGTACCATGCTATACCGAGCCCAAACTCTGAACCGTGAACGTCAGCAGCGGAGGATCCGAAGGCCGGGCCGACCGACTTCAACGCAGATGCAATCAATCGCGTCATCAAAACCAAACAACGCGTGATTTCTACCCCTCTCTCTCTCTACTCTACACTTCACGGTTACATCCTCCCCAGAATCCAATGCCCGCCTACCGTACAAAAATGCGCTGCGCATATGCAGACCCTCTCCTCACCGAGAAAAAACCGCGCGCGCCGAGAAAACAACTCACGCCTGAAGAAAAGGAAGAGGCAAAGATCAAGCGTGCCGCAAACAAGGCCGTGCGCGAGAATAAGGTTGAGTGGGAAGCGGGGCTGAAGATGTGGGCAGGCGACGAGCGGATGAGTTGGCCGTTGGGGACGTTGGTGAGTTTCGCGTCGTGGCGCGTCGCGTCTTCCGCGAATGCTACTCGTTTGTATGAAGTGAAACTCACGCACCGAAATGCAGGCGTTGTTCAAGAGCGACGGTTCGCGCCTTGCCTTTTTCTCCTCCATGTTTAACGTGACTGACTGACGCGTCTCCCATCCAGCCAAACGCGCCTTCAAACTAACCGACGCCGACCTCAATACCCTCCCACGCGAATCCATCGCTTGCTCACCGAAAACCTACTACGCGCTCAAGGACGTCCAAGCCCTCGTGCGGCGGAAGTTCCTCGCCGGTGCGGCGCTCGAGGATCTCTCTCAGGACCCCGACGCGCCTGGAGTGTGCCGGCGTTCGCAAGAAGTACCAAGACAACGGGCGGCGGAATAAGGGCAACTGGACGGGTTTATCGGTATGGCAGGTGCCCGGGACAAGAATGGCAATGCACCTTGCAAAAATGAAAGCGTGAGTCGTGGTGCAATTTATTGGAGTGCGCTAGACGATTGCTGACTTGATGTTACAGGGAGAAGGAAAATAAGGATAAGACTCAAGCTCAAACTTCCAAGTGAAATTCGCGCGAGCCCACCTTTGGATCATTTACCGCAGCCCTACGAGGCCGAATATTTACAGTAATTCACTTATAGGTGTACAATACGTTTTGGTTATTTCTTGAGACTGATTCTGGTCTAAATTGGGGGATGGCAAATTTCTCGAATCGTCGCTCAGCAATATGTTCCCCTTTAGCAACGGCAGCGACAACACGAAAGACGACATCAGGGAAGTTGCCACTGGCCGTCTTTGCCTTCCCTCTGTCGTCTTCGAACTCGTTCCCGAGCGCAAAGGTTTGAGTCCACGGCCCGGTAATCCGGGCGATTCGGATATATGTATGGCGCGAGTTGCAAGTCCTTTCCTAGGATCTGCTCGCAGACAACGAATAGGCAGTGGTGTAGGGTCCGAGATCGAGCCGATCTCCACGTGATATCAAGGCGTTGAATCACGACAGATAAAGTTATTGCACAAACTGTAGATATACAAGCAAGAAATTGGTGGTAGAACGTATAGATCCTACACATCGTTCTTGAGCTGGTCCCAGGACGGAAGGTCGAATATCGCAGGCAACTCCTCCCACGATTTCTTCCTGCCAGCAGTATTTGCCTCGAGGGCATGTTTGCAACATGTAGCACACGGAGGCCAGGTGGAATGGTGGTCCGAGAACGAGAAAGGCTCGGCGACGTGCATATCTGTCCAGCTCACAAACACGGATTTGCGGCTGCCATCACATTGTGCAGGAGACCGGCAGCCTGGATGCTGCGCTTCTAGCAAGAATCCCAGCGAGTAATTTGGTTGGAATTGCTTGCACATCAGTCTTTCGCGGCCAATAAGGCATCGGCCGAGGTCAAGCGGAGCGAGAAATAACGGTGTCCCCTTCTGGCTAACGTCGAGTAACGTTTTCTGGTGAAAAATCAGACCCGTGTTCATCGGAGAATCTTTCCCGAGGAAGGCACTCACAAGTCGATGGTGGCTTGCTCGATAGTACGCAACAGGGAGGGCGGAGAGGATATTGTTCTCTCGCACCAGCGTCAGCAACTCGAATCTAAAGCCACCACAGTCTGCAATACGTGTCGGTTTGTATATCCCATCATCACCAATAAGAGCGTCGTATGCTTCAAGAGTAGTAGGATTTTCGGATGTTATGCGCGCCATCGCCGACTCGAAAATGGTTTGAAAATCGTACTTGCGTCCCAGCCGAATGAGGGCACCAACAGCGGCGAGCGTGAGTGCGGGTTGACCAAGAAACTGCCTGGATACCGAGTTAGCAGGAGCTTCACCCAACGATAGCGGGCACAGACGGGTCATAGACGGCCTTCAGCAAGTATTCGACGTCCTCCGCCGAGTCCTGAAGCTCAACAATGGAACACCCGTCCACAGTGGGCTGGTTTGGAGGCTGAGGGAGGGCTCTCCAGATCACGGAAGAAGGGAGAGTGTTGGGATAGAATTCCCCAGTACACGCGAAATTGGGTGTTTTCGGCTTGCAGAACAACGCTACCGTCCTTATACCAGATCTCTGAACGCGTTATTGACGTGGTTTCGGTGCGTTTGCGTTTCGCTGGGGGCGACGACATGGTGGTAAAAACTAGAGTGGCAACTTGAACCTGGCTCATGTCAAAACTTTCAAGTGCACCTGCGATCAATCACGTCAACAGGACCCAACAACGCGTCGGTCTTTCTCATTTTCGCGTGTTCGATAATCCAGGGTATGCCGTCTTAATGCATTAATCCAATCTACCTGTCCAGCTCATCCATCGGGTTTGCATCCGCAGCGTGCCCTCGGTCTCGAAAAAGTCGCTAACCGACAATCGACTGGACGTGTTCTACCAGTACAGCACTCGTACGTATCAATATCTCTGCACAACGAATAGTAACGGAGAGAGTATACACTTGCGAGCCAATGCAGATCATTCTCGAAAATTTCTGATATATCAAACTCACAGCGGACCGCATTTGCACCAAGCCCCAAAAAGTCGAACCCACTCCAAGATAGGCAGCCAGCTGTGCCATCATCTTCGCATATTTGCACGTCTGCTCGGGACCCCATTATCCACCATCGCACGCCAACGCGGGTTAACCCGCAAAGCGTCGCATGCGGGGAACCTGTGGCATTTGTCGAGCTTCTGCGCCCAAGTGCATGCGCCCTTCATGTCCTCGCGCGCGATGCACCCATCTACCAGCAGTTTGAGGACAGTGAAGTACACCGCGAGGTGCTCCAGGCCTTCGCTCTCGATCAGCGCGGCCTGCTTGCGGCACTCGTGAAAGCGCTTGTTGTCGCGAATATCGAATGCAGAAGCTAGTGGACCATTCGACTCGGAACCGTCGGCACTCAGTCGCGAAACCAGCGCGAAATGTCAATGACTCGATGCGATATCAGGGCTAGTTCAAGAGTGACGATGCGCTCTCTCCGCCACTGACGCGGGCATTACACGCCACCAAAACGGAGACCCTCCCGCGCTCGCCCTCCCGCACGAAACGATCATCAGCTCAAGAGCTACAGGGCGCTCGAGGACGTTCAAGGCCTTACACGCTACGGCGCATCGTGCGCAGGGTTATATCGGAGGACCCAACGTGCTCGAATATGCGGAGGAGATTTACTTTTTTGCTCCCCATGCCGATGGCCGAACACAAAAATTATGAAATATAACTGGAGGAGAAGTAGCGACCCCTCGGTCAATAATCCGTGGCCTCAGGATGCAATAAACTCAAAAAATTCAAAATCTCCCCATTGGATTCCAACGGTTTGGCGACCCGTCAAATTCCGATGGCCGCCAGGATAGCCATGTACTGGGACGCTGGGAGGAATTCTGCCTAGGAGAGATGATGGCTGTGGAGGATGTGTTCGCAGGCGAAGATGAGTTTTGTTGGTTTGATATCGGAGGTGGTTGCGGAGGTCGCGAGGATGTACTCGCCTGAGGGTATGGTTGCGAGGATGTGCTCGCAACAGATGGAAACTGGTTCATTGGTAGGGATTGTTGAACCAAGCCAGATGTGCTGGGATGCTGAGAGGAAGTCTGCCTAGGAGACATGATGGCTGTGGAGGATGTGTTCGCAGGCGAAGATGAGTCTTGGTGGTTTGATATCGGAGGTGGTTGAGGAGGTCGCGAGGATGTACTCGCCTGAAGGTATGGTTGCGAGGATGTGCTCGCAACAGGTGGAAACTGGTTCATTGGTGGGGATTGTTGAACCCAGCTAGACGTACTGGGATGCTGAGAGGAAGTCTGCCTAGGAGACATGGTGGCTGTAGAGGATGTGTTCGGAGGCGAAGATGAGTCTTGGTGATTTGATATCGGAGGTGGTTGAGGAGGTCGCGAGGATGTACTCGCCTGAGGGTATGGTTGCGAGGATGTGCTCGCAGCAGGTGGAAACTGGTTCATTGATGGGGATTGTTGAACCCAGCCAGATGTACTGAGATACTGGGAGAAAGTCTGCCTAGGAGACATGATAGCTGTGGAGGACGTGTTCGCAGGCGAAGATGAGTCTTGGTGGTTTGATATCGGAGGTGGCTGCGGAGGTCGCGAGGACGTACCCGCCTGAGGGTATGGTTGCGAGGATGTGCTCGCAACAGGTGAAAACTGGTTCATTGGTGGGGATTGTTGAACGCAGCCAGACGTACTGGGATGCTGAGAGGAAGTCTGCCTAGGAGACATGGTGGCTGTGGAGGATGTGTTCGGAGGCGAAGATGAGTCTTGGTGGTTTGATATCGGAGGTGGTTGCGGAGGTCGCGAGGATGTACTCGCCTGAGGGGTATGGTTGCGAGGATGTGCTCGCAACAGGTGAAAACTGGTTCATTGGTGGGGATTGTTGAACCCAGCCAGATGTGCTGGAATGCTGAGAGGAAGTCTGCCTAGGAGACATGATGGCTGTGGAGGATGTGTTTGGAGGCGAAGATGAGTCTTGGTGGTTTAATATCGGAGGTGGTTGCGGAGGTTGCGAGGATGTACTCGCCTGATATGGTGGCGAGGATGTGCTCGCAACAGGTGAAAACTGGTTCATTGGTGGGGATTGTTGAAACCAGCCAGATATTCTGGGATGCTGGGAGGAATTCTGCCCAGTTCGCCAAGAGGGACCAAGAGACATAATGGCTGTACCATCAGAGTCGGAGTCTGAGTCGTTGGGACCGTTACGTCGGGGAGGTCTCCTGAACGGTTGCGTAGACCGCGACAATGAGTCCGAGGGTGGTAGCGTTCGGGACGAGGACCCACGAGGGTGAAGCCGTGGAGTGGCAGAGTCGAAGTTATCGCGCGAGAAACTCATTCCGGGAGAGTTGCTCTGCGACAAAGGAGGCATGGTAGGTGTTAGCAGAGCAGGGCCTCTCCTGTCATGAGGATGTGCTTGGGGGGGAGCAGAATACGTGGGCCGGAGCGGCGCTGTACCATCGGAGTCCGAGTCTGAGTCGTTGGGACCGTTACGTCGGTGAGGTCTCCCTGAACGGTTGCGTAGACCGCGACAATGAGTCCGAGGGTGGTAGCGTTCGGGACGAGGACCCATGAGGGTGAAGCCGTGGAGTGGCAGAGTCGAAGTTATCGCGCGAGAAACTCATTCCGGGAGAGTTGCTCTGCGACAAAGGAGGCATGGTAGGTGTTCGCAGAGCAGGACCTCTCCTGTCATGAGGATGTGCCTGGGGGGGAGCAGAATACGTGGGCCGGAGCGGCGCTGTATCATCGGAGTCCGAGTCCGAGTCGTCGGGAACACCATATCGACGAGTCCTCCTGGACAATTGTGTAGGTCGTGATGGTGAGTAGTCCAGGGGTGGTGATGCCACCTGGGACGAAGTGCGATGAGGCTGAGGCCGTCGAGGGGGGGCGGAGAATGGTGGATCTGGGTCCCCCCAGCCTGAGCCGGATCTCCGGTCATCTCGTGTCTCCCCCCTGCGTCTTTCCTGGGCCTGAGGTCTGGCTCGATAAGATGAGCTCGGAGGCGGCACAAACTGGTTCCTATTCCGGGGTGTTTGTGGCTGCAAAGCTGACGAGGACCCACGAGGGTGAAGCCGTGGAGTGGTAGAGCTGAAGTTATCGCGCGAGAAACTCATTCTGGGAGAGTTGCTCTGCGACAAAGGAGGCATGACCCTACTCGCAGGTGTTAGCAGAGCAGGACCTCTCCTGTCACGAGGATGTGCCTGGGGAGGACCAGAATACGTGGGCCGGAGCGGCGCTGTACCATCGGGGTCGAAGTCTGAGTCGTCGGGAACACCATATCGGGGGGTCCTCCTGGACCTTGGCCTCAGGTTCGCTTGAAGCCAGAAGTATGCAGCGAGTGCATCGTCCGCATTAAAAACAGGAGCGTTGGCACCAGCATACTGCCTGTTCTCGGGGTTATACTGGATATTCATCATTGGCTCTATATTGGAGCAGCTCAAGTCTAGATAGAGTGACGTTTAAGGTAGCGTTCTGGAACAAGCGTACAACGTACTTGGGACCAACTGACGATATATATATATATATACTTAAGAAGTCGTCGCAGAGACGCCCGCCCGGTTGGTTGTGAGGTAGCGACGACGAGTCAAGCAAGAGGAACTTGAAGCAGGTCAAGTAGGATCACTGCGACTTCGGCAAATACCGAAAACCAAGTAAGGTTCCGGGTCTCCGGGCCGCCGCGCACGACAGCGGACTCGTCGAGCAAGCGCAGGCAAGGTACTGGCCGGAGAGAAGTGCAATGCAGGCGAGGGCCGGTGTTAGAAGCGAGATATTTTTGCACGATCTATTCCGAGAAAATGGAATCAAAGTCCTAGTAGGTACTTGTTCGAGAGAGCTAGGGGAATGGACACGGCGATCGAGACTCAGTCTCCGTTGGAACAATTTGAAGGCCCACTTTCGTGCTGAGAATCGAGTGATATCGAGGGAAATAGTCGCAGAGACACGCGCTGGGTTGCATGTGATGCAAGGAACGAAGCCAGCATAAGACGATGAGGAGCAGGTGAAGTTCAATTGATCCCAATTCGGCAAACACCGAGCCTCGGCTCAACGTGAACCTTGGACATGACTGGTATGTCGCTGGATGCGCTTCCTCTCGAGCTCCTCTTCAACTTGCCACAACATTTACATTCCATCGAGGATCTTCTCTCTCTCTTCTCGACATGCCGCACGCTTTTCCGCGCTTGTTCCAATCCCAATCCAAAAATCGTCCTTCGACTTGCGGCTGACTCTGGCCGTGTATTTTTCCGCCCGCACCCCCATCTTCTCCTTGCCGCGACTGTACGCCAGCTGGCGGACTGGGGAGTCGAAGAAGAACACCACCGATATCTCCTGGAAGCTGCCATTCACGGCGGCGTCGAAAAGCTCTTCGAACTAGCGATTGACGTCGCTGGGCTTTCCATGGCCGACATTCGCAGATTATACACCTATAAATGCGACGTGCTTAATCCTTTGAATCGGGACCTTGACATAACGGCGCGGGCCCAGCCAGCAACGACTACATGACCGTGTGCAATGACCCCGAAACCGCGCTGCTATCCTGGGCAATCTATGGCGAATTGTTTCACCACTCCCTGGAGCTTGCCTACCTCCCGTTCCCCCGGTATAAACCACTCAGCAGCATCATCCGATTGAAGTGGTTCGTTTATTGCATGCCTGACATCAACAGTTTCGACAGCATGGGATTCTCTCCCGATGAAATACCCCAATTCTTCGCCGAAAAAATACCCCAATTTTTCGCCGATGAAGAAGACGATTCTGGATCCCAGGAATACGTTGATGGATCCCAACAGCTGAGTATGGGCGAGGCGACCGCGAGAATTCTTGAGCCCTTCTATGTGGAAACAGGAGTTGGAAAAGTCGCCGTCCTTTCAAGCCACGAGCCCATCTCTGCATGAATTGTACGTTTACTGTGCAATGCATGCGGGATTGAAGAGCTTGGAATTGCTTGTACCCGGCGGTGTCGAGAAATTGGAGCCGGAACTGGAGGTCATCGCAGCCGGGGTTCGCACCTCGGTACATGGGGACGGAGAGAACGAGCTTCAAGCTGGCGAGTCTCTCGCAGATTCCAAAGCCAAACGGTCTTCTCAGGCTCATAGGCGACCCTTGGTTGTTCAATGCATATCCTACCCTCACCGACGATATGAACTTCACCCTGTGGGGCACTTGGCCGGGTGATGACGACGTCGATCCGTTAATGCGAGCTATCCGTACTCCTCCGCAGAAAGAATCGGCTGGGCCATTATGATATCTCATTCATCGGTCGTTTTCTCGTCAAGGTATCTCTTTCCATTGCATTTACTTACCCCTTGACAAGATTGCGACTTGCCTTATGTTAGACACTGGCTACTCGCTGTTCTTCCGAATACAAAAATATAACATGATTCATCAGAACACACCGTTCGAATGCATCCACGGCAGGATGTCAAGGTGTTGGTATTCCATATACAGAGTAATGCACAGATACTACACAAGCCGTAAATATACAGGCAAATTTGGTGTTCGGAATGTAAAGCAAGTACCACGAAGTGGGGATTCGGACAGGTCTAAACGTCTTCATTC
Source organism: Mycena sanguinolenta (assembly GCA_014462675.1). Taxonomy (NCBI): domain Eukaryota; kingdom Fungi; phylum Basidiomycota; class Agaricomycetes; order Agaricales; family Mycenaceae; genus Mycena; species Mycena sanguinolenta. Next base: position 3,418,414 of record JACAZH010000014.1, read on the forward strand.
TTCAACTGGTCCCAGGCCGGGAGGTCGAATATCGCAGGTAACTCCTCCCACATCCTCTTTCTGCCAGCAGCATTTGCCCCAGAGGCATGTTCATAGCATGTCGCGCAAAAACGCCTCCTCCAGTAGTTGCTGCCTTCCATCTTGTACAAAGAGTCCACCTCATCCCCGTCCATAATGCAACGATCCAATGCGCGTTTGCGCTTGGCACCACATTTTGCAGGGGTACTGCAGCCTGGAGCGTGCCATGATTCGACCAAGAACCCCATCGCGTACTTTTCTTTGAACTGCCGGCACAGCAACCTGGAGCGGCCGGTGAGGCACTGGCTGAGATCGAGCGGATCCAGGGAAGCTAATGATCCGTCCTTCCTTTGGATACCATCGAGTAACTCTGTCTGCGAAATGATCACGGTGTGGGTCCAAGAGTTCCTCTGCATAAGGGACAACACTTACTGGGCTGGAACGACTTGCGCGATAATACGCAACAGGGAGGGCTGATAGGATATTGTTCTCTCGCACCACCGTCAACATGTCGTATGAAAAGCCATCACAGTCCAGATCCGCGATACGTGTCGGTGTGTATGTCCCACCGTCGTCAACAAGAGCGTCGTATTCCTCAAGAGTGGTGGGATTCTCGAATGTTATGCGCTCCACCGCCGACTCGCATAAGGTCTGAAAATCGTACTTGCGCCCCAGCCGAATGAGGGCGCCAACAGCGGCAAGCGGGAGCGCGGGTTGGCCCAGGAAATGCCTGCACAAGAATTTCCCAAGTGAGCAGAATCACGACCGAAAGACACGGGGCACGAACGGGTCATAGAGCGCCTTCAACGGGTATTCGACGTCTTCCGCCGAGTCTGGAAGCTCAACGACCGGGCACCCGTCCACGGTGGGCTGGTCCGGAGGCTGAGGAAGGCTCGCCAGGTCACAGAAGATGGCAGAGCGGTCGCACAAAATGCTCCAGTGCGCGCGAAATTGCGTGTTCCCAGCTTGTAGAACGACGTCGCCGTCGCTGTACCAGAGATCAGAACGCGTTATTGACGCCGGTTTGCGTTTCGCTGCAGGCTCGGAAGACATGGTGGTAAATAAGAACCAGAGATCGTGAACCGCTCCGGCTCCGTGTAAGGCTGAATAACTTCAAGTTGTGTACATAATAACCTGCAATTGTGTCGGTTCTGCCTAGTACATCCGCGCGGAGGCTACGAATGTCGTTTAGGCCGGTCGAATATCGCCAGTTTCCCGATCTGCTTGTTCCTAAATGAGGAACTCGTCCGCAAGTAACTTCACTCGCAGCGATAGACGAAGCTACATCCGAGCCAGAGGGATCCTCGTCCGACTCTGAGGGGTTGACCCCATCCTCCAGGACATAGGCAAAACCGTCTCGGTACAGAACGTCCGGCGGAGAACGCGGGATGGCCGCTGCGAGGGAACGGCGCACAATAACGGATGGAGGTCGTGTCGTGTTGCGAGTCTACTTACTCACCGTGGGGCGCCAAGAACTCGCAGGAAGAGGAACGGCAACAAGCCAGATGACAGACGCGCGCGCGTGTCAGCCCAAGGAATGCATGAGCGCAGGACACGATCTACATGTGCATGCGCGGAGGCCAGGGGCCAGTCAAACGGGCGCGAAGAGCTCAAGATGGCCGTGCGGTGCGCTAGAGGCTAACGAGACGTCCCGGATCGAGATGACGCGGACTGCGCGCCGTGCATCATGCTTGGCCCTCCTCCGCCACCCAGGAGCAGCTGTTGCACGCAGTCGGATGTACACCAGGCCGCTGAGAACGAGAGACCTTGAAGAAAGAATTGGCACCAGACGGGGATAGGTACTGGACACCACAACAACCAGAGCCGCACACTCGGAATCAACAACACAAGTTTTGGTTTTTCGGGACGAGAAGAATGATGGAAGAACGGAGAGACGCGGCCCAGGTTGAGTGTACACAGAAAGCAAGAGGAGAGCTGCATCCAGTCAAGCAGAGTCCGGATCAAAATGCTGTGCCGGCCTTTCGTCAAAGTCGGTAAAGCAGAAAGAAATTTGCAAGACATTTTGGACTGCATAAACGGAGACACGGGCTACAAGTAGATTATCAGCAGGATGAAAATCAATGGAACTCGGGTTATGCGGGGCGAGTATAAGACAGAGGTCCGCTTTGCGGCAGAGTTGGGCAGCCTGACTTGGAAGGCGTAGAAATCACACCAGCCGCTCGTACTACAAGCGCGACATCCCAACATCCTCATCGCCCTCACGCACTCACAGGACACCGCCGCTCGTGTCCCGTGGCGCTGTCTTCTCAAGTGCAGACCAATCTCAGCGCAAGCGCAGACCAGTCTCAGCGGAGTGCGATGAATTCGGCATGTGTACAGCATCGGGCATATGCTCATGATTCATAGTGCAATGGTGGTACGGGAACAGTGATCTAAACTCAAATATTCGAGGGGTAGAGCATCTGCGCTCTCGATTAGCCACAGCGGAGAAGAGAGAGGGCGAGGGACGCACGACGCGGACACTTGCACCAAAGGCACGCGGGGGAGGTTTGAGCGGAATTTTGATTTTACGACGCCGGAGGAGCCGTGTGGGCGGGTTACCCGGCTGTTGCGAGTCTGTCAGCTGGCGGTAGATTGGAAGAAATAGAACAAGACAGACCCCCAGATAACGCGGACCTTTGAGCCCTGGATCTCGCGCTTTGCGCGGTAGACGTATGCGATGCGTTTTCCGAGGTAGAACTGGGCGTCCTCCTTTGTTGCGACGCCCTCGATCTGGATGAGCGACGTGTTGGGGCGCGAGTTGCGCTTGGCGCGTTTGTGGCCCAGCACACGGCCCTTGCTGTACAATCTGCGAAAAAGTCAGTCCATCAAAAGTCATCCACAACTCCCAGCCTGAATCCAGCGTTTCTGGCGTCCATTTGCGCTGAATCTCGCCAGAGACACAGCAGGGCAGCGTAGAAGGATGGACACGGACCTGGTGGAGCCCATTTTAGTTGCTGCTGCCGGCGGTTACCTTGTCTTGAGGAGGTCGAGGATTTTGAGAAGATGTCACACGTCACGCCAGTCACACCCTCCCACGATGGACTGCTACGCCATCCTCGACGTTCAACCCGGCGCGGACGCGAAGGACATCAAGGCCGCATACCACCGCGCACTGCTCGCTGCCCATCCAGACAAGAACAATGCATCGAGGCACGATATCGCCGCCATCAAAGACGCGTATCGCGTTCTTTCAAACCCGACGCTGCGTGCAAAGGCCGACCAGGAGCTGAAGCGTCCCCGGCCCGCGCAGGTTATTTCGCTGACCGACTTTGACGAGGTCGATGAGGATGCGTGGACGCATGCGTGTCGGTGCGGCGGCACGTATTTGATCACGGCTGAAGAAATGGACCGCGGTGTACATCTCGTTGGGTGCTCCAGCTGCTCCGAGGTCGTGTGGGTGGGCTATGAGCTGGCGGAGGAGGAGCCATAAACCGTGCTTGGTCTTCCCCGCCTTATTCGCGCCGCGTTATCGTGGACCGGTGTGCGGACTTGGCCTTGTCAGCTGTCATCGCCGCCGCGCACCACTCCGTCCGCGTGCAAGCGCGCCGCGGTACGCGGACTGCGATTCTCGTTCGACTCTCCTGCTCAGATGACCGCCTACTGCGATCATCCCCACACGAATTGGTCGAGTTCCTGCACCTCCGCTACCGCAATCCACTTGGTCTCTCGGTGCGGCATGTAGTCATTGTTTCGGGCCCAGCAGGAGGCGTTCGGGGCGCACTCAATTTGTCTACGTGGGAAGCGGATCCACACATTGTCCTTTCTTTCAACCCCACCATCGCCGTGATATGTCCCTGCATTCCCTTCCGATCGTCGTCTTGCCATCGCGTCCGACGACTCGCCTCCACTCGACACCTCCGTCCTCCGCGTACAAATCGCCTCCTTTCGTAGTCCCCGTTCTCAGTTCTGTATCCCGTACGCGAATGGGAATAGATAAAGTCGTACACTTGCTCTATCCTGGGGCCAACTTTGGCGGCGGTGCAGCATGCATCCCATTCGAGTTGCCCGTCCAATGCCTCCAGGAGTGAGGACTCTCGGTACTCCCAACATCAGTAACACCCCGATCTCACGCCCATCCTCAGCGCTCAGCCTCAAACTTATCTCACTTACCAGCCGACGCCCCACCTAGGGTGAGACGGCCTTTCCCCCGATTCGCCTTTTTCTGGATTCTGAAACTATTAGTATCCAGCCGTAACACTTGCGAGCTGAGACGCGTACATAGCTTGGAGCTTGGAAAGCCGCATTTTGGCGGCATGCAACTTGACTTGCTCTACATCTAGGCGAGGCGCACCGACTACCCCGCATTGGACTTGACTTTCACTTGCACTTCAATTCTGCTCCACCCGCCCCCCACGTCCCCTGGCCTGGCTTTCAATGTACTCAAGCTGTGCCGCAGTGTACGCCCGCCCCGTATGTGGAGGTTTATTCCCGGGCTGGAGTCCCTGCGAGTCTTGGGCGACTCTCGCCACATGACACGACACGAGCTACACTTCTGTTGTCCTTGGAATTTCGACTGCGACTCTCGTCCCCGTGTTCCCAAGGCCAGCGCATACGCTGCTCCGGTCCCGAAACCTTTGGCTTGAGCGCGCGGGGGGAGATGGGCTGGCTTTCCATCCTCTGACTCTTCCATGCCGCTGGCTGCGGCTTGCCACTCGCCGTGCACTGCTCACCGGAGCCCCAACGTTGTCTTGGGTCTCAAGGAGTTCTTTTCTAGACCAGACTCGGCTCCCTCATTCCGCCGCCGTCGACCCTCATCGGCGCGTTGTCGTTCCCGAGTTCTGGGAGACGCCGGGATGGGAATCATGAGAACATGACATAGCCTGCGCTGGGGCCCGGCCAACCCTCTCATGTCGCAAAGTTCCCACTCAGCGACGCATTCTCGTTTCCATTGACATTCCCTGCTTACCCTGGCATTCATCACTCCCTACCTGGCATTTATTACTCCTTGCGTACCCTCGCATTCACATGGGCAGAAGCTCCCAGTCCAAAAATGTAACTACTACATTTGTGCGTGCCGGCAGCTATTGCAATGATTCCACTTCCGTCGGGGTTGGGTGCTGGCCCATGGTCGCTGGGTCTGTCAGATAGCCAGGAACTCTTATACGACGTACAATCTACCGCGCCACTTGGGCGTTCTGGAATCATCGTTCAACAAGTCAAATCATTGCTCTCAGCGCTCAAATCCAGAGAGACTCTATAAGTAACTCGCTGCCTCTTCACGACCGTCTATGTCAGTGGCACTAGATTTCTGATGTCGGTAAAATTCTTCCAGGTGGCAGGCGCTTAAGAGTCTTTTAAATTCTGCTCAGACGCCTTGGGTCCCCAGCATGTCTTCTCTCATTCCAATCGACCACATTGCGACCTTGATCAAGCTCGGTCGGGCGCTTCATAAAAGCTTCAAAAAATTCAAGAACGCAGACAAGGATCTGAGTAAACTCGACAGTCAGCTCGACACTAGTCTTTTCGTTCTCGAGACGTTTCAAACGGTTATACGCGGTGGAGCGAATGGCCTTATCCATGACCAGGAAGATCGGATATCGTCTCTGTTGGTTCATTTGCAAGGTCTCTTCGATAGGTAACCGTTTACTATCGCGTCCCAAATTTCTTGCCTTAATATCTCTGCCGATAGGCTGGAGAGAGTGTTTTCTCGCTTTCCTCACAATGACAAATTGAAGTTCAAGTCGGGCGATAAGTTTAGATGGACATTTGGAGGTAAAAGTGATTTCGAAGACATCCTTCATGAGATGGAGCGCTGGCAGGGGCGGCTGCGGGATGTAATCGAGGCTATAAAGTTTCTTCAGGATCCGGCAACAGGTGCGGAGCGAGCACTTTACAAGAGGCTATTCGAATTGGGTGGGCGTGGGGTCGCTCATGCGGATATGGTGGACGATGTATTCTTCCACAGGCGCATTGGTAAGCAGACGTTCAGCTCACTAGAATCAAGTATTGAGACGCACCACAAGATACTCCAGTTCCAAACTTCAAGGACTGGAAGCCAGATTTTAAGCGCATGGTGCATTCCCCCCATCATCCCAACGGTTGTGGATTCATCCGGATTGACAAGAAATGGGTTTTTATGGAGACTCGACGTTTCGATAAACGTGCCCCGCATTCAGCAGATGACGTTCGTCTTCTTGCTTCCGCGCTGGGAAAGGTCGATGCGGATCTCTATGCACATCCTCCGGTGCTTGGGAATGGCTCGCGATACACGGTACTGGGCAGACAACCGATATGTGCTACTTTATGCCATCCCGAGTCAGCTAGCGCGGAGGACGAACTGGACGCTTGCAATGGCCATAGACAACGAAGCCAAACCCGCCCTCAATATTCGAATCAGATATGCTATCGAAATTTGCACGGCGGTCATGTTTACCCACTCCTCCCGCTTGGTGCACGAGTCAATTTGTCCCGAAAATGTCCTCAGTTCGTGACACCTCCTTTCAGCTGTCATTGGCACTTACCTGACAGTCTAGTCCTTCCCCATGCCGCGGATGACTCGATAATGCAGGGATGTTCGACCTATCTCGTTGGGTTCGACTCTGCCCGTCCAAAGGATCACGGTACTCAATACACGAGGGAAACAGTTCCGGACAAGCAACCATACCATCATCCCGAAAGGCATGGTTGGCATGTTGTTCGGCTTTGGAATCCGCCACGATATGTACAGCCTTGGTGTCGTATTATTGGAACTTGGGATGTGGACGCGCCTCCAACGAGTCCAATCGGTGAGCGTGTTCACTCGCGGAGAATTCGACGCCAAGGGACTGCAAGATGAGCTTCTGCGCGGGGCGAGGCTACGACTGGATTGGGAGATGGGGTCCAAGTACATGGATGCCGTCATTTGTTGTTTGGAGGACGCTGGAGGGCCGGAAGCGACGGAGCGGCAGACGAGGGAGATTTTCTATGAGCGGGTTTTGAGACAGTTGAGGCAGATCGTCGTGTGAGGTCGAGACTTTTTGTGACCGTTGCAGTACAGGCTCAGTCGCGAGGCAGATGTTCTGCTAGTAGCATTACATCCATCCTATCCTTCGCATTGGCGGCGCGTTCTTATGGTGGCCATGAGCGGCCGAGCTTGTCAATGATCTTGGGAGTGCTGAAAAAATAACGCTGATGTTCCTGGTTACCGGTATGAGAACGCCTGTAGCAGGGGCTACTAATACAGGACGAGTTCCACAACGGACAGGCTGGGTCGCGAAGGTGTGTTGCAAGATAATTCATTATATAGCGAGGTACGAGCGTTCATATAACTTAAAGCGTCTGTCTACGAGAGACTAGCTCATCGGCCCGGGGAGCCGATCACGACCAATACTGCTTCAGTTCTTACCACCATGTCTTCTGCTCCAGGCCAAAGCATGTCAATAACGCGTTCCAATATCTGGTACAACGACGGTAGCGTAGTCCTGCAATCCGAGAACACTCAATTTCGTGTGCACTGGAGCATTTTATCCCAGCACTCTCCCTTCTTCCGCGATTTGGAACGTCTTCCTCAGCCTCCAAATCAGCCTACCGCTGACGGGTGCCCTATTGTTGAACTTTCGGACTCGGCGGAAAACGTCGAATACTTGTTGAAGGCGCTTTATGACCCGTCTGTGTGCCGTATCTTTCGGCTGTGCTCCTGCTCACTGGGCGATATCATGATGTAGGCATTTTCTTGGACAAACCACACTCACGCTTGCCGCTGTTGGCGCCCTCATTCAGCTGGGGCGCAAGTACGATTTTCAGACCTTATGCGAGTCGGCAGTGGAGCGCATAAAATTCGAGAATCCTACAACTCTTGAAGAATATGATGCTCTTTTTGCCTTTGCCAGCAATGGCGCTCGGACATACACACCGACACGCATTACATATTGTTATGGCTTTGCATTCGCCATGCTGACGCTGGTGCGAGAGAATAATATCTTATCGGCCCTTCCTGTGGCGTACTATCGTGCAAGTCTCTTTAGCCCAGTAAGTGCTGGTTGCCAGAGAAATCCTTGGATCAACAAAGTTTCACAGAGAATACAACTCGATGGTATCCAAAAGAAGGATTCAGACGTCGACGGAACATTGGTCTCTCTGGCTCCGCTCGAGCTCGGCTTATGCCTCACTGGCCGCGAAAGGCTGTTGTGCCAGCAATACAAACAAGAGTACGCGTTGGGATTCTTTGTAGCATCACAACCTCCGCGCTGCATTGCTCCCGCAAAATGTGGTGCCGTTCGCAAACACACATTTGATCTGTGGATGGATAAGAACTCCGTGAACCCTTTATACAACTTTAGAAGCAATAGCGATTGGATCAAGTATTTTTGCGCCGCGTGCTACGAACATGCTTCCAAGGCAAATGCTGCTGGAAGGAAGAAGTCCTGGAAGGAACTACCAGCGATATTCGACCTTCCGCCTTGGGACCAATTAAAGAACAACGGTGTTTAGACCTGCTCGAATCCACACTTGGCAGATGGCACTCGCTGTATATTCTGACCACCGAATTCCGAATTTCCTTGTATACTTACGGTTTGTGTTGTATCTGTGCATTACTCTCTGTATATGGAATACCAACACCTTGACATCCTGCCGTAGATCCACTCAAACGGTGCGTTCTAAAGAATCATGTTATATTTTTGTGTTCGGAGGAACAGCGAGTAGCCAGTGTTTAACATAAGGCAAGCCTGCCGGACATTGATTACAGTATCTCCCAATCTTGTCAAGGGGTAAGTAAATGCAATGGGAAGAGATACCTCGGTGAGAAAACGGCCGATGAGTAAGATATCATAATGGCCCAGCCGATTCCTTCTGCGGAGGAGTACGGATAGCTCGCATTAACGGATCGACGTCGTCATCACCCGGCCAAGTGCCCCACAGGGTGAAGTTCATATCGTCGGTGAGGGTAGGATATGCATTGAACAACCAAGGGTCGCCTATGAGCCTGAGAAGACGTTTGGCTTTGGAATCTGCGAGAGACTCGCCAGCTTGAAGCTCCTTCTCTCCGTCCTCGTGAACTGAGGTGCGAATCCCGGCTGCGATGACGTCCAGTTCCGGCTCCAATTTCTCGACACCGCCAGGAACAAGCAATTCCAAGCTCTTCAATCCCGCATGCATTGCACAGTAAACGTACAATTCATGCAGAGATTGGCTCGTGGCTTGAAACGACGGCGACTCGTACAGCTCCTCCTTCCACGAGGAGGCGCTCAAGAATCCGTGCACCGCCTCGTTCATGCTCAGCTGCTGGGTTCTATCCACGTATTCCTGGGATCTAGAATCGGCTTCTTTGGTGAAAAATTGAGGTCTTTCATCGCGAGGGAATTCCATGTAGTTGAAACTGTTGATGTCGGGCATGCAATAAACGAACCACTTGAACCGGATGATGCTGCTGAGGGGTTTATACCGGGGAAACGGGAGGTAGGCGAGCTCCAGGGAGTGGTGGAAAAGCTCGCCGTAGATTGCCCAGGACAGCAGCGCTGTTTCGGGGTCATTGCACACGGTCATGCCATAGTAGCTTGCCGGGCCCGCCGTTATGTCAAGGTCCCGATTCAAAGGATTAAGCACGTCGCATTTGTAGGTATATAATCTGCGAATGTCGTCCATGGAAAGTCCCGCGACGTCAATCGCTAGTTCGAAGAGCTTTTCGACGCCGCCGTGAATGGCAGCTTCCAGGAGATATCGGTGGTGTTCTTCCTCGACTGCCCAGTCCGCCAGTTGGCGTGCAGTAGCGGCAAGGAGAAGATGGGGGTGCGGGCGGAAAAATACACGGCCAGAGTCAGCCGCAAGTCGAAGGACGATTTTTGGATTGGGATTGGAACAAGCGCGGAAAAGCGTGCGGCATGTCGAGAAGAGAGAGAGAAGATCCTCGATGGAATGTAAATGTTGCGGCAAGTTGAAGAGGAGCTCGAGAGGAAGCGCATCCAGCGACATACCAGTCATGTCCAAAGTTCACGTTGAGCCGAGGCTCGGTGTTTGCCGAATTGGTATCAATTGAACTAGATTGAACTTCGCCTGCTCCTCATCGTCTTATGGCGTCGTTCCCTACATCACATGCAACCCAGCGCGCGTCTCTGCGACTATTTCCCTCAATACCACTCGATTCTCAGTACGAAAGTGGGCCTTCAAATTGTTCCAACGGAGACTGAATGTTGATCGCCGCGGCCGTGTCCATTTCAAGTCCATTCTCCTGGCTTTTTCGAACAAGTACCTCAGAGGGCTTTGATTCCATTTTCTCGGAATAGATTGTGCACAAATATTTCTCTTCCAACACCGGCCCTCGCCTGCATTCCACTTCTCTCCGGCGAGCACCTTGCCTGCGCTTGCCTCGACTGGACACGAGCCTCCATCCACTGTCATGCGCTCTTTCCTCGCACCGGCGTGGCGTTCCGCGCCGCCTTCTCGACCTTCTGTTTCCATGGCTGAACTAGAGAATCCCAAGATGCGGCTGGCATAAAGTAGATAAATCTCTCCGAATCAACGCGGTTTGGTGTCCTTGGAAGTGCGACTGTGATGCGATGCGGCATTTGACTCTCATCCTTGCGTTCCCAACGCCAGCACAAACATTGCTCTCGTTCCGTTCCCAAAATAGTTCTACTCCGCCAAACACCCACCGCGCTTCGCGTGCGCAGAACGCGCGCGCGCGAGCGCGAGGGGGAAGCGGTCGCGAAGACCAAGCGCACATTTGACGAGACCGTTGGACGGACGAGTCCATGCTGTGTCGATGGACGTCTCGCTGGCTATACTGGCCGGCTATCTAGCTGGCCACACCCCCTCAGCTCTTCTCGCGTCCCCTCGTTTTCAATACTTACATACGGCGTTCCCGCGTTCTGGTGCCGAGATGGGAGTCACGAGAACATGAAATCGCCTGCGCTGGGGCCTGGCCGTGTCGCAAAGTTCCCACTCACCGAGCATTCCCGTTCCTCTGGTTGAATCCTTCTGGGCCTCCTCGCATTCACATGGCCAGTGGCCTGCCAGTCCAAAAAATGTAGCTGCTACATATTTGTGCGTTCTGGCGGCTATGCCATGATAGCACTTTGATTCGTCGGGGGTTTGGTGCGAACCCATGCTCGCAGGGTCTGTCGGATAGCCAGGAACTCTTATACGACGTACGACCTGGGCGTTCTTGACTCGTCGTTCAACAAGTAAAATCCTTGCTCCCAGCGCTCAAATCCAGAAACTCTATAAGTAATTCACGTCCGTCCATGTCAGTGGCACTAGATCTCCGATGTCGGCGGGATTCTTCCAGGCGCCAGGCGCTTGAAAGTCCTTTTTTAAAGTCTGCTCAGGCGTCTCGGGTCCCCAGCATGTCTTCTCTCATTCCAATTGACCACATTGCGACCTTGATCAAGGTCGGGTGGACGCTTCATAAAAGCTTCAAAAAATTCAAGAACGCAGACAAGGATTTGAGTATACTCGACAATCAACTCGACACCAGTCTTTTCGTTCTTGAGACGTTTCAAACGGTTATACGCGGTGGGGCGAATGGCCTTATCCATGACCAGGAAGATCGGATATCGTCCTTGCTGGTTTATTTGCAAGGTCTCTTCGATAGGTAATCATTTACTACGTCCCAAATTTCTTGCCTTGAATATTTCTGTTGACAGGCTGGAGAGGATGTTTTCTCGCTTCCCTCACGATGACAAATTGAAGTTGAAGCCGGGTGATAAGTTTCGATGGACATTTGGGGGTAAAAGTGATTTCGAAGACATCCTGCGTGAGATGGAGCGCTGGCAGAGGCGGCTGCGGGATGTAATCGAGGCTATAAAATTTCTTCAGGATCCGGCAACAGGCGCGGACCGAGCACTTTACAAAATGTTGTTCGAATTAGGTGGGCGTGGGGTCGCTCATGCAGATATGGTGGACGATGTATTCTACAGGCGCATTGGTAAGCAGACGTTCAGCTTACTAGGATCAAGTATTGAGACGTACCACAAGATGCTCCAGTTCCAAAATTCAAGGACTGGAAGCCGGATTTCAAGCCCATGGTGCATTCTCCCCATCATCCCAACTGTGGATTTATCCAGACTGCCCAGACGTGGGTTTTTATGGAGACTCGACGTTTCGATGAATATTCCCCGCAATCAGTAGATGACGTTCATCTTCTTGCTTCCGCCCTGGGAAAGGTCGATGCGAACTCCATGCACATCCTTCGGTGCCTGGGAATGGCTCGCGATACACGAGACCGGTGGGACAACCGATACGTGCTACTCTATGCTGTCCCGAATCAGCTGGCGCGGAGGACGAACTGGACGCTTGCAATGGCCATAGACAACGAACCCAAACCCGCGCTCAATGTTCGAATCAGATATGCGATCGAGATTTGCACGGCGGTCATGTTTACCCACTCCTCCCGCTTGGTGCACAAGTCAATCTGTCCCGAAAATGTCCTCAGTTCGTGACACCTCCTTTCAGTTGTCATTGGCACTTACCTGACGGTCTAGTCCTTCCCCGTGCCACAAACGACTCCATGATCCAGACAGCTTCGACGTACCTCGTTGGATTCGACGCTGCCCAATTCGACGAGGATGCAGTTCCTCCAAGCACTAATGGATTGAAGATGAACAGTAACTACGCGCAGGAAACACTTCCTAAAAGGTGGTATCATCATCCCGCAAGACATGGGCACGGGCGTGTTGTCCAGTTTGGAATTCGCCACGACATGTACAGCCTTGGAGTCGTATTGTTGGAACTTGGGATGTGGACGCGCCTCCAAGGAATTCCATCGCTGAGCGCGTTCACCCGCGGAAAATTCGATCCCAAGAGGCTGCAAGATGAACTTGTGCGCGGGGCGAGGCTGCGGCTGGATTGGGAAATGGGCTCCAAGTACATGGATGCCGTCATTTGTTGTTTGGAGGACGCTGGAGGGCCTAAAGCGACGGAGCGGCAGATGAGAGAGATTTTCTTTGAGCGGGTTTTGAGACAGCTGAGGCAGATAGTCGTGTGAGGTCGAGATTCCATTATCGTGACCGTTGCAGTAGACGCTTAGTCGCGAGACAGATGTTCCGCTGGTAGTATTCCATCCCTTCTTCGCACAGGCGGCGTGTTCTTATCGTGGGTACGACTCGGAGCAGCCCTTGAGCTTCGGTTGCGTGTTCTTTTGGCGAGATCCTGCTGGCTGGCTGAGCGCTGAGCACCGACGCAAACGTGTACGATGGTATAAGCAATGACGAGAAATAGCCGAAGTATCATGCACCTATGAAGAGCTGCTGTGAATTGTTGACCTCGGCCGCGGGTCGACAAAGCAATAGCTACGATTGGAGGAAGATTCGAGAGGTACTTGGGTACTCAATTGAACGAGCTGGCAAGAAATTCGGGTGAATGTCTCTCCAAGCAAACCGGATCCATTATAGTCTCCCAGAGGCAGCCGTTCGATGGGAGCCCAAACCTTCGTGAACTCGGATGGTCATAAAGCACCTTCAACAAATAGTCCACATGTTCCAGTGGGTCCGGAAGCTCAACGATAGGACATCCGTCAAGAGCAGGCTGGTTTGCAGGCTGAGGGAGGCGTTCCAAATCACGAAAGGAAGGAGAGTCCAATGCACGTGAAATTGGGTGCAGGACTACGCTGCCGTCCTGGTACCAGCTTCACATTGGAGCTGCTCATACCCTTTCTCACCGCTGCTCTTCTCGCCCTGTGCGAGCTCTCCTCGGTGCGTATACGCGGCCCAGCATCTCCGTCTCACGCTGGGCCTCCAGCTTGTGGCACGGTGGACGCATCATCCGCTGCGATGACCCTTATTGGCAGCGTGAACAAGTTCGAATCACCCGGTCGTTGAGGACTGCAGGTGCGGTTTGCAATCCATTCTTGCTATCCCACTCTGCGGCCGAAGCCACGCCTGGATGATGTGCTTTCGACTCATTTTCTCGTCCGTCTCACCCTCGCTCGCCCCAGCTGCGCTTCCGCATCACGCTTGACCAATCTACGCTGCGTATGCGTGTCCCACAAGGCAGCCACCGAGGACCGTGTCACCCTTCCAAGTGCGCTTCGACATTGACTTGACTTGACTCGACTTGGTCTTGATACGATGTCTTCCATCGCACCCCCATCGCACCCCCATCGCCCCTCCGCAGGCTCCCGCCCTCCTGTCCTGTTCATCCCGGCTGTCGTCGATTTTCGATGGACCAGCGGGCTACATGTTCGTTGGGCGGCGCCCAACTCGAACAACCACTCGTAATCGCCGCGGCGTTAGCTGGCAGTACAGCTCACCTCGGCGAACCTTGCTCGCTTCGTCTTCTGTCATTTCTCTTACTCATCGTGCGTCGCAGTCGCCGTAGGGCATTCGTCCCATCTCCCCCGTGAAGCCGCGCGCCGTATTCGACGCTCGCAACCTTCAATGTCACTGAGGAGCGCTGAGGTTTTGTTGGGCGTGGACGACCGTAATCGGGAACATCACCAAAGAATAGCTTCAACCAGGAATATTGTACACTGATGAATGAAGAGGAGCCTGACGATCGTCAAGTGTGTTCGACGCCTCTTGCTCCCTGAAGCTATACCCCGTCGGCGTTCGCCCTTCAAAGGACTGGCATCGTTGTCGGCATGCCTGCAACTCACTTGGCGTTCGCCTTGAGATGACTTCATCTTTGTCCTTCTGAAGAGTTATCCTGCCTTACCTCGCAACACCAGGCGGCGGCGCAACCACTTCGGGGCGGTCTCGCTCTCTGCCTACAGTTTTGTTTTGCACTGCGCACGAAAGATGGGAATAGAATAAGATCGATCCAACGTTCCTGATTCCTTACCTTTCCCTTCCTACTGGCATCGTAACCCCGAAATCTGCCCCTCCCGACGCTGCCGCGCCTCGGTCCCTGAACCAGCATCCTCAGCTCACCCTCATCCTCGTCCTCGAACTTGTCCCTCCAGTCTTAGGTCTACACACCACCGAAGGTCAGTTCGCCCTTCTTTGCCTCCGATACAATACGCATTTTCTGAAGATATCAAAATATCTTGAGGTGTCCAACATTAGATTCGACTATCCTTTCCTTCTTCTCTGCTTGACCTCTCCCAAACCACGAATCGTCCAGCGGAACGCTCAAGTAGTCCTAGATTTCGTCGCGAGGAACGCCCAATGTACATAGGCGTGGGCGTGGTGGACGTCTGTCCATTTCTCGTATTCGTACTCTCGACCTGCTCATTTTGCGAGTATGAATTTGACTTTGCGCAGGTCGTTGGACGGTGTGAGCATAACCGTGACCTCGCTGACGTCTTTTTTCCACTGCGTGCCGCCGCTGTCGTTCAAGCGCTGCGTCCCCCATTCGATTCGCCGCACCAGCTGTCGACAGTGCCGGTCGCGTGCGTATGTTTATTATCCGCGTCCACGCTCTCGTTCTGCACGTTGTCGACGATCCAGACGCGGGTACGCCAGCGCATATCCATCCACCGCGCACGCTTCCATTCTCATCCTCGCTGCCGCCGGCGAAGACGCTTATGCGCCCGCTGTCGATGCCGCCGGCGTCGTTGTTGACATTGACAAACACTACGGGCATCCCCGTCGCTCGATGCCGATACCGATACCTCCTTGATCCCCCGGCCGTTCTTGTCGATGCCCCGCTGGTGGCACGCGCTCTTGACGGCTCGCGCCAGACGCCGCCTCTCCTAGTGCCGTCGTCCGCAGGCTCGCGTCTGGCGCATGCACCTCTGATTGAGGACTTTCATCAGACTCTTTTGAACCCAAGAAATATCATTTTTTTTTACAAGGTCTGCAGGGGGAGTACTAACTATATACACGTATTATAGCAAGTGGTATAGATGATTATTTTCTGGAAAACTAGAGGAGAAACCCATCTACAAGTTCATCTTTGCCAACACATTCAGGTTGTTTGTGCATACGTATCAGAAGCGCTCACACCTCATCGCCCGAGACTGCTATGCACTAGTTATTTGTCTGTCTGTTCCATTTGTGATCTCGCCACGACCTGCTATGACCCACGAGATTATTTGAACATGCAGCTTCCGATTTAACCGCTCGCACCTTTGCGTGGTCAGACCGCGTTAGATTCTGCCTGAATCCTGCGACAAATATTCATCGGGATTGCCTGTTTCACCACGATGCTCTCTAGCAGATGCTGCCGCAACCTGGGACACAACATAAAAACACACCATTTCCGAAGATGAACGCTCGCACCTTATCACCGGAGATTTGTATCCACCGGTAATGTGGCAGCTCCGATTCCAAGAAGGAAGGGAGAGCGGTGGAAGTCTGTGCCGCTGTCTCTCCTACGGCGTTCAGTTCTATACTGTGCAAATATTCGGGAGCTGGTGCTGGTACTCTAGATTTACCCAAGAGCCATTGGACTACGTCGAAATCAGCGAACCGATACGCCTGACGAAAAAACGACATTACCACCTTCATGGGTCGCATGAAGCGAGAGGTGACTCAAGCGACTGGTCACCTGGGTTGGTGTCCGCATCACGTTGGTCTTCTTCAATATGAACTGCGAAATAAATCGAGAACGACTTGGTCCTTTGAATCGACGACGAGTTGACTTTTTCACGCCATAAAGCGACGAATAAGACTCCAGCCCTGTGGAAGAAATTCCTTCACGCTGAATGGTGACGTGCTGGTTCAATCGATACCTTGAAGTAACGCTGCTTCCCTATGATAAAACAAACCATTTGCTGAGTTAACGTTCCCAACAAACGTGAAAAAGGATCGGACGAACAACTTCGTTGACCACACCGGAGTACGACCGCCTCCCACGGTTTTAAATGACTTTCTACGCGTCAAAATTTGCAAACGCCCGAGGACCTGCCCAACACTGTGTCAGAATATAAGCACTCTATCCGAGTCTGGCAATCGGCTCACGTCTTCAGTAACTCCAAGCTCCAGGTCTCTTACGGTGCGAGGCAATACAGGCAAATGCATGTTAATGATGTTATGATTGAACTCGCCGTCCAGATTCGTGTGGGGGGTAAGAAAAGGCGCAAATACTAGATGCGACGGGAAGTCACGAGCGTATGTTCGCGTTCAGGACTTGGACCCAACTTTCGCCGCAACTTCCATCGAGCGCGTTCAACTAACCATAAAAGGATCTCTTCATTCAGATTCTGCTCTGCGAAAAAACCATTGCGCGAGGGCGAGGAGGAAGCGCACCGAGACCGAGTGCATTTGACGAGACGCTCGAATTTGCGCCGGACGTCTCGCTGGGCACACCCGCCGGCTCTCGCTAGTCACGCCGGCCCTCCTGAACTCTTCCCACGTCCCCTCGTTTTCAATACTTACATACGGCGTTCCCGCGTTCTGGTGCCGAGATGGGAGTCACGAGAACATGAAAACGCCTGCGCTGGGGCGTGGCCGTGTCGCAAAGTTCCCACTCACCGAGCATTCTCGTTCCCCTGGCTGAATCTTTGTGGGCCTCCTCGCATTCACATGGCCAGAGGGCTGCCAGTCCAAAAATGTAGCTGCTACATATTTGTGCGTTCCGGCGGCTATTGATATGGTAGCACTTTGGTTCGTCGGGGGTTTGGTGCTAACCCATGGTCGCTGGGTCTGTCGGATAGCCAGGAACTCTTATACGACGTACAATCTACCGCGCCGCCTGGAAGTTCTGGAATCATCGTTCGAGAAGTAAATCCATTGCTCCCAGCGCCTATAACTCACTGCCTCTTCATGACCGTCCGTATCAGTGGCACCAGATCTCCGATATTAGCGGAATTCTTCCAGGCGCTTAAAAGTCCTTTAAAGCCTGCTCAGGTGCCTTGAGTCCCCAGCATGGGTTCAATTGACCACATTGCGACCTTGATCAAGCTCGGTCGGACGCTTCATAAAAACTTTAAAAAATTCAAGAATGCAGACAAGGATCTGAGTAAACTCGACAGTCAACTCGACATCAGTCTTTTCGTTCTGGAGACGTTTCAGACGGTTATACGCGATGGAACAAATGGCCTTATCCGTGACCAGAAAGATCGGATATCGTCCCTGTTGGTTCATTTGCAAGGTCTCTTCGATAGGTACCCGTTTACTACCACGTCCCAAATTTCTTGCCTTGAATATCTCTGCTGACAGGCTGGAGAGAATGTTTTCTCGCTTCCCTCACGATGACAAATTGAAGTTGAAGTTGGGCGATAAGGTTCGATGGACATTTGGAGGTAAAAGTGATTTCGAAGACATCCTTCATGAGATGGAGCGCTGGCAGGCGCGGCTGCGGGATGTAATCGAGGCTATAAAATTTCTTCAGGATCCGGCAACAGGTGGGGAGCGAGCACTTTACAAGAAATTGTTCGAATTGGGTGGGCGTGGGGTCTCTCATGCGGACATGGTGGACGATGTATTCCACAGGCGCATTGGTAAGCAGACGTTCAGCCTACTAGGATCAAGTATTGAGACGCACCACAAGATGCTCCAATTCCAAAATTCAAGGACTGGAAGCCGGATTTTAAGCGCATGGTGCATTCTCCCCATCATCCCAACTGCGGATTCATCTGGACTGCCCAGACGTGGGTTTTTATGGAGACTCGACGTTTCGATAAATATGCCCCGCAATCAGTAGATGACGTTCGTCTACTTGCTTCCGCGCTGGGAAAGGTCGATACGAACTCCATGTACATCCTTCGGTGCCTGGGAATGGCTCGCGACACGCGGGATCGGCGGGACAACCGATATGTACTACTCTATGCTGTCCCGAATCAGCTGGCGCGGAGGACGAACTGGACTCTTGCAATGGCCATAGACAACGAACCCAAACCCGCGCTCAATGTTCGAATCAGATATGCTATCGAGATTTGCACGGCGGTCATGTTTACCCACTCCTCCCGTTTAGTGCACAAGTCAATCTGTCCCGAAAATGTCCTGAGTTCGTGTCACCTCCTTTCAGCTGTCAATCGCACTTACCTGACGGTCTAGTCCTTCCCCATGCCGCGAATGGCTCCACGATGCAGACAGCTTCGACGTACCTCGTTGGATTCGACGCTGCCCGATTCGACGAGCCTGAGGGTGCAATTCCTCCACGTGCCAATGGATTGCAGATGAACAGTAACCAAGCGCAGGAAATACTTCCGAAAAGGAGGTGGTATCATCATCCCGCAAGACATGGGCACGGGCGTGTTGTCCAGTTTGGAATTCGCCACGACATGTACAGCCTTGGAGTCGTATTGTTGGAACTTGGGATGTGGACGCGCCTCCAACGAATTCTATCGATGAGTGCGTTCACTCGCGGAGAATTCGATGCCAAGAGACTGCAAGGTGAACTTGTGCGCGGGGCGAGGCTACGATTGGATGGGGAAATGGGCTCCAAGTACATGGATGCCGTCATTTGTTGTTTGGAGGACGCTGGAGGGCCTAAAGCGACGGAGCGGCAGACGAGGGAGGTTTTCTATGAGCGGGTTTTGAGACAGCTGAGGCAGATAGTCGTGTGAGGTTGAGACTCCATTATTGTGACCGTTGCAGTACATGCTCAGTCGCGAGACAGATGTTCCGCTAGTAGCATTCCCCCCCTCCCATCCTTCGCACTGGCGGCCGTTATCGTGGCCGCGAGCGGCCTTTGGGCTTTGTCAGCATGCCTACGACGGTCTGGTCGTGAACGACTCGGGAGCCTTGCATTAGAGGGAGATTGTTCGGAGAGTGTTCTCGCGGATACAGTTCAACACCGCGAGCTTTATCGCTCGTCGCCACTTATTTCACCTCTGTGTTACCATTGCGGTCGCGTGTGTGACGCGACCAGGCAACCTTCAGATCTGTTTGACGATGCCAAAATCCTGCTGGCTGGCTGAGCGCTGAGCACCGACGTAGATGTGTACGATGGTATAAGCAATGATGAGAAATAGCCAGAATATTATACATCTATGAATGAGCTGTGAATCGTCGACCTCGCTGGGTCGACAAAGAAATAGGTACAATTAGAGGAAGATTCGAGAGGTACTTGAGTACTCAATTGGACGAGCTAGGCAAGAAAGTGAATGCCTTTCCAAGCAAAACGGATCCATCTTCGATGCAGACAAACCGTATATATGCGAGCAAAAAATAGCGGTATAGCGTTAGTATAGCGAGTGCCAAAAAGTGCGGATTTGTCTACGTGTCGTTCTTCAGTTGGTCCCAGGCGGGAAGGTCGAACATCGCAGGCAACTCCTCCCACGATTTCTTCCTACCAGCAGTATTCGACTCGAGGACATATTTGCAACACGTAGCACACATATACGGTTTCCAAAAGTCGACCTCGAAAAGGAAAAAAAGATCCAACGACTCCCTTGTCCATGCTCAGTCTAAACAGGGTTTTGCGCTGAGCGCCGCAATGACTAGGGGTCCGGCGGCCTGGGTATTGCCATTCAAGGAAGAAGGCCGCCGCGTAATCTGGTTGGTATTGTTGTGACAACAGCTTTTCGCGGGCAATGAGGCATCGATGTAGGTCGAACGGAGCCAGTGAAGCCGATGCTTTGTCCGCCTTTGGGAGACCATTGATTAGCGTTTTCTGTTGAAACATCAGATATTGTGGTCGAAGAATCCTTCTCGTACTTACTGCTGGATAGCAGCTTGCACGGAAGTATGCAACAGGAAGAGCAGGTAGTATGTTGTTCTCTCGCACCAGCGTCAGCAAGTCGAATGCAAAGCCAGGGTAGCCCGTAATACGTGTCGGTGTGTACGACCCACTTTCATGATCAATCAGAGCGTCATATTCTTCAAGAGTCGCAGGAGTCTCGAACGTTATCCGTGCCTTCGCTGACTCGAAAATGGTCTGAAAATCGTACTTGCGCCCCAGCCGAATGAGAGCACCGACGGTCACAAGCGGGAGCGCGGCTTGGCCTAGAAAATGCCTATTTTCCATGTCAGGAGGAGCACAACCGAAAGATATGGCGCACACACGGGTCATAAATCGCCGTCAACAAGCATTCAACATCCGCCACCGAATCCGGAAGCTCAACAATCGGGTTCCCGTCGACAGTGGCCTGGTGCGTGGGCTGAGGAAGGCGTTCCAAATCATGGAAGAATGGAGAGTGCTTGGATAAAATGCTCCAATGCACGCGAAACTGGGTGTTCTCGGATTGCAGGACCACGCAGCCGTCCTTGTACCAGATCTTTGAACGCGTTATTGACGTACTTTCGGTGCGTTTGCGTTTCGTGGGAGGATGACATGGTGGTAAGAATTGGAGTGGCGAGACATAGGCGCTGGATCAGTCACGTCAACAGGACCACATAACGCGTGAGCACGGTTCTTTTTTTTTTTTTCATATTTTCGCGGTCGATATTGTAATCCGCGTATGATATATTCTGAGCACTTTAAATGGGCTCAGAAAATCTGAGGAAAATTTCCGCACATCGGGTTCGCATTCGCGACGCTCGTTCAACCTCAGAATGAGATTCCGTCGGGTCGACGCACTTGTCCACTGGAAACGCGGTCGTCTAGTTCAGAGTATATTATACTTACATACAGAACCCGTCCTCGGCTGCGATGCTACTTCGGCCTCGAGGACGACGTCCCGCCAACACTCCGCAGCGAGATCCGATATCGAAGTTGTGGTCTGCACCCGAATTTCAGTTGCGGTCAGCTCCAGTGCAAAAGTCTGAGGACAGCTGCACAGAACTCTGCGCGCAGGCTCTATTCACTTTTGACTTGCCGTCTCCTGTTCGCCGGTCCCAAACCAAATGCCTTCCCCAGTCGACGCGGTTGATAGCCAGGAAGAGAGAGGGGAGAGATGATGAAGCGAGGTGACGGAGACGAGATGTCATGTGGGTCTAGCGAGTTCCTTCTGCGGAGGACTACGGATAGCTCGCATTAACGGATCAACGTCGTTGTCACCCGGCCAAAGTGCCCCACAGGGTGAAGTTCATATCGTTGGTGAGGGTAGGATATGCATTGAACAACCAAGGGTCGCCTATGAGCTTGAGCAGACGTTTCGCTTTGGAGTCTGCGAGAGACTCGCCAGCTTGAAGCTCATTCTCTCCGTCCTCGTGAACTGAGGTGCGAATCCCGGCTGCGATGACCTCCAGTTCCGGCTCCAATTTCTCGACACCGCCAGGAACAAGTAGTTCCAAGCTCTTCAATCCCGCATGCATTGCACAGTAAACGTACAATTCATGCAGAGATTGGCTCGTGGCTTGAAACGACGGCGACTCCTCCAACTCTTCCTTCCACGAGGGGGCGCTCAAGAATCCGTGCGTCGCCTCGTTCATGCTGAGGTGCTGGGTTCTATCCACGTATTCCTGGGATCCAGAATCGTCTTCTTTGGTGAAAAATTGAGGTTTTTCATCGCGAGAGAACTTCATGTAGTTGAAACTGTTGATGTCGGGCATGCAATAAACGAACCACTTGAACCGGATGATGCTGCTGAGGGGTTTATACCGGGGAAACGGGAGGTAGGCGAGCTCTAGGGAGTGGTGGAAAAGCTCGCCGTAGATTGCCCAGGACAGCAGCGCTGTTTCGGGGTCATTGGACACGGTCATGCCATAGTAGCTTGCCGGGCCCGCCGTTATGTCAACGTCCCGATTCAAAGGATTAATCACGTAGCATTTGTAGGTATATAATCGGCGAATGTCGTCCATGGAAAGCCCCGCGACGTCAATCGCTAGTTCGAAGAGCTTTTCGACGCCGCCGTGAATGGCAGCTTCCAGGAGATATCGGTGGTGTTCTTCTTCGACTACCCAGTCCGCCAGTTGGCGTGCAGTAGCGGCAAGGAGAAGATGGGGGTGCGGGCGGAAAAATATACGGCCAGAGTCGGCCGCAAGTCGAAGGACGATTTTTGGATTGGGATTGGAACAAGCGCGGAAAAGCGTGCGGCATGTCGAGAAGAGAGAGAGAAGATCCTCGATGGAATGTAAATGTTGTAGCAGGTCGAAGAGGAGCTCTAGAGGAAGCATATCCAACGACATACCAGTCATGTCCAAAGTTCACGTTGAGCCGAGGCTCGGTATTTGCCGAATTGGGATCAATTGAACTTCACCTGCTCCTCATCGTCTGATGCTGGCTTCGTTCCTTGCATCCCATGCAACCCAGCGCGCGTCTCTGCGACTATTTCCCTCAATATCACTCGATTCTCAGCAGGAAAGTGGGCCTTCAAATTGTTCCAACGGAGACTGAGTCTCGATCGCCGTGTCCATTCTCCTAGCTCTTTCGAACAAGTACCTACGAGGACTTTGATTCCATTTTCTCGGAATAGATTGTACACAAATATCTCTCTTCTTCTAACACCGGCCCTCGCCTGCATTGCACTTCTCTCCGGCCAGTACCTTGCCGCTGTCGTGCGCGGCGGCCCGGAGACCCGGAACCTTACTTGGTTTTCGGTATTTGCCGAAGTCGCAGTGATCCTACTTGACCTGCTTCAAGTTCCTCTTGCTCGACTCGTCGTCGCTGCCTCACAACCAACCGGGCGGGCGTCTCTGCGACAACTCCTTAAGTATATATATATATCTTGTCAGTTGGTACTAAGTACGTTATACGCTTGTTCCAGAATGCTACCTTCAATGTCACTAACTCACTCTATCTAGACTTGGGCCGCTCCACTATGGACCCAATGATGAATATCCTGTATAACCCCGAGAACAGGCAGTATGATGGTGCCAATGCTCCTGTTTTTGATGCGGACGCTGCACTCGCTGCATACTTCTGGCTTCAAGCGAACCAGATGTCGTTTGCCCCGCCGCTCCACCCCGCATATTTTGCTCCTTCTCAGGCACATCCTCATGACAGGGGAGGTCCTGCTCCGCTAAGACCTGCGAGTATGGCGATCCCTGCTTCATCGCAGAGCAACTCTCCCGGAATGAGTTTCTCGCGCGATAACCTCAGTTCTACCGCTCCACGGCCCCAGCCTCGTCGGACCTCGTCCCAAGTGCTACCACCACCCTCGGACTCATCATCGCGGTCCACGCAACTGTCCAGGAGATCTCACCAACATAACGGTCCCAACGACTCAGACTCCGACTCTGATGGTACAGCCATCACGTCTCCTGGTCCCACTTTGCGGACTGGGCAGAATTCCTCCCAGAATCCCAGTACATCTGCTTATGTTCAGCAGTCTCCACAAATGAACCAACTTTCACCTCCTCCGAGCTCATCCTTGCGTCCAGCGTACTCTCAGGCGAGTACATCCTCGCGACCTCCGCAACCACCTCCGATATCAAACCACCAAGACTTATCTTCGCCTCCGAACACATCCTCCACAGCCATCATGTCTGCTAGGCAGAATTCCCCTCAGCATCCCAGTACAACCGCTTGGGCTCATCGATCTCCGCCAATGAACCAGTTTTCACCTCCCGCGAGCACATCCTCGCGTCCAGCGCACCCTCAGGCGAGTACATCCTCACGTCCGCAACCACCTCCGGTATCAAATCACCAAGACTCATCTTCGCTTCCAAACACATCCTCTACAGCCACCATGTCTCCTAGGCAGAATTACTCCCAGCATCTCAGTACATCTGCTGGGGTTCAACAATCCACATCAATAAACCAGTTTCCACCTGTTGCGAGCACATCCTCGCAAATATACCCTCAGGCGAGTACATCCTCGCGACCTCCGCAACTACCTCCGATATCAAACCACCAAGACTCATCTTCGCCTCCGAACACATCCTCCACAGCCATCATGTCTTCCCAGCGTCCCAGTACATGGCTATCCTGGCGGCCATCGGAATTCGACGGGTCGCCAAACCGTTGGAATCCAATGGGCAGATTTTGAATTTTCTGGGTTTACCGCATCTTGCGGCCACGGATTATTGACCGAGGGGTCACTACTTCTCCTCCAGTTATATTTCATAATTTTTGTGTTCGGCCACCGGCATGGGAGCAAAAAGTGAACCTCCGCATATTCGAGCGTTGGGTCCTCCAATATAACTCTGCGCACGATGCCCCGGAGTGTGCAAGGCCTTGAACGTCCTCGAGCGCCCCATAGCTCTTGAGCTGATGATCGTCTCGTGCGGGAGGGCGAGCGCGCGAGGGTCTCCGTTTTGGTGGCGTGTAATGCGCGCGTCAGTGGCGGAGGGAATGCAATAAGGCGATCTGCGCACTGTCGCTCTTGAACAAGCCCTGCATGTCGCATCAAGCCATTGACATTTCGCGCCAGTTTCACAGCTTTGGGGCGAGTGCCTTCCCTGTTCCACGAGCTGAATGGTATTTAGCATTCGCATTGAAAGAGAGTACTTATCGTGTCTTCAACCAATTAAAGCGCAAAATTGGGTGCAAGAGTGGCAGTCAAGTCCTGGGCTGATTGAACTTTATTTCCTGGGTCCGTGCGCACAAGACGTAAATAAGAACCAGAATTGACCTTCTCGCTCTTGCTTTTGACTCTCAAGATCTCGACATGAAGTGCGGTTTTTTGAATGGTGCAAAAGCAAAGGTGCGTACTTGGATGCTCCATGGAAGCCTTTGTCTGACTCGTTCATCCAGCGCGACAAGACCAATCGGGATGATTCGGACAGAAAAACAGAAAGCGCCATGCTCTATACAACTATTGGCGACGGCGAACAAGTCTCCGAGTGTTTCTTTCATCAGGGCACCAAAGAACTGTTGATGAAAATCCCCAATTTCCCCCACCTCATGCTGCACGTCGCGACCCCAGCCTTTCGCATGGCTAACATTCCGGGAAAAGGAGCTGGCCTCGTCAGCATGCGCGCACTCAAGATGGGCGACCTTCCCTCCCATATGTGACAGAAGGCTGGCTTGTTGTGCGAACGCCCCCTCTTTGTCGGGGCTCGAGAGATGATTCTCCCCAGGCCGCCGTCCTTGACCGAGGAGCAACTCCGCCGGTATCACCTCCAGAAGGCCGAAGAACTTTTCGAGGGCTCAATCGATCGCATGCGTCCCGAGGCCAAAGCCGCATTCATGGCGCTGTGCAATTGCCATAAGGAAAAGGAGGACGTCAACGACCCACTCTTTGGTTGCGGTCCGCTCCTGGGCATCGTAAACACCAACGGCTTGTCCCTCGACGGCCTGCGCCCTGGCATGCCAGACGAGACCAAAACATACAGCGTCGTCTGCAAACACATTTCGCGTTTAAACCACAGCTGCTCACCCAACACGATGCCGCAGTTCGACGACCCCTCGTTCTCCTGCCGCCTCTACGCCGTGCGCGACATCGCCGTGGGCGAAGAGCTGACCTACAATTATATCAGCACCGACGACGTCCTCCTTCCAGCCGCGGCGCGCCAGGCCGTGCTCCAGTCTGCGTACAACTTCGTGTGCTCGTGTCCGGCCTGCGAGGATCCGTCTACGTCCAACCCGTGCCGCGCAGCCATCGCCGTCTTCGCCGCCGCCTATCCCCGCGAGCCACAACTCACTGTCGATGCATTTAGTTTCCTCGACGACACACGCTTGGCCGCATGCCGCAAGCAGGCTGCGTTGATCGAGCGCGAGGGCCTGGAACATCTTCCGGTGTACTTCAGCGTTCTCAAGATGTTGGTCGAGGCGAGTCTTGCGCGCGGGGACGTGGACAGCGCGTTCACGTCGGCGCAGAAGCTCGACAAATCCCACTGGATTTCGGCGTGCGACGCTTTGCAGGATAACCCGCTTTGGCGCGCGGTGGTGGATACTATCATTCCGAACTTCCAGGCCCACCGCAGAACTACACGCGGATGAAAGCGCAGGTAAAGGACTACCGCAGGGACGGCGAGATGTGGCGCAAATGCGGTCCACTGTGATTTCGATTCCGCCGAGTTCATTCTTGAAATTGTGCGAGTATCAGTCGTGCTCAGGCTCGCAAGTGTACATTCTTCCTGTTATTAGTATTCTTTGCGCATACGTACAATTATCGTTTACAAGGCGAGGCTGATCATGAATGCGTGCCACGTGCGAACTCGATGTACGATCCGTTATAGCTTTCCTCGAGGTACGTCCGCTCCTTGATCACGGTTTTCGCGATCTTCCGGATGAACAGGAGTCTATGAAGGCGTGCCATGAGCTCCTGTGATTGCTTGCGACGCGCATCCCAATGCCCCGCGAAATGAGCGCGAGTTGGACAGGTAAATTGGTAAAAAGGAAATAAATACGCGTTATTTGGACTTGTGGACGTGATTGATCGCATTCAAGTAGACTTGCAGAAGTTGCCACTCTAATTCTTGCCACCATGTCGTCGCCTCCAGCGAAACGCAAACGTACCGAAACTATGTCAATAACGCGTTCAGAGATCTGGTATAAGGACGGTAGCGTCGTTCTTCAAGCCGAAAATACCCAATTTCGCGTGTACTGGGGCATTTTATCCCAACACTCTCCCTTCTTCCGTGACCTGGAGAATCTTCCTCAACCTCCAAATCAGCCCACCGTGGACGGATGTTCTGTCGTCGAGCTTCATGACTCGGCAGAGGATGTCGAATACTTGTTGAAAGCGCTGTATGACCCGTCCGTACGCCTCGTCTTGCGGTTGTGCTCCTACTTACCAGGGAAGTGCTTATGTATGTAGGCATTTTTTAAGCCAAACCACGCTGCCGCTTGCAGCTGTCGGTGCTCTCATACGGCTGGGACGCAAGTACGATTTTCAGACCCTTTTCGAGTCGGCGAGGGCACGGATAACATTCGAGACTCCTACGACTCTTGAAGAATACGACGCTCTTATTCCCGATGGCGGGACATACAAACCGACGCGTATTACAAGCTATCCTGGCTTTACATTGGACTTGCTGACGCTGGTGCGAGAAAACAATATTCTATCGGCGCTTCCTGTTGCGTACTATCATGCAAGTCGTTCTCGCCCCGTAAGTGCCGGTTCGTGAGGGGAATTCTTGGACCAACATAATTCCGCAGGGAACACTACTCGATGGTATCCCAAGGACGGACGGAACTTTAGCCCTTCTGGCTCCGGTTGACCTCCGCCTCTGCCTCACCGGCCGCGAACGGCTGCTGTGCCAGCAATTCAAAGAAGAGCACACTATGGGATGTTTTGTAGCATCGCAAGTTCCAGGCTGCGGCCGTCCCGCAAAATGTCGTGCTAATCGTAAATGCGCATTTGATCGCTGCGTGGATGAGAATGTCGTGGACTCTTTGTACAACTTGAAGGGCTTCTCAGGCTGGAAGAAAGTTTTTTGTGCCGCATGCTACTAACATGCCTCCGAGGCAAATTCCGCTGGAAGAAAAAAAGCATGGGAGGAGTTACCTGCGATATTCGACCTTCCCGTCTGGGACCAGTTGAAGAACGACGTATAGATCAACAATTTTTTGATGTTCGCTGCGAGTTCGCTTGTATACTTCCCCTGTTTTTTGCAGCAATTATATCATGCAGCGTCAATGCATTGCTGGATACTAGTTATTTATTCAACACTTAGACATCTCACTAGAGATCGACTCGATGGGTTCTACACCGTTGCCTCTTCGTTGGACGCGAGATTCCAACCCTGGCTTGGAAATCATCCTCAACTGATTTTCGGCTGGTGATACCTTGCAGGAAATGACAATCTGAATCAGTTTGAGCAACTTCGCGCTATATTGCCGAGTCGCGCGTTCATGCGGCGGGAATTGGATATCGGTTAGCGGGTTGTGTCGAAACGGAGGTGACGCGTTATGTGGTCTTGTTGACGCGATTGATGGCTCGCGAATCGCCAGCGTTTAGGCCGTCGGCCGCTAATATACATTCAACTGGGCAAGTACTTAGTCGACTTCAAACTTTCTTGTCCTTGTCCCTTCAGCGTCAAGTCATCACCGAGGGTACACTCAAGTGGTGGCACGCGCTCGCTTCACCGCATTGCGCACCGCCGTCGAGGCATCACCCCAATTCCCTCTATTTCTCTGGCCGTTGTCGGTATGTTTCTTCTGAACCCCCGCGTTTTCGAGTACGTGGGAGTCCGCCGACAAATCTACGAGCGATGCACCCGCAAGGAACTTCCGGCGTGCGAGGGCTTTCACGTCTGAGAGCGCATAGTAGCTGTAGCTCTTGCCTGAATTGGGGATCGACTCGTGTGGGAGGGTGAGCATCTCCGCTTCGGTGAGCTTAAAAGCCCCTTTTGCTAGGTGGAAGATGCGTGAGTGGCGTTGTAGGGAAGAGAATGTCCTGCGCACCGTCTGCTTTGAACAAGGCCTGCATTTCGTGTCAGTTTGGAACGAGTGGCGATGGCAGGCGACACAGCACGACGCGAGCTCACCAACGTCCCAAGCGGCCATCGCATCCGCTCGTCCCCCGTCCACGGCTTCAGCCCCGCCGCCCACTCCTCCTTCTTCTCCTGCAGGACTTCGGTCGCACTGCGCTTGGTCTTGGCGGCCTCTTTCTCTTCGGGCGTGACCTGTTTCTTGTGTTCGCGGTCGCGCGATTTTTTTCGCGGAGGAGTCTGTGTAGTTGCAACGCATTGTTGAGCGGTAGGTGGGCATTGAATCTCCGTTGGCTCTAAAATCGACGTGAAGTTGAGGAGAGTGGCCAAGTAGAGAGTTGGTGTAGAGGCGAAGTCGCAAAATCTTCCTTTTGTCGCGACTCTTTTGTAACCCTTGCGTTCGCTTTGTTCTTTACAAGTTACCCCGGGTCATGGATTTTGCTTGGACAGATGCTTTGTGTGCGCGCGCACGCGTTGCGCACTCAATGTGACATGTTCCCGCTTGGAAGCTTCGGTATTCTCCAGAATCTAGACGCGGAATGAACCACGCGCATTTTTTGTCTCGTTGACGCGATCTGCGGTAGAATAGCTCAGAGTAGAGGTGATTGGCATTGTTTTAGTCTCTCCCCGACAGACTCTTCAACATATACCGACTCATTCCTCGTTATGTTGGCATTTTTCCGAGACATGATTTCGAGAACCGTAGTGGGCGTGAACAAGAATTTTTTTCCAAAAAATATGGAGGCTACTGAACACCCTTTACAATATAAAGGAATTGGTTCTTGTGTGAAAGCCCGAGACTTTTGCCTGTGACGAGCTTTTGCATGTTATTGACATTAGGAATCGTGCCCCGCCATTTGTTCTCCTCCGCCGGGAGCACAAACTCCACCCCGCCAATGCGCTGTAACATTTTTCGCTCCATAAGTGCTTCCTCCTTCTGGTACGCAGTGAACAGCGCAGGGACCCCGAGGCGAAGGATCGCCTTGACTGATTTCGTCCACGGGCCAACATCAACTTCACTGAAGCCGGTGTTCAAGCCCACGACAAGATCGGGTTTGGCCGCAGATGAACTCTGCAGAATATAGTCGTGATATGGCAAGGTCGAGAGCACATTGAAGCGCTTCCGGCCCTTGGCCTGGCAGTGCGGGCATGCCCAGTTCCGCGTAGGATCCGTGTAGTCCAGTATCGCATTTGGTGAGATCTCCGGGCCAACATAATGCAGTTTTAACAGCTTCAACTTGGGAAGATGATGGAGGAGCTCTTCCATGAGGCCTAGGCCGTCGATCTCATAGCTCGCAGCTCCCACGAAATGGATCGTTAAATTCCCCCGCTGCGCAACGTCTGGGAAAGCCACTTCAAGGCCGTACATGACAGTCGCAACGAAGCTGGTACCTTCGAGGACGACACGTTGAAGCGCATCCCTCGCTGTGGCGCGATTCGGATGAGATCCGCCAATCTCGTCGGTCATCGGCTTCAAAAGTTCGCCCAGGGTAGGGTGGATGCGACGGAGGTAGTCTTTCCAGCCTGTTAATTGGATGAACGGAATGTGCGATCTGCGAGGTTCTGAGTGAATGATGATTTTCCGAGCGCTCTTGCGGGCGAGAGCATAGTCGATGAGGACACGTTCCGCAGAGAAGAGATTTTTGAGCTCGGCACAATCTTCGGGAGTATGCCAGGTCGATTTGCTGTCGGATTTCGCATGGTCTGGGCACCAATGAACAAGTTTGCACGAAGGGCAGGAGTCAAAAGTGATCGACGGCGACCACTGGAACTCGGTGCGATAGCAAGCGACACAAGTAATTTCGTGGCTGGCTCAAGGTAGTCAAAAAGAAATATGACAAAATGTTGCATGCTAATACTTACTTGATATACATCGAATTGAGGGCTGGGAAGGTTTCAACCTTCATTTGCTACGACGACCAAGACTAAGTGAAGGAACGATACAATAAAAACGAGGTGGCTCCTACCGAATACACTATGTACCTTTGAAGTTGCAAAGTCGTCAAACCCAGCGCCGAGTCTTGCGCATTGCATTGCTGGAGAGAAGGACACTGTCGTTTGTGGACGAGCTTCCAGTCCATGTTTTGGCATTGAGCACCGCCTGCGAAAATGAAGTTGAAAATCAACGAGCATGGTAGACAAGTATTGTTGTACAGTATGCCACCCGTCTGCACCCCGAACATTTCTGCAAGGATTTGGATGTTTGGAAGCAATAGGCACAGATAAGAAGTTTAATTTGGGTCGTAGTGAGAGGAACGTAAACTTTGGGAGGAACTTCGCGTTCTGCAGCGCTCGCAGACAAGATCATGAGCGGGTGGGACAAGGGTGGGATTGCACAAAGACTCTTTTTCGCTCTGAGATTGATCTGAGACATTGTTTGGTCCGCATGTGATCCTGCAGAATCACGTGAATTCATGTTGAAAATTTCGAATCTTCAGTCTTCGCCGTGCAAGTTGCAACTTGTACATGAGTGATGAGTTCCAGGCCGATGGGCTCGTTTTGTTACCTTCAGTCAGCTTTGCTTGTTATTTCGTGTTCTTGAATTTGGGGTCCACCGACATCTTCACCGATTCCGTCTCCGAGGGACTGAACGTGTTGTCTTGAGTTTGTCTTCTCCCCAAACCATTTCCAACCAGACATGATATAATTGGAAGTATATAACTTGGTGATCAGAACGCACAGCGTGAATCTACACGTCGTCGTTGAGCTGGTCCCAGACTGAAAGGTCGAATATCGCAGGTAACTCCTTCCACGTTTTCTTCCTACCGGCAATAGTTACCTCGCGAGCTCGCGTGTATCATGTGGCACAGATAGCCGTCTTCCAAACCCGCTCATAGTCAAACTTGTAGAAAGATTCGATGACATCCAACGCCATCCATGTATGTCTCAGGGATGACTTTGCGTTTGCGCCACAAGTTGCAGGAGTGCTGTAGCCTGAACACTACCATTAGGAAGACGCCCAGTGTGTATTGTAGTTCGAATGGCTGGGATAGCGCGCCCAATGAGACATCGACGCGTCAAGTGGAACTAGTGGATGTCAATGGTCCGTCGTTCTTTAGTAGAAACAGGGAGCGCCGATAGAATATTGTTCTCTCGCAGGTCGATTAGAAAGCCATCGCAGTCTGCAATACGTATCGGTTTGTATTTCCCATTGATGATAAGAGCGCCGTATTCTTCAAGATTCTCGATTGTTATCCGTGCCTTTGCCGAATCGAGAATAGGCTAAATCATACTTGCGTCCCAGACGAATGAGAGCGCCGACAGCGGTAAGCGGAAGCGCGGTTTGGCCCAGAAAAAGTCTACTTGCCGAATTAACAGGAGCGCGACCAAAAGATAGGAAGCACGGACTGGCCATGCAGTGCCTTCAGCAGATATTCGGCGTCTTCCACCGGAAGCTCCACAATAGGACACCCGTCCACGATGGGCTGGTTCGAAGGCTGAGGGAGGCTCCGGAGATTGCGGAAGAAGGTAGCGTGGTCGCACAAAAATTCCAGAACACGCGAAATTGGCTTCCAGCTTGCAGAACTACGCTCCCGCCAGTGTACCAGATATCGGAATGCGTTATTGGCGTAATTTCAGTTCGTTTGCGTTTAGCTGAAGGCGACGACATGGTGGCAAGAATTAGAGTGGCATCGATTGGCTCCGAGTAACGCTGATCAGAAATATTCAAATTGAAACTGTGAAGATAGATCTTCCATCGCCGGAAGTTCTGAGCACGCCCACCCAGAGGCTATCAAGTATCGCGAGTCCGGTCGAATATCTCCAAGACCTCTTCGCGACCAACTTCCCAATCTTCCTGCGTGTAGAACTCGTCCTGCAAGTGCCCCCCATCTTCGCTCACGGTGATACACGAAGCTGCATCCGAACTGGAGCCGTTCTCATCCGAGTCGGGAGCATACTCAGAGCTTCCTGAGTCGTCGTCTTCATCCTCCAAGATATAGTCGTCGCTTGTGTCACGGTCGTTCCGAATGAATGCTGCGCCATTCACCAGAGCTGAGTCCGTAAACTCCAGAAAAGCAGTGACACTATCGTCTGCACCGCCGTATCCACCCTGTGATTCCTCCCAATTTGGAGGGATGCTTCGAGGAACATATCGAAACCGCTTCATCGTGGCTTCCAGATTCCGCCAGCACAACAGAGCCGGAAAGGCGCCATTCGATGATTCAATAGTGTAGAAAGGTGGATCTTCGCACGTGAAGGTGTCGATAAATCTGACTCGTTGATGCGTCAAGGACGCAATAGAGCAGGCTACAGAGATGTGCTCCAAACGGGGGCAACGGTTCAGCATTTCTTGGTCAAGGGAGTAGATTCTGAGGAATGTTATAGTGGGCCCATATGCATGAAGCAGCTGTCTGACTCCAGCAGCGCATGTGTGGATGTAATCGTTCTCCAGCCATAATCGTCGTGGACGGGCTTGCCATTTCTCTGGGAAAACCACGGATTCCGCAGTGAATCCCAGACACAGATCTTCCAATCTGGGGAAAACAAGAACTGAATAATCTTCGCCATACGCCGCCGGGATGGTGAAGGTCAACGATTTGAGGTTTTGGGAGAGGTGAGCCAGAGAAGGAAGGATAGCTGAATATGGAATGAGATGGCTATACTCCAGAGATGTGATAGATCTAGAATCTAGTATGGTAGGAAGAAAGCGGGGAAGGTTCGGGATGCAGAACGTTGGGGAAAACCCGATATGCAAAAGACTTGGGCATAGTTCCAAGATCCGCTCGGTTTCGTGTTCGTGGAGTTTAGAGTAACCGCGAGGAACGAAGCAATTCATGTCCACATGCTTCACCAAAGAACGAAGTTCCTCTCGACCCTCGAGCGCGCGTACAAATACCGGCAGCTGGGTAATCCGACGCACAGTCACCCTCTCATAGAGCAATCCAGTACCAACGCGGTTCCATGACTTGCAAACGCCGAGAATGGAGAGCTTCATCTGCAAATCCACAAATGGAATATCCTGCGGAAACGATGCCCACGAATGTCTCTCGTGGAGTAACCATGAGGGTGGCAGAGCATGGTGAAAGATGACCAGTAGAATCTCATCTGGAAACGCAGCATAATCGCTTCGGCAATATGTCTGGCGGTACAAACGATGAGTCTTTTCAAATGCTCGTGAATAAGAATAAGACCCGACTTACGCTCAACTGCATTGAAAGAACATGGTTTGCGTGTTTGAGGCGAGAATTTTCTATTTTCAGCTGCTCCAACTCGATTCTGTCCAGGTAGGCATTTCGCAAATCGGCGGGGAGAGTTTCTGGATCCTCCGCAAACCGCATAGACGCGAGGTCCGGTAGTCTGAGCATTGTGCAAGGGCGGCCGGTTGTGGAAAAGCAAACCGTGACGGAAGTTGAGCTTGCAATTGATCGGTCGTTCAACTGAACGCCGGGTCTCTCTCCGCGAATGCCCAAGTTGCACCTCAAACGAACGCCGCAAGAAGAGGCAGACCACAGAGCCCGCAAAAGACTCAAACGCGAATCTAACCACAGGAAAAGCTCTGAGGCCTCCGGGAGTCGCAAAACAACCCGCAAATGGGACTCGAGTGACTCGGAGGGAGACGACGATGTGTACGGTCCCCATCCGCCACAGCCTGAGGCTGGACCATCTTCCAAACCACTCTCTCCGGACAATGCACATTCCGGGTATAAACCTGACTACGACGCAATCCGGGCAGAACTGGAGGAGGCTCGGTTTCGCGAGAAGATGGCAGAAGCGTTCGAGGATGACGACCGACTCGATTCGCTGGAGAACCGAATGAATGAATACGCGCATCTGCCCGACCGATGGAGGACGCGGTCGTCTCATGTGGAATACGGCCGTACCGCCACGGACGATCTATTTAAGATGGATCCCATGCATATGGACGATGAAGAGTACGCGGAGTGGATTAGAGCGGGCATGTATAGGTATCCGCGCTCAATCCCTGTCCTTTCTGAACCGCTCACACCGCTGCAGAAAGACGCATGCGCAAGAATATGCGGAGGAACAGCAGAAGAAAGCGTCGCGAGATGCTCGGCGGGCCCAAGAGAAGGCCGCGAAAGCTGAAACTGAACGCCTCGCGAGGCTTGCCGAAGAAGAGCGCAAGCGGAAGAAATTAGAGAAAGAAATCCGGCGAGCGGATTACGCTCGAGAGGAATATAATTCGCGGTGGAAGGCACTCCTAGAACCTCCTTCCGATGCCGAGAATGCGCAGACTCCCTTGAGGTTCAGCGATATCCCTTGGCCTATCGTTTCTGCACATCGCCAAAAACCCGACAAGAAGAGATCCTCCGAGTCGCAGAATGGTCCACTAGTATCGCTTGACGATCTCACTGTCGACGCCATCGCTGCCTTCCTTGTCCCCTCGACACTTTCTGCGGAGGGAGAAACGGAGAAGAAACAGCGAAAGGACAAACTCCGAGAAACGTTCTTGCGTTTTCATCCAGATAAATTCGAAGGGCGGTTGATGAGCAGGGTACGAGAAAGCGACCAGCAGCGTGTAAGAGACGCCATCGGCGCCGTGGTAAGAGCACTCAACGCATTGATGGGTGCGGCATAAGGAGGATTAGTTGAGTAAATAAAGAGCATGTATGTACTAGTGGTATACAATTGGATTGTCCGACGACTATATATGACCGATCGACAGCAAGCAAATGCAAGGGCGTAAAGGCGTAAGGTAACAACAATCTAGCCTCGGAATGCCCCGCGACCAGCCATGTTGGACTCGCTTGGTGGCGGAGGCCCCCTTCGCTGCTGCTGCGGGTTTGGTCCCCACTGCTGCTGCTGCTGAGGGTTAGGCGTCATCATCCTTTGAGGACCTGGGGTAAATTGTTGTTGCGGGTTGGGGGTCATGCTGCGCATCGAGTTCGGTGTACCCGGCCGCAGAGACTGTTGTGATGGATATTGCTGGTGATACGACTGTGGCGGATACTGTTGTGGCGGATATTGCTGTTCATAACTCCCTTGTGGCCGATGAATAGGTGCTTCCCGCATCCCACCAGTCATCATCGGCTCTTGATACAGCGACGGTGGAGTTGAGATTGACGCCTGCGACACCCCTTGATGCTGGTAGTAGCCCGTTCGCGGGCTCAGCAATGGCTCGTTTATGGAGTCCATTCGTGCCAGCTCTATGTCACTGCCGATTGCAGGACTGTTGGGGCCACTCGCGAGGTAGTTTTCGTATCCAGGGAGTCGGGGTGTTAACGACGCATCAGTGGCATAAAAGTGCGACTTCGCATGTTGCAAAGACACGCTGTTGTCCCCGAAAATGGTGGTAGATGCCATAGATTGGTTGTCCCAGTCGTCTGCCCAGTTGCGGCGGTAAAGGTTGGGATCGTATTCGAGGTCGCGCTGAGCAGGAATATCAGGTCAATTTAACGCTGTGTAAAAGACAAACTTTACCTGGTCGATAGCCGCAATTTTGATGCCTTCCACGACCTGGGCCTCCATCTTCTGCCCACCATACTCCTGCAATTTGGCTTGGTCGCGGGAGATCTTGCCTTGATACACTTGCCCCAGTAGCCCCATCATGTTTGCGTGAAGCATTGGAGTGTATAAGCTCGAATGTAAAGCTAACAACGGGTAGATCAGCAGGTGGTCTCGTCCGATGCAGGCGGGCGTTACCTGGATGACCGAATCGATTTTCCAGTTTGTTAGCCCGGGCATCCGCGCGCTCAGAATGGATCTTGGCGGCATCGAGTTCTTCGGGTGTTGGAATGAAATACCGGAAGGCAGAGTCGAATGAGCGGTCGAGGTAGACTTTGAACCCCGCAATTATCAAAATTGGCGGCAGTGTCGATACCCATGTGAACGATTTGAACCCATATTGAAGACCGATGGCTAGAAACATGATATCAGCAATTTCACACTGGGTCAATGGAGAACATACTGAGTGTCATGAGTAGTTGCATCAGAATAACCAAGAACAAAAGTCGATTGATGACCACGTTCCATAACCGCTGTCGGTGGTTCAATATCGACATAAGAAATCAGAGATGACACCTACCCCTCCAGTTTCAACTCTAGTGACGTATACGAACATAAGCTAGGTTCTGGATTAGACGTGCAGCGATCAAAGGCTTTGAACAGATTCACCTGATACTTTTCAACGATGGAACTCATCCAGAGAACTATGGCGGCCGCCAGGGCCACGAGGGGTGCTATCGGAGCGAATACCAGCCCAACAGCTCCCATGAAAAGCTGTGAGAGCGTTACAGAAAGAAATACACGCCATTCGCAACAGACATACAATATTGGTACTGCGAAAAGATGTCAGTTACAACCGAGGGAAGCAAAAGTGAAACGCACTAATAGATAGCATACTGGAACTCGGGAGGTTGTGTCCAATCTCGGATGTCACGAGGCGTCCGCCCGAAAACACTAGTCCAAGGTTAGTTTCCTTCAGACAAGTCAAATAGTACGACTTGCCGGGTTTTGAAAGACAGCCAAACCAGGTTGACGATCTGCGCCAGGTCGAAAAGTACAAGGAACCCTCGCAGACTGAAAACATAGTCAATTGTATCTATCGATGAAAGGAACAATGGCTTACGGGAAAAAAGTTAGCCAGTAACTACTTTGATCGACTGAAAATGGACGTCAAGCGCGCATAACAAGAACGCAGCCAAGCTTACTATAAGTTCTATTGATTGTATCGGGAAGTTCTGACGAAATTAGCTTAGAGAGAGGCTCGGCAGTCAAACCGACCCGCTTACCATGCAAGTTGTTAATGATGTCGTTGAAGCTCTTCTTCCCGCCGATGGCGATTATAACCTGTTCCACGGACCCTGCATAATGGATGGGTCAAACGGCCAAAGGGGCAAAAAGGAGAAGACGTACGGAACATAACGCCAATCAAGGTGAAGATAAATAGCTGGCTGATGACCATAAACGAGAAATAACGTGCAACCACAGCGCGATCCAGTCTCGAATGCGTCAATGCCCCCATGTACTGGGACAGGGAGAATGAGTTATCCATGCAAAGTACTCGAATGAAGCAAACCTGGGAAAGCCGCCGCATGATAATGGGCAGGAAAAATCCGAATATACCGGAGACAGCGGGTGGCAGTATACCGGAGACGATGTTGAACGTGTTTTTGGACTGACTTTGCCAAACCTTGAGGAAATTAACGAAAGACGTCAACTGCGAAGGAAATCAGTGACGAGTGAGGCATGGGTCGAGTGACATACAGCAGCCAAATTGGCCAGAATGGAGATGGCGAACAAAGGAACAGTGTTGAAGAAACACACGACCGCAAGCCACACGAAACCCATCATCCGTTTGCGAGCGATTTCGCCGTCCGATTTGGTCATGTTCTCCCAAATGATGTCTTTTGGATTCGGCGCCAGAGCGATGTCTGTTCCCTTGGGGTGTTTGTCGCCAAGGAGCTTGGCAACTACGTGGGCGTACGGCACGGCCGCCATGCTCGCGAAACCGTAATTTTCCGGCTTGTGTTCGTGGAAGCGCTGACGATAGTCTTCGATAGCGGCCTCTGTGCGTTTCAATTTCTCCCTAATACTCACATAAGTGAACGCAACTTTCCGGAAACACAATCGCGTACGTGTAAAATTCGATGGCATCCCTCTTTGTGCCTCCACATCCGCAACAGCCCCCAATTCGTATAGTGGGCCGTTTTTTGCCAATTTTCCCCCCCTTCAGGTACCTCACGAGATAGGTTTCGAGCTCGCGGACCGTGTCATTGTGGTAATCGACGAGCTCGGGCAGTTTACCGACTTTCCGGCCGATGTGGACGCTCGTCGTTGGATACGGCACTCTGACCGAGTCGAATATTTGTTTGATACCGGCGTCGCTCTGGTTCGACTTGGGAACATGTCGGATTGTGAGGGTCCGCGCGTAGAAGGCTCCGAGATACTCTGGAGAGCGGAACCAAGCCCTCCGAAGTTTGACCATCTGGGCCCAGTTCACGTAGACACAGTACATGATGAGGAAGGTGATGAGGTATGTGACGGTGACATGAACGAACAAAAGGTTGCCAGAAACATCGCGGATGGTCATCATGCTGAGTATGTCCCGGTCGTCGCTTTCGACATTCTTGAGGTTGTAGACGATGTTTATGGGTATCAGAATGCCGCATGCAAGGCCTGCAATGCCCGTGAACAGCCACCGCATAAGTCGGCCGAAACGGAGGAACGTCGCAGCATCGAGACCAATTTTGTCGACGAGTTCCGGTTCTTTGGTGTGTATTAGTGGTGGAAGCCACCCGCATATAGAATCGTCTATCCGCGGGGGTCGCTTGGACTCGCCGACATGGTACTTGACTTTGGGCTCGTAGATGATCTGCCCGACGGTTATGCGTCGTCGTGACGGGCATTGATGGTGCTACTTGCCTTGTTCTTGGGGCGTAATAGGTTAAAAGCGATAATTGTACCGACCTATAGAGCAGGAGAGTGTAAGCGAAGACATGCGCAAATGAATGTGAGTGGAGCCGGGACGCACCGAAACAACACTCATGAGCAGGACTTGGGAGCCTACTGCCTCAGGAGTCAACGATTGGGTTTTTTGTTCAATGAGTTGGTTAGCATCATCTAAGGCGGACATGGTCGCTCGCTGAGCAGTAGTGTGAAAGAATGACGGAGGGTGGAGGAAAGAACAATTCAAATGATGGCTTTGTGACACTTTGGGCTCAATGCAGCGCAGTCCTCTTGCCCGGACCGTCCGAATGGCCAAACCAATTCCAAGTCCATCCGCACCCAGTATTCGATATTATTCGACTGAGACGGAGCTCTGCCGCAACTACGCATTTTATACCCTCGAACTCATCAAAACATGAGCCTGGCGGAGACAACGCGGCCCACTAAAAATAGGACATTAGATTTTGTGCAGTAAAGTAATTAGAAGCGCTTCGATTCTCTCGACCCTATTTTCTCTTATTTAGTACCATCATGCCCGCCCGAAAGCGAAAACGAGAGCCGATGTGGTTTGTGGGTAAGTAGTAACTGACCAACAGCCAAGCTGCTCACTTGGTGAAATCGAAGAAACGATACTCAAGGCCCAGCGCACCAAATTACCTGCATCGTCAACCAAGTCTTTCCTACAGAGTGAAGCCTGGGTCGGTTTCAGATTCGCCAGAGTCACTCAGGCAGCTAACCCCTCCGAATTCCTTTGCAGGTATACTACGTCAAGGTAAGATCAACTCTTCGACTGCTGCTGAGCGTTCACGAGCTATCAATCCCAGTGGGGGGGTTTTCCGGACTCTGACAACAGGTATGTTATTTCTTTTGCGCGGAAATCACTTAACTGGCATTTAGTTGGGAGCCCATTGGCTCGTTCTTAGCCTCGGATCCCAGCCCAGCCATAATACTCCGATTTTGGGAGCATGTTGGACCCGAGAGTTTCTTGATTAACGCTCCCGGATTTGAGGTGGTCCCCACTGAGGAGTGGATACGTCTGTCGTCTCAGTTGCCTCATTAGTTGTTTCTAATCATCCAATGAAGGAAAAGAGAAACTGGTCTTCGCGTCCAAGGTGCCGTTGGAGGAGATTGAAGCGCAGAACCGGAACCCAAAACGAAGGGTAGTTGTTCTCTCTCTCAAGATTGAACTGCCTCTGAATGATATTCAGCGGTCGGCTTCACCAGAAACACCGTCGCAGTCGCGGAATCGGAACGGGAAACAGAAGGTAGTTTACTCTCTCGAGATCGACCTGTGTCTGGAATATGTTTAGCGGTCGTCGCCACCGTCAACCTCGCGCCGTTCCGGTTCCAGATCCCCTCGTAAGGTGTCGTTTGCGACAGACACAGAGGAGCGTGTCATCCTTGGTTTGGATGAAGTGGAGAACACCGCGCAATTCTATAGTTCATCGCACCAACCTACTGCCGATCCATCCGATTCAGAGGATGATTTGCCCACTCCCCGAATTTCAACCGAAGAGGCTACTCCGGTAGCACTTCAGTCCTTCTGGCATTCAATGCACTAACTCTTTCTCAGACCCTTCCAGAGGATCCCGGACCGGAACCGGTACCTGAAGCCCCGCCGAAGACACCGTTGCCGTCGTTCTTCTCGCCGCCGTCGTCGCCGCACCAGGGGATTAAATTCTATGAGGTTCCTATTACTACGGGCAGCACGCTCGCGACCAAGTCGCGGCTTGCGACTGCATCGATGGCGCCCGGCATTCCTCGAGCCACGCCTGCCCCCCGAGACGCCTGCGCAGCAAACTGCTGACGCTGCACCTACGGACAACATCAACGCAGATTTAACACCGACGCTCGTGCCGGACCAGCATACCACATTGGAGGCTGCCGGGGAGGAAGGCCCGATGCTCACCTCGATGTTAATTGATGAGGACACCGCTTCGGCGGGTGTAAACACGAGTTTCTATGAACCCGACGAGGACCATTACGCAGGGTGAGCAGATCTCGGGCGTCTCAGTAGATGTCCTAATTCTTACATCGTCCAGACTGCGAAATGAACATGTTTCGCTCCAGAACTACGACGAGAAGTCCGATTGGTTCGACGTCGAGGGAGCCAATGCAGCCTCTTCTGACGAAACCCTCGATTTTTTGAACACAATTGAGTGCGCAGTCCTCTCATGAAATATCCCCTGTGCCTGATTTATATTGTGTAGGTTACCAACTTCAGTCGAGTGAATAATGCGCTCTTTTCTCTCCTGTTGTTCTGAATTTGAAAACCCAAAGGCGCGGCCCTGATTACAGACCCTCAAGGCCCATCTGTGGACCCGCGCCCATGTACGTGATCTAACCACCTCCTGTTCAATCTCTAACCTTGTGTCGTACTCAGGACAAAGTGGGCATGGAACGGCCAGCTGTCGGTCACTGTCAACGGCCAAAGTGAAGCCATCTGTTCGAAATGCGTGATCACAGATTCGACGGAATGCGCGCCTCCGCGAATCTCCGCCTTCGTGTCGTCGCAAAAGCCCCTTGAAATTCCGGCCTCTTACAACACTGAAGACATCCTCAGGTATGTCGATGGCTGCAAGTGCCCGCACCAGTTCGCACAGCTTCTTGCCGACGGTCCCGACGGCGAGCGGCTCGAAATATTCAGTCAATATTTGACAAGGAAATCCCAGGTTTGTTCCTCTTCGTTTACTGTTCCTAATCAAATACTGAACGCAACTTCACAGGCATGTATGATGCCGGCCCTATGGGACGGGGACGTACGTGGGGTGCTGCTATTTGTTCCACAGGAATCAAAGCGTCTACTGGACCATCTCAGGACGCCACCAGAGGTTCGAAACACCGGTCTAGTCGTTATCCTGCTGTTCGTCGATGACTCGCCCCCAATTGAGCATAAATATAAGAGAGAAATCCTTCAGCTCAACCGCAAGGTGGAACGTGCCCTCATGACCCCCGAGCAGTGGCGCAAGTCCCTTCGAGATGAGCGGGACTACCACATCAGTTTGCGCATCATCCAATTATCCAAGGCAATCCGCCACTACGCGTACACGCACACATCGACGGTGTGGTCCAGTAATGACGGCGGCCGGTTGGACCAAGACACCGTTCACCTTCTCCGAGTGCTCAAGAAGAGCCGCGTCGGGGTCGTGTCGCTGGCAGATACCTCGGCAGACATCGTGTTCATCCACGTCGGCGCGCTGAAGAATGTACACGAACTGCCGCATCTTGTGCAACGCCGTCTACGTCCTGAGGTTCGTTTTTGCTTATATGGTACACACAAGACCGTTCCACCTTCACTCTGGGGCTTTCACGAAATTTATCTGCTTGGTGTGTGGTCTAAAGTCCACGGTTCGCTCTCGCTAACCTGATACATAGGTGGTGCCGTGACCTTCACGCCGGAAGCGCTGGTGAACGATGCATGGGGTGTGCTCAAAACTATCCGGCTCATCCACGCGCACCCACTCTGGACCTGCTTTCTCACCCCGGAAGTCGTCGGCATGGCGGTCAAACTCATTCAGCTGCGCGAGGACGAGATGCCGGAGTACACGTGAGCGTGGTCCTCAGGTCTCTTCTCTAATGATCCGTTTCTCAAGCCTTGGATGTGTTATAGCGACACGCTGCCGTTTGCTTTCAATAATATTCTGAACGCAATTCGAAAGGACGAAGTCTTGCTCATGATGACTACACCACTCGACAATCTCGGGGATGAGGATGATAGAAATTGGGCGCTTACCAACAGAGTGTTCAAACCACGGACAGCGCCCGCTATTCTCGAGCACTGCATGAAAGCGTTTGATGCGGCCTATGGGTCGTCCCCGCAAGATCGCTGGGCGGCTCTCGCGAGAAGCGACCTTACGGCGGACATGTACCGGATGCAAACACAGCCTGGCGCTCGCACCGACTATCGGCGATTTGTTGTCCTCGATTCCAGCCTTGACTCGAGATGCAACTCGAGCGGGGTAAGCTAGTCTTCTTGCTGGACCTGTAATTTTGCTAAGCCATAGTCTAGATTGAATGGGCCACAGTTGGTTCATTCGACTTCAAGGACGACTTCACAACCGCCTTGGAGAAGCTTTCACTTGTTATTTAGGACTAAGCGAGACGAATGTGTAAATAGGCAGTATATAACATCTGAAGCGCACTTCCAAGAGTACGCTACGAACCCCTGCGGAAGACGCCCACAAACGCTCGACGCGTTGGATCGATAACTGCGCGGGAGAACATCGGCGAGAGATACAACGAGGCGCCTATCCGGACAGGCAGTAAAGCCTACAGAAACGGGTAGGAATCGCGTTGCAGTGCTCCCATGAACTACGGTACCTTTGTGGCCGCATAGGCAACAACGGCGTTTGCAACATCGCCGACAATGCGCTCTGAATTTATGTTATTCAGGCCGCCTTTCTCAAAGCCGAAGACACCATAGCGTTTTCCTACGCGCGCGGCCCACTGCTGGCCATCGTCGACCCATGTACTGCATTTCTGCGCGACCCAGTTGTCCTTTTCGGTGGGGAGGGGATGCAACGACGCGCTCGCCGACACCCAACGTGCGCGCAGTGTAGAAAATTCCAACAAGAGGAACAATTGCAGTGAGCTCGTGAAGAATGCCAAAAGAAAGAACGAGAGAGGATAGCGGGGTGCCTGTGCGCGCAGAAACAGCCGCGAGAGCGTCGCGGTAGCGGGAAAGCGCGGACATGTCGCGTGACACCGCGTGACACCCGATTTTCATGCTTGCTCGTCGCGTCGGACAGCAAGCAGCGGGTCTCCGCGCCTGCCGCCATG
Source organism: Mycena sanguinolenta (assembly GCA_014462675.1). Lineage (NCBI taxonomy): Eukaryota > Fungi > Basidiomycota > Agaricomycetes > Agaricales > Mycenaceae > Mycena > Mycena sanguinolenta. The sequence continues at coordinate 3,462,444 of JACAZH010000014.1, forward strand.
CCAGCTCGCAGGCTGCATCCCCAAGGGTGGGCCAGCACCCGCACACCCCCTTATGTCGTGGGTGACCGCGCATTGAGATTGCGGACCATGGAAACCATTTCTTCTCCCCTGGACGCTCTCGCCATCGTCCGCGCCGTTGAGCGCCGCTTTGGCCGTGTATCTGGGTATCACTTCTACCGCGTAGGTCTCGCAAAGCGCACGTCAGAGATGTAAGTAATTGTCCCGCAGGACGCAGAACTCTCCAACCGATACCAGTTCGTCGCGTACTTGTCGCTCTGGGACCCGGCTGCATACTCTCGTGTGCCAAAAAATGAAAATGGCACTACCATCTATGTCAAATTACCTCCCGAGTCCTCCTCTCCCGTGTCTGGCGGTCCAGGACTTGCGGACATCACGCCCTTCCTCGGCCACCAAGACTGGACAGACAACGATCTCGCGGCCGAGGTGGACGCCCACTTCGGCCCGCCAGAAAAGCCTGCAGACGGCTCACGTATTTTCCAATTTCAAATTCAACATTACCGTGAGTTTCATCCTATATATTTGTCTGTTCTGACAGTCTTTTGTAGAGGGACGCTTCGATAGCGGAATTATCCTACCCGGGGTCAATAACCGCCACCACGCCTCCGTCATGGCCAACTTCGTTCGCTGGGGCGGATTCGCTCCAAAGAAACCTTTACCGGAACCCCCAATAATAACGCAGAGCGATGTACTATTCGGCGGAGGGTCGGTGGACCATCCCTGCATGCGCCACCAACTCATGGCATGGCACATCAAGACGAGCCCTTATGACGCCAAACGACCGCTGGTGGTAGGTAGTCCGTCGATTACGTCCTCCCCGAATTTTTATTTTTTTATTTGTCAAGGAATCTCTCCCGCCCATACCCAACCTTCCACCAAATGAGAATCAGTCTCCCCAGTCTCCGGTCCCGGAAGACGCGGAGGCATCCGCAATCTCTACTAACCCAGACTTGCCATGGATGACGAATATTGCCCCAACACATCCCTCACCAGAACCCACCGCCTCCGACTCCACATCACGAAAACGTTTCCCTTCTCTAGCTGCGTCCCAACGACAGTCGCCTTCTTCCCTCCCATCAACAGCCGATAAAACTCAGCCCTCTCGAATTTTGGTGGAGGCCAACGATGCCGACGCGATCCTCGCGCCGCCACCATCTCCGGCGCCAGTCCACGAAGAGCCAGTGGCCAAAGTCGACCCCGCAACACTTGCACCTTCTTCGTCTGCACCGTCCTTATCACATCCGAAATCTGCAAAGGCAGACTCCTCAAAACCTGCACCGAAACCTAAACAAGCAGCACCCCTCGCCTCCCCCGCCGCGATGGAACGCCGGAACAACGCACGCGCTGCGCGTGTGGTGATGCAGAAGGCCAAGCCGACCGAGCCAGTCTCGAGTGTCAAGGTAAAGGCCGCAGCATCGCAACCACAGCCACCGCAGCAAGCGTCGAAACAGCAACCCGTTGCGTCTACCGACAAGAAAAAGCGGGGGAAGGCTAATGCTTCGCCGCAAACGGACAAAGCAACTCAGCCACCAATCGAGGTGGAAGAGCGCACGTCGGGGATGGCGGAGAGGTTGAAAGGGATGATGCGTGGATGGATATAGCGTTGAAATGGATAAATTTCAAACTTCAACCTATACACTGATTCCCAGCGCTGCTGCAATCGAGCGAGCGACAGAGAAAGCATTGCTTCGGAAATCCACCTTTGGATAAATCACAGAGGATCGAGCAGGATTTCACATTGTTTCCTTTCTCTGGTCGCATTCGATAAAGATGAAATAAACATAGGTTATACACAAGTGCGTCTATGTCTGAAGGAAACGGCGAACCTCTGTCTTGATAAATTCGTCGTCTTCTTTCGTTCCAGCTCCACCGCCAGCGAGATGTCCCCAGATGCTTTCAATGACCTTTAATTCCCCATTCTTCAAATGCTTCAGTTCCTCCTCATTGTCTTCCGGCGGGAAATACATGTCAGTTCGGCTCGGCATGAGCAGCACCTTGGCCTTGATTCGAGCAAGCGCCTTCGGCAAATCCCCCCTCTCTTCTTCTGGTCCGAAAAGCGAAATGTCGCCTTTCTGCCACATATGCAGCTGGCAGAGCAAGTCGTGTGCGTCAGAATTAAAGGTCCACTCCTTTTGCAAGTACGCCTCGAGATCGGCGAAGCCCAGCGTCTCCCAACTTCGTTGCCGGAACCACTCCTGCGACAGCGCCCAGGTCGAATACACACGGCCGAAAGCCGCAACGCCTCTGACCGGCGGCGTCTCATACTTGCCGTCGTGGAAGTCGACGCTATTCACCAACGCGGCTTTCGGGCCTTCCAAGAAGCACCAGTTATGCACACTAGTGCGCGCGGAGCTCGCTAGGACGACGATACGCTGCGCGAAGTCGGGGTAGAGCGCGGCCATGTGGTACGCCTGCTGCCCGCCCATGCTGAAGCCGATGTACGCGGCGAGCTGGGTGACGCCGAGGGCCTGGCAGAGAGCGTACTGCATGCGGGTGTTGTCCTCATATGTCAGCGCGGGGAAGTTGGACCCGCGTTGCGCGGGAGGGGGCGTTGGACGGGGGGAGGAGGATTCGCCTGCGCCGAGCAAGCCGCAAACAATGACGAAGTAGTTTTGAAGAACGGGGGGAGGACTATAGCCGTCCTTGGGAGATGTGTAGAGAAAAGGCAATGTATCGTCCAAAGTGCCGGAATAGCAGGACGGGAGGAAGACGGCGGGGTTTTTGGAGTCGCCAAGGGTACGATATGCGAGCGTCAAGGACGAGTTGGACGACGGACCAAGGGCGTCGGTATTGGGGTACGGATCCGTCGTGAAGTATTTCATGTTTTCGCCCATTCTCAGTGAGAGTCGCGCACAAGTACCAGCGATATCTCGGTATCTTCGGTGACTGAAAGGAAGCCAAGTTTCGTGTCTTTGGCCTACCTATATAAGCAAGCGCGTGCCGGTAATCCCGGCAGCCGGCCAGTATGACTCGGAGAACCAGCCGACAGAAATTCACAGAGACCTGGACAACAGAGACGAAGACCCGAGTTGCGCAAAAAACTGTGAGGCTGAGGAGGCCAGATGTAAGTTGAGTCTCCAAGTTTGAGTCTCGGACCGCAGTCCAATTTCCACCACGAGACTGGGAAGCACTGTGTCTGTCGCGTGATGTAGCCAACCGAGCGAATATTTGCATTCCTGAAACGACGAGAATATCGCTAGACGAGGCGGAGATTGAGAAATGAGGAGACGTCGAAGGCAGGAGAGAAGAAGAATATCCTTTTCGGGCGACTCGGAGTACTCGCTTTGATCCGTTCTGCAGTAACTGTCCAGAAAGAAAACATTCTGTCTGCTCGAAGCCTCGAACTCGCTGCACAACGATAAGTGATTGGCGCCGGTATTCATCTCATTCCCTCCATGTTATCCTTCATAGTCGATGCTACGGCAATCTATGGTCATTGCCAATGCCATTCGCACAACTCACGGGGCCAGATCCGCTGGCGTCCGACTGTTTTACGAAGAGAAAAATACCACTTTCTCCTTGCTTGACGTCGACATGAAGCATGTTCCACAGGATCAAGAGAAAGACGGGTTCTGTGCGCACGGCGTCGGCCAAGTTCAAGTTTCGGCCACCCTGCGACTATGACTGTGTGGAACGACCGATTCTGCGTGCGGGCTGTTTCTCGACGCTCATCTCAAGTTCCTTTTTGTCACTCGCCCTGAATAGGGCGAATTCACGGTTGCGAACGCGCGGACAATCGCGAGATAAGGATTCTTCTTCTGACGTCAAAAGGCAGTCATCGATAAGTATATTCTCACCGCCGTTGCCTGCGAATTTTCATTGTTCGCCTTGTGGCCCACTCTCATTTCATCCGACGCTCTTTGCTTGACCACCATGCTGACCATGCCCTCAAACGCGCTCCTGCTCGCCGTTAGTCTTCCTTATTGCATCCCAAAACATATGCTGAGTTTTCTGCAGGTTTCCGCGCTCGTTAGTCTCGTCGCAACGCAGTCGTCGACCTCGGCCGCTGCCGCGACAGTCACCCATGTAGTCACCGTCGCCAACAACCAATCTGCGACCAATGGCACCAATGTGTTCACTCCTGTTCGTTTCTACGTGTTATTTCTACACAAACAACGCTAACATCCCCGCAGCAAGTCGTGAACGCGTCTCTCGGCGACATTGTCTTCTTCAACTTCACCCAGGGCAACCACTCCGCCACCCAATCCGATTTCGCGACCCCTTGCATTCCCATCCACGACACAAATAGCACTATAAACGGCTTCGACACGAGCATCCGTCCCGCTGGTAACGGCACCTCCATAACCAACTTCGTCCTTGTGATGAATCCTGACATTGTCAACAAAACGCTCTGGTTCTTCGACCAGACCACGTGCGGGATCGGCGGCGTCGGTGTTGTTAATCCAGGCAACGTCAGCGCGACGCTGCAGACGATCGACGGCTTTGTGAGGAACGCGGAACGGCTGAATGGGACGGGCGCGCACTCGTCGAGTGCTGCCGCCCCTAGCGCTACGGCTGGAACTGCAACGGGGTCGGGTTCGACTAGCAGCCAGACAGGGTCGAGTTCAGGCGGGAGCAGCACCGGTGCCGCCTTGTCCTTACGTTTTGTGCCGACGACCGCAATTGTCGTCCTCATGGCTCTCGGCGCCGCGTTGGTGGTCTGAGGCGCATGGTGCGACGCGTCCAACAATCAAAATCTCCACATACCCATGGACCGTAGACCTTCTCTCCTTTGCTCTTGGATATCCATCTACACGCATCTTGACGCTCACATATACCCGTTTGTGTGTATCCAGTTACGTTCACGCCCATGTTTTTTGCTAGCCCTCCTGTCGTTTGTAGTTTTGTGCGTTTAATTGTAGTTTGGGGTGCGCCAGAAGAAAATATATCCTGGCCTATAGCATCTGGTCTGAAGTACTTTCTGTCGAATGCCGCAAGTTAAAGATTCGTCGGCCTGCTACCGTGGTTCCTCCGGATTTTAAGAGCTCACATTTTTAAAGGTCTTCCAAAATCACGCAAGAAATATCCAAGAATTGTTTTATACAGAATTCGTCTAATAGTACACGTCCTGCATTGGCTTGGCGGCTCTCGTTGCAAGCGCCCGCAGCGGCTTAACGAGCGCCGCATCCAGAGCCGATGACTGCAAGCCGCGCGGAAAGGCTTGCACTACGCGGGACAACTCGTCACGGACTTGGGGGGTCGACCACATGGGGACGACGCGCTTTGGCTCATGAGGATTCACTAGCTCGAAACTGAGTACAATGAGGTGAATGTGGATGTTCCCAGCACTCTGCAAGAGGTGCGCAAGTCGCGCACCGGGGGCACCAGCATAGTCCGACCTGGGCTTGACCTGGCTCCACGCTGGCGTGCTCTTGCGGACCTTGGTTGAGTCGATGCCACGACCATTCCGTGTAAAGTCATACACGGTGAGAAAATCCACGCCCGGGTTCGCGTACATGAATCGCGCCTGTTGGAGCAAAACCGTCGTGATAATCTCGGGGGACTTGAAGTTATGCTGCAGAATTGCGCGTATGTAATCTCTCTGTCGCGCGCCACTGAGATCTGAGATATAGACACGGTTAAGCTGGGGAGGATTGGAATCATTATCGCCACTGCTCACCTGTCATCTTGAGGGCTCGACATGAGGCTCGGTGCACGGCTGCCCAATCGGCTGTTTGACACTCGCGTGAGCAGTACCATGCGAGACCACATCCCGCGCATTTTTTCAAGGCGCCCTTTGGGCCTGCTTTCCGGCACTAAAAGACAAGTCTGATTCAGTTCGCCGATTCCAATTGGGGGGACTACCTGGGAATTTTCGCAGGAATTAGGCGACATTGAGCGTCTTTCCAGCCAGAAATCGAGAGCCCCGAGACGCTCCCGGACGAGTTCGATAAATTCGGTCCAAAATGGGTAAATGATGCATGTGGAGAAGGACTGAGTGGAGGTAATAGAAAGCGCTTCAGGAAGGGCGTCCGGAATTTGTCGAACAAGTTTGTAGTCAGTCAAAAGATTGGGCAGAATGTAGCGGAGGATTCGCTGCAACATGCTATAGGTGTTGAACATCACGTCAGTCTCCGTTTGTCTCGCTCGCCCTAGCACGGCGATGAATCTGAGCAACCCGGCCGACAGCGCCTGGGAGACCCACGTAGCGCCTGCACGAGATTCGAGGCATCCTAGCAGATAGATAACTCCGACATGGACCTTTTCTCCAGCCTCAAGGTCGGAGTATCGCGCTTCTTCGCAAAAAGAAATGGCGTCGATGAGCGCTTTGGCGCCACCATGGTCCAGTATTCCTGTCAGAAGAGGCTTCCCGTGCTGCCACAATACTTGTATCACGGCATTCATGCCTTCGATAGCAGGTTCGGTTACTTGGCCCGCAGCAATATGGTTGATCTGCTGCACCAGAAGATACGCGAGACTTCCGCTACCCCCACACCCTTCCACGATTTCCATGAATTTGGTTTTATCCTTACTACCGGTCGAGTTGAATAAGAATGTGAGGATGGGAGGGAACTGCACATCGGTCGATATATCGCCGCGCATGATTTTGGACCAATATTCCGCGATGATGTAGCGTAAACCGGGGGCTTTATCGACCGCTGCCTCGAGACTGGCCTCTCGGTGAAAAGTCAAAATGTTGATTGCGGTAGCGCGATACGCTGCTCCCAGGTCCATGCCGGGAATGACTTCCCAGTGCCCGTGAACAAATATGGTCCATTGGTAAACACGCGGCCAGAGGTCCGTGTACGCATCCGGAGAAATGACCGACTGTGGGTCTAGCATTTCCGATATCGCATGCAACGCCGCAAGAGCTCCAGTAATCCGGTCGAGCTCCTGGTGGCGAGACGTGTCGGATAGAATTGAATCGAGGTCGTGCGATGTCGGAATGCCAGAGGGATCGAGATGGACAAATATCAAAGGTAGAAGGAGCATCCGCTTGGTGTCTGTGGCAGGCACAAAACGCAGCAAGAAGGTGAGGTCTGAAGAAGAGCCGTTTTTTGCAGCCTTAGCGCGCGCCTGGGCATCGGCCGTGATCAGCCCAGAAGAAAATCAGACACCGAAACTCACGCGTAGATATGAAGGAAGTTTCGAGACATGGGCGAGGGACAAAGATTCGTGCATTCTGAGGACGACGGTTGTAAAAGAGAGAAAACCGAGTGCTTCTTGACGCCACGGTCGCCCAAATTGACGTAAATTCAAGTTCTGCTAAGATTTTGGCCCCAGCTACGTAGTATTTTTCTGGAGGCGAACATCCTCTTCAGGGAAGGTGTATTCAGTCGCGGCACTGCTAAAGAATGGTTGGAATCGATGTGCTGAGCAAGAGTCTGTCAGTCTGATCAATGATGAGAAGAATCGCATCCCGTTTTGGGAATTCCGTCGGCGTATTTCGGACCTTTTCGGACACCCACTCTTTCTGTTTGAATATTTCCTGGCCTCCCTGCACCGCTGAGCGTTGTCGTACCCAAACTGAAGCGTTAAAAGCCCTCAAATTCTTCAATGCAAAAAGAAATTGATTCAACGATTGTGTACACTTCAGTAAGCAACTGAGTATGGCGAGAGTATGGTAAACGATACAACAAAAAGAAACAGATGGCCTGTGAGTATGCGGTAGATGAGACAGGTCCGATGGGATACAAATACATGTGTAGGATCGAGTTTAGTGGGAAAAAGGGGATGAATGAGGTACGTGCGGTGAGTAGCGGTTATGGGCGCGGAAAGGGAAGGCGGGGGGAAAGATTGGGAGAAGGCATTGCATGCAGTGGTGTGGATCAAAATCTGCTGCCGGAGTGGGCGGGAGGGGGCGTGCGTCAAGCAGCGCATGAGGCAGAGTGTTGAGCAGTTGAGGTAATTCAGGCTATGGATACACTACCGCATCGTGTTAGCCAAAAAAAAAAGATCCACAAAACAAGGGACATACGTGGATGAGATGAGATTGGGACGTACTTGTTTCGATTGCTTGGTATTGTCTATTCAGGGCTTGAGGTTGTTGAGAGTCCTCGATGTTGATGATGGTGCTAGACTCCTAGGGCGATATGTGGTAGTTGAGATTGGGGCGAGGGAAATTCGGATGAACGGGACGATGCAGTCTAGACGCCACGCGCACGGGCTACAGACATAGATACAGCCTGCAGCCCCGCGGACGTACCGCAACAGCGACCCACCCCGCGCCAGATTCAACGACCGCCGGCTCAGTGGTGAACTCAGAGGGCTGGAGGCGAGTGAATACGCGCTCAGACAAAGAGAAAAGGGAAGGCACCGTGACGGGCTTGTCAGGCGTTGAGGGATCCCCACGGCGCATGAGGTCGTCGATCGTCGGACGCGATGGGATCGGGTCGAGGCGCACGTCTAGATCAACGACCGTGAGCACAGGCGCAGCGCGCGCGCCGAATGCGAGCGCGAGCATAAGTGGGACCACTATCGAGCATCAGATCAGCGACTCGGAGAGCGACAGAATGTCGCGAGAACGCACGCAGCAGCCGCATCTCGTCTTCACTTGCGCCACGGAGGCAGGGGAGGTCGTCAAGGTCGTCGCGGTCGTCAGGGCACAAATCAGAGGCAGAAGAAGAAGCTTATAGACGTGCCAGCGTTTGATGCGATTGCACAAAGAACCTTTGAGTAGGAGAATCTCGGATTTGGAGGAGAAAGGGAAACAAGTCTTTGAGTCCTTTATACACGAGGTTATTTGCGTGCAGAAACAAGGTTGCCATTACAGAACGCGTGCGAAGCGTGAAATAAAAGGCGACTATATGGACATTGTTTTCGGTCTTGTGCTATTTTCCGCTTTGACTTTGTCCAGGCGAACTCTGACGAGGGTAGGAACAGAGAACAAGGAATCTTGGAAACGAATGTTACGTAACATATTCAGACCTTATACTTTCTTAGCGCTCAGCTCGTCCCTCGCTGGTTATATTCATTTATTACATAGTACTCAAGTAGTTATCGACTCTCGTACTAGTAGCCGCGACTCGGCTGACCACGTCTTTTGTCGAGCTTGGGTCTTCCAATCACCTCCAATTCGCGGATGTTGTTCCCAAACGCCCCAAACGACGCATGAAGGGACCATGGCGCCGTTCGGGCCTCGCCTCCATAACCGTGGTCGGTGATATGGATAACTTCAAGACCTGTTGCAAGCTGGGCGACACGCGTCATGTACCACTGCAGGGCATGGAGCACGGTCATGCCGGAAATCCCCAACTCCATGCCAGTGGCCGTCCGCTGTGGAAGCGTCCATGGGCTTTGTCCATTGGCATCCAGATGCGCATATCCGTTGTACAAATGCAGCGTGCGCAAAGATGGTACATACCCGAAGGGCACGACAAAGTTATCCTGTCGCATAAGAACGTCAGGGTGAAATAGGAAGAGTTGCTGTAATGACATACGATGTTATAAGGCCGCGGGCGCTCTGATTCCTTCATAATGAGCTCCAACACGGAGAGGTGAGGGGCGTGGACGCTGGCCGCTTTCAGTGCTGATATTCTGTTCGCGCCATCAAGGCTTAGCACCACACGATCGACCTTCCAGTCTTTCAGCGACGACCACGATGTAGGCCTCACGACAGAGAACGATTTGAGTTGAACGCCCCAATTCCGTTCTGCCTCCATTGCAGCTTGAAAGTCTTGTGCGAATGGTACATAGGCATGGGCCCAATTGCCGCCAAGGTGAACCGTGAATTTGATTGTGGTTAACTGGATATGGCGCTCGGCAAAAAGAGGGAGCCATTTCGGACTGGGAGCGTTGGTTGAACAATGACGATCGAAAAGTAAATCGAGGCGGTCGAGGTCGGGAAAAATGAGGTTGTTGAGGAATATCGGATTGTTTTCTATCGTCAGAAGAGCGCTGATTTCCAAAGTGAGCCGGGAGAATCTAGCGCCGCGTTGGACCACTGCGGGAAAGGTGTCTACCCTAGGGAACCACGACTCGAGTGTTATGGATAGGAGAAACTTCGAGAACGGTAAGCCCCTGGATGGAAGCTGTTTCACCAATGTCTGCAGCTGTGAGAACGACGCGGGGGAACGACGCGGGGATGGCGACTGTGGCTAACGTTGGGTGCGAGTTGATTTTAGAGAGGAGGCGTGCATTGAGTGAATCTGCATTGAGATCCAGCCGCACTAGGAAGGTCAGACGAGTGACTAGCTCGAGAAGACGCTGCTGATGAGCTAGATCATCAAGGTCGACGATATCCAGCTGTCTGGGGTATAGTATTCGAGTCCATCGACGACACCTAACTGAGACGTACGGACCTGATGAGACTTGCAAACCGCGAGTCGGTTGCACACTTCGCGTTGAGCTGAAGAAGCCTCTCCGAACTGGTGCAACGCGTTATTTTGAAGAGGACGGGAAGGCACAGGAGACGAAGCTGTCGGTTAACTGTAGAGATGGAATATAGGCCACTGTGGGACCGAAAAGCCGTATGTCCGTCCCTGGGCGCAGGAAAATAGCATGTTTCACATAATTCGCCAAGGATGATGAGCAACAGCTCCGCCGGGAGAGCAAGAAGGGAACAGGCCATCGTGGTCGAAGATCAAGTCGTGAGTTAGGAGCTGATGCCGTCAAAAAACCTGATTTCGAGTGGAATCAGACTCTGGATCCATTCATCGTACGCGCCTAGTCGACGTTGCATGGTTTGAAAATGCATGATCAAGCTGCCACATTACACAGTTCACGTCGAGGTCTCTGAACGTCCTTGCACTGCCACATCCGAGCCACGACAACTTTGGTTCAAACTTCGATTACAGAGCAATATACTCAAAGGCAAATTCAAGCGTTTTAATTGATGCTTTCGGAGATTTCATACGCACGAACATCGACATCTCTCTTCGTCGTCGAAAATGTAAATGGATCCAGCACATTTTTCGTTGGAGCGGCTTCAAAATATTCGCTGTGGGCGACGTGTGGCAAATAAGGACTGGTCCAGTCGAGCCTGGCGGAACCAGTATACCACTGTGGGTCTGCATTTGAAAATGAGCAGCAAGGATGCGCAAAGCATTATTACATACGTACATATATGACTGTCTCATCCAGGAAACAAACTGCGCGCGCGATATCCTATGTATTACGGTGCTGGCATCGGCTTGGGTATGAGCAATATACATGGTAACAGCAAACCAAGATTTACGTCGACGAGGACGGCTGACTGTCAGTCAAAAGATATCCGATGGTGTGCTCAAAAACAGGTCAACCAGGTCTGGGTCTGAGCCGATAGCGAAAAGCGACGAGGAACCAGCCGGTCCGTTTTCCTCAGCTGCTACGGGGATATCTGGAGGCTGGACGCCAAACGCATCGTCCACGGGTTGCCAGCTGGTGAGGTATACGTCCGGCACGTTCGAGAAGACTACATCCTCGTTCGCAACAAGAACCGGGGTCGCAGCAGAATCAAGCTCGGATGGCGAAATGAACGACTGGGGCGCCGATATCAAACACGTTGGAAATGCTAAACATATCATATATCTCACCTGCTCGAGGTAGTCGGCGGGCTCGGGCTCGGGCGTGGGCGGGGGTGTGATGGGTGTAATGGGTGTAGGAACACTGGGCGGAGTCGGAGGAGTTACTGGAGCTTCACGCGCCGTAAAATTCGTGGATGTCTAAGATTGCAAGTCGGATGAGGTCGGGAAAGAGCCGAGAGTCTTCGTACCTGAGGGGTGGATGTTGAAGCGATTGGACGTCGAATCTTGATTTTGAGAGCTGGACTGGTCGATTCCTGGAAGTGATCTGAGATTATAAGAAATATTCCGTGCAAATTCATACTTTACGGACCGATCCAGTGGCACGATGACGACTCCTCGGGGATTTCTGACTGCTAGTATATCGCTTCTAACGAGATCGCTGATGAATTAACAGAAATCTGGTACAAACGCATTGCTCACCGTCTTCTTGATAGGTGAGCCAACATAGCTGGGGACTAGAATCTCGAAGTTCGGGATGTTTGTCGTCATCGCCTCTTCGCCAGCATCTTCCCAGAATTTTCGGAGGAGCTCTTGGCAATGTTGGAGGTGAGTGATTGGCTCCCATGTGGATTCAGAGATATCGTACGTGTCCCACTGATTTTTTTTGAAAAGATAGAAAATGCAGATACAAGGAATTTACCTTCACCAGATATTCCCAGCCCTGCCCGAACGAGGGAGACAACGGGTTGCTGCTTTCCTTGCACAAAGGTTCGTCCGTGCGCTGCGCACCAAGAATATTTTCTGAATATTGTCGGTATTTTGGTGGCCAGTCGAAGCAAGGCGAATCGTTACCGACTGCCCATAATTCAGGCTCCGATTCTTCTGGTTCTCGTGCACGTTTAGGCATGATATAGCTGGGAGGTCAAGAGGTGGGGACGAAAAAAAAAAACAGAGAATTTGAAAATTTCTTTCATTTAGGCTTTGGCACGAGATCTTGGCGAGTGCTATTATTACTTTTGATGATTGCGATTCAGGTCGCCGCTATCCAGAAGCTCTGGCCAGTGGAAATTGAATTCATGGCTTGAATATAAATGTGGTTGCAAGACGACCCCAAGCCAAGTCGATCAGCGAAGCACTCAGGGTCGCTGTGAAAGTGCGGAAGGTAGAGACTCAACACTGCGGAGGGTACGTAAATAGCGGGAACAAAATCCAGTCGCTGTTTGAGTTCAACTTGACTCGGCAGGTCCCGAAGCTGACAAAGCATTTCAATCTTCTCCGCTACCGCTACCGTTGTGCTAAACCATGGCCGAGCGTAAAGGTGGGCACCATTCATTGCGTATTCCAGTGTTCAATCCTCACAGAGCATTGCAGTTCTTAACAAATACTTCCCCCCGGATTTCGATCCTGATCTCATCCCGAGACGACGCGGACCGAAAAACTCGCAACAAGTCGTCCGTCTCATGGCCCCGTTCTCCATGTACGCATCGCAGCATTCTCATTTTCTCCCGACTAATATGATATGCGTCAGGCGATGTAACACTTGCGGAGAATACATCTACAAAGGCAAGAAATTCAACGCCCGCAAAGAGACTGTCAACGGCGAAGATTACTTTGGAATCAAAATTTTCCGGTTCTACATCAAGTGGTGCGTGCCTTCGTATTCAGCATACTACTGTCAGCTAACGGTTCGACTAGTACGTTATGTTCCGCCGAAATTACATTCAAGACGGACCCAAAGAACACCGACTATGCTGCAGAGCACGGCGCGTCCCGGAATTTTGAACCATGGCGAGAGGAGGCGGAAACCGAGGAGGTGGATCGACTCGCGAAGTTGGAAGAGGAGGAAAACAACCCGATGAAAGTTCTGGAGAACCGGACGACTGACTCGAAGCGCGAGATGGATATCTTGGACGCACTGCAGGACATTCGTGCTCGGAATGCTCGGAACGAGCGAGTCGGAAATACTTCCTCTGTCGATCTCCTGGCACGAATAGGCATCGAGGAACTGGAGAACGAGGAGGATTTGGAGCGGAAGCGGATAGAGGAGGAAGACGAAATGCTTGTGCGGGAAGTTTTCGCCAAGGTCCCGATGCCTGCCAGCTCGACATCCCGTACAGTAGCCGACGGAGACGAAGCTACGTCGGCTCCGGCTCCGACGGTGGTGACCGTGAAGCGGAAGGCGGACGACGTAGAACCCGACCTGCTCAGTCTACTCCCAGACTCGGCGCGTTCTCTGATATCATCCAAAACCAGCGCCATTCACACCATGAAGAAGGCGAAGGTGGACAACAAGAAGTCTCTGGGTATCGTTGTGAAGAAGGGCAAGGCAAAAGCATAGTCTTGTTTCTCGCCAAACTTCGAAGAGACGGACGCGTCTATCATTCTCGCGCTCGCCTTATCTGTACGTGTGCTGTACACCGTGTTATTTTATCTTCGTAACCTTGTAATTGTTACCGCAGAACCCGTTTGCATTGTCCTGTTCATGGCGGTTTGGTTGAAATTCTTCAAGTCTGTCCGTCATAGGCGACAATCCAGCAAGGTCACCAGATGTTGGGTCGCGTCTCGCACTATTCGAAAACGCGTGCACGAGCGCACCTTCCTTATCTTACACGTCTGTACATAGCACGGACATGCCCAGTCGAAACCTATGGAATGTACTAGAAATTGTAGTTGTATTTGTCACTTGTTTGTCGGCGGCTCTTGTGCAAGAACTTTTCCTTGTTGATTCCTCTCCTTCCCGCGTCGTGAATAATGGCCATTCCCACCCCCCCTTCCCGTAGGCTCTTTCGTTACGATTGCGTAGCAACACTCTTACGCGAATTATTGAGTCCTCCACAGCGAACTGGCATTGGAAAAACAAGAACGTGACGCGCTGGGGCAAAGAATGGTTTGAGCGCGAGTTGACGAGTATCAGCATAGCGGGGGAAGGCACCGAAGTCGTCACGATATCCAGCGTCACTGATGTCGACGGCGATGTCGAGCTCGGTCAAAGGAAGTCGAAATTGATCACCATATTTGACTGCAAGGTCGTCTGCGCCTGGGCGGGCACCGCGTCCGATGGAACAGAAGTCAAGGGCATTCTCACCATTCCGGAGGTGTCTCACGAAATCACCCTCGATGGATTGTCCGACTACGTTGTATGGCGCAAGTTTCACCCTTGTCGTTGACGCTTCTGATTGACTTACACAGTACAATTGGTCCCTTACCACACCATCTTCAGCAGCCGTTGACTCGGTCTTCAGGCTAGCGAAATCGCGACTGCCAACCGCTCTCGAAGCCAAATTCGCTGAGTTTGCGGTCGCGTTGGTCGACACTCACGGCAAAGATCTTACTGTCAGCGCGGATCCCAGTCGATCCGGTACTCCCGCCCCCGCTGCCTCAACCTCTGGAAATGCCAGTGCATCTACGGTTGCTCCAGTAGCTCCAAAACCCGTTGAGAAGAAGAGCAATATCAACACCACCAAAGTGACTGTCGAGGGCTCGTTTATGGCTGCTGCAGACGATCTTTTCGGGTTACTGACGGATGAAAAACGCATTCCGACGTGGACGCGTTCCTCCGCAAAGGTTAGATGAATTATTTTGTTCTCATTGCCGTTTCCTCACGGCAATTCAGTCTGCCGCTAAGGCCGATACGGAATACGTTCTCTTCGGTGGCGGCGTCAAGGGCAAATATGTTTCTCTTACGCCGCCGTCGGAAATTGTGCAGACCTGGGCTTTGCAGAGTCCAACATGGCCATCGGGTACGTTGCGTCTGACCAAGGCATCTCCAAATATTAATATACGTGGGCAGGTCACCACGCTACTCTGCGCACGACCATCGTTCAAGGATCTGATTCTACCACTGTGACATTCGTGCTTGACGGAGTTCCAACGGGCATGGAAGATGAGATCAAGCGCAACATCGAGGGCTACTAGTACGTCCTACTCCGCCTGGCTTTGGTATATTTTGCTTGCTCACCCCGCGCAGTATCCAAGGCTTCAAATCCATCGGGTATGTCCAGCTATTTCTGTCTCCCCCATCCCCCGTCCGCCCTCCTCAAAAGCGTACGCCTTCAAAACCTGTGGATCACCAAGCGGGGCGCGAGTCGTGGGGCACTGCGTTGACGCTCGCCGCCCTGGTCCTCCTCGCGGCATTCGCTATACCGTATCTGTCCTCCCTCCCCGCCCCCAAAAAATAACTTTATGAGTAAAAGTAGCCGAAACTAATGATTGCATTTGAATCTTTTTTTGGACTCTAGGTTGGGTAGCTCCCTTTCTTGAAAGGCCGACTGTTTTTGAAGGCGGGCGCCACAAGTTTAAATGTTGCGAAGCGGAGGAATGTAAGAAGTAGGAATATAAGAAGTACTTACACGGTTTTGCGATGCGGCGTAGTTCCAAATCCTTAGAAGTAATGAAAGAAGTCTGAACAATACAATTTTATCCTACGTCTTATCCGCGAGACAAAGTTCAAGTGGAAACTTGCTTGAAATCGAGATTCGAAAATCGTTGCTTGATGCAGCGGCCCGAGGCGGCCCGTAGGGCAAACCGTTTAAAGGGGGTGGCTGTGTACATGCCGAAGTTTCGCGACTGTTCTCTTTCTCCATCACGCGAATTTCGGAGCAAAGAACGCGTTTCAAAGCTCAGTTCAACCACTGGCGCTACGCAACATGATTCCGTCTTGAACGGCGAATGTGTTCTCCTCCTGGTCATCCTTGGTGGCTGTCCTGGCTTGCCGGCTCACTTTATTGTATCGAACCGTCTTATCCAACTCATCTTTGACGCAAGTTTTCTTTGACTTGACACGAACGTTACGGCTGTTCTCGATGCCAGTTTTTGTCACTAAAGAGGCACACGACCAGACCAAGCTCGTCGTTGTCAACATTCTTTGGGTCGAAGCCTCGCTCAAAGCTGTCCGGAACGCCCGTAGAATGTGTTTTCACCCAGCTCAAAGACTCTCATCTTACTGCCGTCTCTGCTCTCCTCCAAGTTGTCTTTTCAAGCCTTTATGACAGCCTGAGAGCTCGCGAGTAACGAACACGATGACGGTTTGGCCGCATTTAACACCGAGCGTTTCGTAACTTGACAGTGGCTACCATCGCTCTGCACCTCTCCACCCAGAGACAGGGAGGCATTCACCAAACCAAACAGGCTGCTGCTCACATTCGCACCTCAATAGGAGCCGTGTTGAAAAGGGAAGACTGCGCCTCGGTACGGAAACATTCACCAGACCCTGCAGGCTGCTGCTCGCATTCGCACCTCGGTAGGAGCCGCGTTGACAAGGGAAGACTGCGCCTCTGAACGGAAAAGTATCCACCAGACCAACGGGCTGCTGCGGCACATCCGTAACTCGATAGGAGCCGTGTCAACGAGGGAGGACTGCGCCTCTACGACTCGGGGCATCTACCGGATCGACAGGCCGCTGCTGCACATATCTTGGTAGGTGCCATGAGGACTGGGGCTGTGAGTCCCAGTCTTGAAAGTACGGATCTCAGGCAGGCTGTGGTTGAGACGGCCGCGGCGTTGATGCGTTTCCCCAGAATGCAGCGTTCGC
Source organism: Mycena sanguinolenta (assembly GCA_014462675.1). Taxonomy (NCBI): domain Eukaryota; kingdom Fungi; phylum Basidiomycota; class Agaricomycetes; order Agaricales; family Mycenaceae; genus Mycena; species Mycena sanguinolenta. The sequence goes on from JACAZH010000014.1 coordinate 3,479,376, forward strand.
ATGTTGTCACAAGCCACCAGCTGACTGGCAGGGAGAGTTGCGTTGCTTTGAGTCTTCAAGCTACCTTCACTTCCAGTAGCCTTCTACTTGCTTTCATCTTGTATGTCATTATTTTTCCTTGTCTTCTCCTTCTGCTTCTGATCATCCTTCTCATATCTTTCTTCCAGACAAATTGGTTCTTATGCTCGCCTCGTTCTTTCCCTTTTTAACTTGACTGACATCTAGAATTCTCGGAGAAGACCGTTGGATTGAGGGAGGGACTATGACAACGGTGTGCGTCCAGACGCCAAGATAAGTTAAGACAGGATAAGACTGGATCGTCCGTCGATCAATCTCCCAAGCAGTGTGAGAGATGTAAATGTGACCGTGAGGGCAAGCCATGATATTGAGCTGCAAAGCCGCCGCCGATTGCTCGAGAATTGAGATGATAAGATGGTTGAGGTTCGATGGGAGCTGAGGACGATGAACACCAAAAGGGAATCTGCGCTGAACTATTTTAGTGCGCGCGAGAACTGATGGGAGTGACACGTCACACGCACTACGTTCAGTGACTCAAGCTCTTTCTCGCTGCCTCGGAGCTCGGCTTCCGAATCGACACGGACACACACTTTTGCGGCGCGTCCTTCGCGCCCAAAATAAGCAAAACTCCAGCGATCACATAACTGCGCTTGGACCGACACACGTAAGGTTTTCTTGTCCTTTCCCCTTCCTGTCCACGTCTCCCGTCTTCCGTACTTATACGCCTATGTATCTCTCCCTCAGTTCCGTATTCCCCCTTCGAGACGTATCAAGACATGAATGGAGGCGGCTCATACTCCTTCAACCAGGGTCTAGCCCAGCCATCTCACCAGGGTATCAATCCCGCGATGCTCGCGTCATTCAACCAACCACAGCAGCAACAGCAGTCGCAGCCCCTGGGCTATGGCGCAATCAACCCCGCCCAACTGTTGAACGGCATGAACAATTCGATGCCTCAGCAGCAGCAGCACAATCAGCCACAGATGATGATGAACGGCGCCGGGCTCAACCCCTCCGCATTGTCTGCCGCTGCAAATTCAGGAATGCCTCTTTCTGGCGGGGGCCGGGGGTGGAATGAATTCATTTATGAATGGCGGCGGTCCCAATATGTCGGCGCAGATGAATCCACAAATGCAGCAGCCTCAAATACAAGTCACGCCACAAATGCTCCAGCTACTCGCCAGCGCCGGAATCACGCGCGAACAGTTTGTTGGGATGAGCTCTACAGAGCGGCAAGTTGCTTTACGCGAGGCCATGATGGCCATGCGTCAGCGGCAGCAAATGCAGCAGCAGCAACAGCAGCAGCAGCAGCAGCAGCAGCTAGCCCAGCAGCAAAACTTTTTGCCAGACCAAGGGTCTTATGAGCGCCCCGGGAGTGCGATGAGCATGGGGGCCGGGGGCGTGATGGGTGCTGGCATGGGCGGCGGCGAATATCACGCCCCAAGCTCTCATCAAGGTCCTCCCCAGGGCGGATTTCAAACCAAGCATGCACCTCCACATTTTGGACCCGTACCTGCGCCTAGTTTTGGGAGCCCTTCGCACGGAGTTCCGCAGCCACAACCGCCACTTTTACCGCAACAAAACTCATTCGCGTCCCCTGGCTCGCCGTTCAATCGCTCAGCACAGAGCCTGCCACCGTCAGACTCACAACCGCAAGTCCTACGTTCCAACTCGATGGGTCCTCCTTCCCACATGGTACGCTCTTCATCTGCTTCGGGCTCCCATGCAAACGGGTACCCTCAATCGAACGGCGGGACACCCCAGCCTCCTCACAGGCCCCCTCAATTCGGACCCCAAGTTCATACACCTCAGCGCCAGTCGAGTATTCCTCCCTCCGTGTCTCCTGTGAAGCGTGCCCCATCACCATCCATGCACATAGAATCTGCCGCTGCTGCAATACCCTCTCCTGCGCAGCCACCTACCGCGCTCCCAGCTCCCTCCGCGGTTCCTGGTCCCGCTAGTGCTTCAGTTCCATCACTCCCACCGCTCCCGGCGTCCGTGAATCTCAACCCCGCCGTAACACGCGTCACCGTCGTTCCGCTTGCCACATCGCTTGCAGCTATTCCCCCCTGTCAGCGAGGACGAAGTGAAGAACATCAAAGAGTGGATGGAGGAGGACCGCAAATACGAAGGTGTTTATCGCGAAATGAAGGGGCGTATGAATGCGGAATATCGAGAGTTCATGGGCCCGCATCATGTTCCTTGGTGGGAGAAAGGCACACTCGACATGAACGCCAGCCGGTTCTTGCAAGGAAGGGAAAAGTTTGAAGTCCGATATCCGTACCGGAAGAGGGATCGCGATTCGCGTAGGAAGCCTCCGAAGCGAGAGGGGATAAAACTGTGTGTGTTCACGTCTTGATTTCATTCGGATTCTCAAGTATTTTATCCAGTCCGCGCGCACTCGACCCTGAGGACGCCAATCGACCCGAAGAGCTGGTTCCAATCCGTCTGGAGTTTGATGTAGACCACCACAAAGTTCGGGACACATTTGTGTGGAACTTGAATGGTACGATTCTTGCTGGCTTTGCATCTTCTCTGACACGTTCTCCCGCCAGCTTGTGTCGTCGGCCCAGAGCACTTTGCACAGACAGTGGTGGAGGATTACAATCTCGCACCCTCGTACCATGCCGTCATCGTCAAGTCAATTCAGGATCAGCTCAGCGACTATCGTGCGCACTCCCCCGAATTACGACGGAGATAGCTGGAACGTCGTGAGAACAAATAACACGCTGCGTCGGGGATCTCTCGAGGGCGAGAGCGCCGAGTGGTGGTGTAACTGGCGAAAGCGCCTTCGGACGGAGTATGCGTTTGTGCGTGCGGAGCGGAACAAGCGGCGCAAACTGCGCAAGGCTGAGCCGGAGAATGAACGACCTATGTCGGTTGAGGAGTTCAGTGTCAACAGTAAGACGCTCCACGAAGATATGCGCATCCTAATTCGAGTGAGTGTTTTTCGCTGTCTTTCAGAGCGTAGTTCTCACATAGTTGATAGTTGGACATCATTGTTGGTTCTATCAAACTCGACGACCAGTTTGAATGGGATCTGGACAGCGAGGATGCGTCACCGGAAGACTTCGCCGAGAATTATACGCGAGAGCTGGGTTTGGGCGGCGAGTTCAAGTGAGGATTTCTGTCTCTTTTCTCTACTCGGGAATTGATGATGAGCCGCATAGAACTGCCATCGTGCATTCAATTCGAGAGCAGGTCCACGCCTATCAAAAATGTCTGTACCTTGTGGGGCACACCATGGATGGTACGCCTGTGGAGGATGACGATCTAAGAAACTCCTTCCTTCCGAGCCTGTCAAGTGGTGCTCGTGCAATGGACCAAGTACAATCCTTCACCCCGCTGCTCAACTACCTCAGCGACGGAGAACTGGAACGCCACGAAAAGGAGCGAGACAAGGAATTCAACAAGCGACGGAAGAAGGGCAGAGGTGGTCGTAGGGGCGTGGCCTTACCTGATCGGGAGCCGATACGGACGTGTCGCACGCCAGCAATTGGGTTCCCCGAGCCGGATCCGGCGACGCTTGCTGCAGTCGCGGCGGTCAATGCACCCGTGTCCCGACGTGCCGCAGCTGCAGCCGCGTCTGTCACCATCGCCAACCTCGTCGCATCCGAAAACGCACCCGAACCTGGCGATTCCCCGCACCAGCCCATATACAGGACTTCGTCGCTGCCCGCCCTCCCGCTGCCTCCTCCACCTGTGTTTAAGGAAAAAACCACCCAAAGGATTCTTCAAGCCTCCTGCGTATGACACCTCGATTCTCCGCCCGCGAGCTAAAGTTCCAGCGCCAATACCATCGACTGCTGCAGACGTTTCGAAGCTGCCTGCGCCTCTTGAAAATGATCCTCCGCCCCCGCCATCCGTCTCTGCTGTCGTACCTGACAGCCGAGCTCCCAGAGCTGTTACGGCGAAGCGTGCCAAGGAGCTCGAGCGCTCAGCGAAGGAGAAGGAATTTGCTGAGGGCCAGCAGCAGAATATGATCGATGGCGTATGGCATTGCTCCAACTGCGGATGTCCTGAAAGCATTGCTATCGGGCGGCGTAAGGGTCCGCTCGGCGATAAGTCGCAGTGTGGTACTTGCGGTATGTGCCTCAAATTGATGCTGAATGCTCTTCTGAATGCTCTTCACAGGCAAATACTGGCACAGATACCGCAAGCCTCGTCCGGTGGAATATAATCCGGACTATGACTTCCATGCAAATGGTGCGAAGAAGGAGGCAGAGGCCGTCAAACGGAAAAAGGGACGGCCGCCGAGTAGTGCAACAGCCGCGCCAACGCCAGCCGATACTTCAGAGCCCCAGACCCCCCGTGACAGCGGCGAAGGTCCTTCCCGTTCATCTCCTCTCCGCGATGTCTCCCCAGTCTCGACGGCGTCCACAGCGTCCGAGATGCCGCTTGCTCAGAGGATTAAAATCAACCATACACCCTCGACGCCCTCGGCTCCAGCTTCTGCTCCTGTTTCTACTGCGACACCTGCCCAATCGCCGGTCGTTGTGCCTTCTGCCCCACCGTCCACCTCAGTTCCTCCTCCAGCACCTGCCAGTGTGGCTGTAGCGCCAACAAGCGCCTCGTCTGCACCACCAAACGCCTCGTCTGCGCCACTAAGCGCCTCGTCTGCGCCACCAAGCGCCTCATCTGTGCCACCAAGCGCATCTTCTGCACCATCCAGCGCGCTGCCTGTACCTACTCCTCCTACACCAGCCGTCCCCCTTCCACCTAAACCGACTCAGGTGACTATGAACACACGATGCTCGACAAACGCTGATAGTATTTTATTAGCCTCCTACGTGGCTTTCAGATGCAATGCGGGACTTGCAGGGCCGATACAAGGATGATAGATTCGAGATACTACCTAAAGCCTCCGCTGTTGAGTGGGAATGGCGTTTGAAATGCTTAGATTGTCCTGGCAAGGTCAGAAAACTCCTTACTGCCTGATTTTCGCCTTGCTCATGTGTTTGTAGCTCTATATGACTGGCGTGGGCGAGACGCTGAACAATTATGAACTTCATTTGAAAAATCGTCTACATCGGCGACGTGTAAACGACCGGATCCGAAATTCTGCTGTTTCGTAGAACATATTTTGTATATTGTCTATCGTTATATCTGTACATATGTCAAGAATCTCCAACTGTTGAACCATCTCTCGTTTCTTGTATAGCCATCTCTAGGCACAGCTGTCAGGTGAGTCACCGCCGCGACGGGCGCGCCGCTCAGCGCTCCACGGAATGGCTTGGCACCGGTCGCAAATACATTTCTTCATGAACCACCGTGTCTCATAACACACAAAGTTATGGCTGGTCTGCTTTTTCGAATATTGAACCCACAATTGTTGCGCCGTTCTTTCCGCCCTTCCCTTTCAAGCACTATCATTGCACGTTCCCCTTACGGCTTTCGTGCATACACCGCTCAACGACCGCCATCGACGCGTCCAGACGCGAAGACTTCTGGTTCCGCCAATGCACAAGCGCGTCCTGTAGTTGCAGCCGTTCAAACCTCCGAACACGCTCAACAGCCCATCGACGGGAGCACAGCGTTCACGCCTCAAGCATTCAATGTACCAGGCAGTCCAACTTTTGGAGGAAGCTCTTTACGCGATGCAGCACTTACCACTGTCGTCGGTCTCTTTCTGGGTAAGCTACACTCAAAGTCCGAGCGCATATTAATTCAGTCGTTGTCAGTTTTCGTCGGCGGGGTGGCATATGTTCGATGGTACAAATGGAACGTACTGCGAAAGGTACGTTTCAAAAGTCTTTCATCATCTTAATCATCTGAAACAACAAGATCGAAAACGCGTTTGCGGCTGGTTACGACCCTGCCCTGGAGTTGGCAACATACCAGCAGAAGTCACCGGAAGGTGTACGGGAAGATGATCCTATAGACGAACTGGACGGAGACGGCCCTTGGACGCAACATTTGCGGAGAAAAGAACAGGACTGGATAGATGAAATCGTCCAGGGACGCGAGCCTGGCCATTATTTCGTGTTGCTCGGACCAAAGGTAGACGGTTGGTTCGCGAACTGAAAAATTGTCTCATCATTCAATACAGGGCTCAGGGAAAGGCACAATGATATTCGACGCGATGGCTGCTTGTGCCGCGGACGGTATTGCGATTTTGGACGCTCATCCGGATTTAGAGGCAGGATAAGATAAATTGCGATCCTCGTGCCGAGTCTGATAGGTAACCACCAGGTTTTCCGCTTGAAGTTGGGAAAAGCAATAAACTACGAGTACAACGAAGACTCGCAGGTAATTGCCAGGTTTCCGCTCGAGGTAGGAAAACGTTGAAGCCCTTATTCGTCCACAGACTGGCCTCTTCCAAAGACGCGATCCCAGAGAAGGTATTTTCCTTTCCTTCAAATTTCGTGTTATTCAATAGGCTGAACTAGGTGGACCCGCCCTCGATATTGAGCGAGGTACGGTTTCTGCTGTATCGATAAACTCGAGTAACTCATCGGATGTAGCAATGAACAAGCTGGAAAAGGTCGCCTTGAAGGCGGCCCGTAAACGCGGCAAACCTTTAGTTTTAATAATCAATAATGTCCATTTTTTCAAGAACGACGACGAGGGTCGGGGCATGTTGCTTCAGTTGCAGCAACGTGCGGAAGCCTGGGCTGCCAGCGGTATGTCTTTGGAACAGTAATCATTGTGATCTCACTCCTACTCATTGGCGCAGGGATCGTAACCTGCGTGTTCATGACGTTGGATCATTTTCCATTGTCTCGCATTGAAGCTGACTGTTCTACAGAGACGATTTCTGGCCTTTTTATGTGATGCGTAAGTAGATTTTCTGGGCTGGATGTAGTGCACGCTGACACTCAAACTCAGGCAAAACCGCTTCACGGATGCATGCAAGTCCACCATGATGCCGTTCAACAATTCGATGATCTCTTTCTAGGTTCTGTCCATCTACGATCTGGATCATAAAGAAGCAATGCACGCCGCAAATCGTATGGCCATGAGCATGAAAAAGAAGAATATATCTCAGCCTATCATCGAGGAGGCGATCGGGATGGTGGGCGGGCGCCTCTCATACCTCAGTTTGTCGTTTTCTGTCATTTGTTGTTCGCGTTGATTTACAATGTGTTGATAGACAAGGTAAAATAACCATCTTAATGACGATGCACATTTTCATGGAAGTGCAAAGGTCGCCAGATCCAAAGACATGTTAGAGATGGCAACCCAACTTCTGTCAGTAGAAAAGGCGTGGCTATGTAGTCAAATTGGTACGTTTGCTGACCTTTGGATGTTCTTTGTATTGAAATCGAGGGTGTTGCAGGATTGATCCCAGATCTGGACGTAAGTACATACATTTTCTGGACTCTATTGTTATTTTTCGCTAACGAAAGCACAGGACGACGTGATGGATGAGGTAGCGCTTCGGCATTCCAACTCCATTACATTGGACTAATCATGGATAGCAAAAATGGAGCAGCTGTTCGTGGCTTCTGCTACGTGAGTTCGTCCGGTTACGCAAGGAACAAGAACGCATTCGAGACGAGGAAATCGCTGCTGGTGAGCGCGACAAGACCGACACTGAACTGCCCCTGCCCAAGATTCCTTACGTGGGCGCTCTTTTCTGTATTCCTGGTCTCAATTGACTTCTTTTGCATAAGTGGAGATGTCGGCAAATTATGACCCGCCCTGACTTCTTGGAAGGCGCGTTACATTTAGTGCACCATCACTGCTTAGCGCTTAATTTTCTATAGATTTAGATAGAGCGAACATAATCGCAATCGATGTGAGTTGGGCATTTTCACACTCGGACGAAATTCTAATTTCTTCTCAAGGTTAACCATGATGTCCGTCCGGATTCCATGCTAATCCTCCACGCTGCGCGACAGGTGGTAGAAGAGGACGACTTCGAAGAGATTCTCGACAACGTTCGATCTCGTATCGACGAAATCGAGAGCTTACACCGAACTCGAGAACTGACGGTCTGTTTGCGTTTGCCCTGACCATACGGGCACTAAATTCAAGTTTTCTTCCAGTTCAAGGATGTGGAAGCTGGTGACAAGATTCGGGTTAGTGTGGACAAAGGCGGTCGCTCCTGGTTTTGATTTCTAGTTGTGCTTGCTGTTGTAACCGGTTCACGAATAATCGAAACCAAATGAGAGCGGAATCAGGGAGCCACTATGTGGACACCCCGAGCAAAAGTAGTCTGTATTCATTCCGCTCCTGCCCAAGCTGCAAGTACCTGCAACGCGAGCTAAAAAAAAAAGAAAAAAAAAAGTACGTAGGTATAGAGATGTAAAGAAACCGACGAGTAAATATCACAGGTATTACAATACAGCATCCATGCATGGTTTTGTTGAGCAGTGCTGCGCCTTCTACTATGCGGAGATCGTCACCGCTTTGACGTCCTTCTCTTTTTTCGCATTCGCCGCCGCCTCCTCTGCAGCCTTTACAGCTTGCTCAGCCTGGTTTTTCTTCTGCTCTATCTCCTTCATCTGCTTTTCGAGTTTATCCTTGACGCTGCTGTTCTGGTTGAACGTGACGCTGCGGTGGTGGCTCGTGGCACCCATCGAACCAGTCTCCGGAGTCGGCACACTAACGAGGGGCGTAGAGGTGGAAAGGCCCCGGTGGAAAGTCGTGGGGAGCACGCGGCCTTCAGGGTGTTGGAAGTGGCAGTCTGCGCGTGTACAAGCACTGCCAAAGTGGCATGGCTGAGCAAAGCGCGGGTTGCTGGCGGTATGCGAGGAATGACCCGGGGGGGTGGGTAAAGGTGCAGCCGACGCGCGTGCAAGCAACGCCAAAACGACAAGGCGTACCTGCGGCCGGAGCATGGTGCGCCGGTGCAGGCTGATGATGCGTCGGCGGAGGCTGGGCCACAGCTGAGATAGAGACGGGTAAGATTGGAGGAAATAAAAACGGAGATGAACTGTACCTTGAGGATTAAGCACGGCTGGACTGACATGAGCCTTGATGCAATCTTTATCCTTGCAGTCCTTGCCCTTGTCGCAAGCCTCGTTACTCAATACGACCCCGCTTTCTGGAGTCGCCACAGGCGAGGCATGAGAATATCGACAGTGTACATTGGTGCATTTGAGACCAAATTTGCACAGCGTTGGCGACTGTGGTCGTTCCGGTAATATGTATCCCGTCAGACCACCAGTCGCAGCCGGAGCCGGAGTGACAACAGCGGGGGTTGGGGTTGGTGCGACAATCGGAACGGCCTGAGAGGGTGCGCTGGTGGCAGGCGTAGCAGCAGCGCCGTCGGGAACCGCTTTTGGCGCAGCTGCTGGGGCTCCTCCTCTTCCATTGCCCCGACCCATCCCTCTTCCTCGTGCATTCCCTCGGCCTCTCCCGTTGTAATTTCCATTGCCTCCGGCGGGGCCTTGAAACCCGTCCATCCCGCCATACATCGACATATCCCCTGGCATTCCCCCAAATGCAGGTCCACCGCCAAACTGCCCTGTCGCGGGGTTGATGATACCCATGGTCGACGCCATTTGCGCCATCAATGCCATTTGGTTCATCATCATTTCCTGCAGCATTATGGGATTGGCCATGGCGGGATTCATCATTTCCATGCCCATAGGGAATCCAGCATTCATCATCATGGCCTGCTGCTGCTCTGGTGTCGGATTATTGACGATGTTGTCAATACGAGACTGGATTTCGTCCTGACCGAAATTGTTGCGAACTGCAGCACCCCCAGGCCCACCTACCCGGTCAAGAAGACTCCGCGGATTAGAAACTCCGTCGCGTTGCATAGCGCGAGGGCCCGTAGGAACGTCGGTCCGCCGAACCTTGTTGGAGTGATTTGGGGAGGGTGAGCGTGCGGACGCGGTACGCTTTTGACCAGCGGGTGAAGTGGATGGAATGGCTTGCGATATAGCTTGTTGGTAAACACCATTGCGTGGTCGACGCGAAGAGTCAGTTGATGGTGCTGCCGCCACCGCCTCTCGTTGGGGAACTACTGCCTCGAGAGCACGCGAAGTGGAGGCTTCTGCCTGCGCAGATGAGGGTATCTCAGTTGCTCCTTTGGCCGCCTCCGCAAATAGCCAGTCAGTGAAGGTCGGGTCTGGGAATTTTCATCAGCAACGCCTAATGGGCAAGAAAGCCGTTGAAATGTACCGAAATCTGTCCCTATTACTACGGGGAACACGGCTAAGTAAATCCGAAAAGGTGTAGACACGAGACGGGACCTACAGTCTTCTAATTCGCTTGTTATTTGGGCTAACCACCAAAGTCAGAGAGAATAGGGACTAGGTCGCAAACTACTTACCAGCACTCTTATTGTTGATAATCATGATAGTGATATATTCCGCCATGACCGCGTCTGGAATATGGGGTTGGCGACGAAGAATTGCGAGAACTCTGCACATACCTGGCTCTGCGCTGTAGTTCCGTCTTGTGAGCTCATCCTGGATGGATTGCTAAAGAAAAGGTGAGAAAAGGGTCAAACAAGCCCTAATAAACCTACCTGGAGAGCAGTCGCGCGCTCTGTACCGATTGTAAGGCCAAAAGGCATTGTTGACGCAAGGGGAGAAGGCAAAGATTAGATTCCACGTGCTCTTGCTGACGGATCACGTCTTTTTCCCAGATTTGGCGCTTGTTTCCTCCCCGAGTCATCCTTCCTGGAAAAGCTCGAACGTTCGACTCGAGCGCGGAATTTTATTTCGACGATTTGGCCTGAATAATCTCAACAAGCGAAGCCAACTCTTGGTTGGCACCTTCCCACAGCAAAATCCTTGGGCCAACTAGATTGACACTGATTTGTCCACACTGTCCTCACAACTGGAGGTTGAAGTCAGTTTCCCCAACTTTCCCGGAAAGCTTCACCTGGGGACCGCGCTAGCGAGTCTGCGCACGACTGAGGATTCTGAATTCCTTCTTATGGATCTGTAGCCGCTCCCCCTGCTCTTCACTTCCATGCGCCGACGATCTCAAAATTATTATTACGGACATCTTCAATTTAATCAGCGAAGAACTCAATAACGGACTTGATTTCCACCGAAGTGTTCCGAAAAAAGCTGGACCCAGATTTATCAAGGAAGTTTCAACTGCTTGAACGTCCTTGTCATGACTAAGTATGCTCTGGATTGTATTCGAATCACGAGCGGTCCTTGCGCTTTGTGAGTGGCTAAATGCGAGTCTTTTCTAGCCGTAACCTTCGAACATCTCAATGAGCACAGAAACGACGCTCTCGGACTCTTGGAAGTTCTACATTTGATTGTAGTGGCTCGGCCGCGCAATTGGAGCACACTTTGGGCTCACGAAATAATTTGTCATGGATCGCTTTTCACATAGACTCGAACCAGTACCTCCGTTGTAACTTCTCAAAGACAGTCGTTTGATCAGATACCGTAGGGACTGGAGCCAAATCACCGTCGCTAAGGGACACGGGAATTGCCGGGCCCGACTTTCGGGACTTAGCCAAAATTTCGATAGGCTGTTGGAAAAAGTTTTGTGTATCAAAATTCTGAATAGACAATTTTGTAGAAGACAAAATTCTAAGACACTTGTCGTTCTCCGAATTTTAATAGCTGCAGAATTGAACTTTCAATAGACAGTTTGATGTCCACCGCCGAATATGGACGAGCCCCTATATCCAGTCTCACATAAGCTTTGTTGATGTAACCGCAAATTACAAGCTCAATTCTGCAGCTATTAAAATTCGGAGAATGACAAGTGTCTTAAAATTTTGTCCTCTACAAAATTGTCTATTCAGAATTTTGATACAAAAAACTTTTTCCAACAGCCTATCGAAATTTTGGCCAAGTCCCGAAAGTCGGGCCCGGCAATTCCCGTGTCCCTTAGCGACCGGTGATTTGGCTCCAGTCGTTATTGACGTAGAGCGTTTATCGCCCGTCCGAAATAACAACTGGTTCGAGTCTACTTTTCACAGGCATTTTCTTGGAGCGAGTTTATATTGTGGGTAGAGAACTTTTACGTCCGACAATGCATCCTGTAGATTCAACTCACAGAGCAAGTCAAAGGAGTGCAGGCTGTCGAGCTTTGAGCCGTGCACGCATGTCAGGCGAGCAAGGATACCAAGGCCGTTCATGGACTGTAACCTCGGGACCTCGGGGCGTTGCTGAAAACAAACATGCTCGCGGGTACTTATTCCCATATCGAGTTCGCGCATTGCAGCAAGCACTTTGCGTTTGTCATTGCAGTGCTCGCAGAGTCGTGTCAATTATTTGCGACACCCGAGGTCAGACAGTATGTGGCAATCCGAAATCGCTTGCTAGGATCAGCGCGGCCGTAAGAGGAGGTCCACGCAAAAGTACACCGTCCGGCGTCATGCTGTCTGTTGACTCGGGAACGTTCCACCCTTGGAGTAAACTGTGGTTCATTGCACCTACCCTGCGTATTACGGCTGCCCTCGGTTACGGGGTTCCGAGGTGAAGTTGAAGTCGCCACGAAGTAATTGCGCGTAAGCCATCCTAGGCGGTCTTGCTGGGAAACTGTATGGTTTCTCGAGGATAAAATGAAGGAATGCCGTTCTGTGGAACGTTGCTAAATGTTGAGCGCTCATGGAACATGCCAAAGAATAAGTCTTGCATCGTGGATGGTATATTGGCCCGTTTGGACAGAGGAAGTAAAACAGACTTGCAGTGGGTCTTCTGTCATGATGGCTCGGAGAAAAGAAAGTGGAGAGGAAGGATGGTTATCATACAGTCGTGGTTTAAGCAAGGCCTCAGGTCGTTACCGCCGCGGGTTCAATGCCATCGGACGACGGTCGGCCGACACTATCGGCGGTCTTTTTCGTAGCGACATGATTGATTAAATTCTACTACACATATCTCTACTGCACCTTTTTAATTAGCTTGAATAAGTGCGAATGAACCAAAGGCACCGGCTGTTATAGGGGCGCCACGGCTCTGCCGCCTTCAGATTCAGAATATTCCAATCGTGCGTCCGTTCACAACTCGGAATTTGAGCTGGATTCACTCTCTCTCCACTGTCAGTGACTGGATCGTTCTACCCTAGCGCCGCGGCAGAAGACCTCTTCCCGCCTTACCCAAAGAATTAATCTTCTAACTTCCCTCTAACTTGCAAGTCTTGGATCAATGTTGCGATGTCCAGGTACACCAAAACCAGGGCTTTATCTCGTCCTTCGCGATAGCGCTTAATTATGCCGTAGTCGTCGAGACCATCTTATTATCGAATGAGAGCGAACGTTCGCGGGTGACAGTGGCGCTGCTAGTCCCTACAGCTCGGGTTAAGACGGCCCATGATGTAATTTGGTTAATCGTTCAATCTTAGGCTAAATACAGTCCTACAATGATAGTAGACGGGAATCCGACTGACCATCCATTCTCTTCCCTCCTACCGCTTCAAGTTGGTAGAAAGATAAAATTGGCGCTCGGATACTGTTCAAAATGAAGTTTGGAGACGAACATCAGCTTAATTTAATCTCATAAATGAGTCGATGGGGAGTTATGGAGGCTTGAGGCACTGCCCTTTGTCTAATATCATCATCTGGCAGCAGTCTGGTGCGCCACTTCCAGCGAACATCAAATGTTGGAATATTAGGTCAACGCCTCCAAAATTCAAGTTGCAGCCCGTATAAAATGAGGTAAATTTGGTGTTGAACGCCTTGATCGACTAGAAAAGAATAGTGAGACTTGCATGGAAAGCAACTGGAAAATTAAGCGCCCGTGCAAGCCAATAGTGAAGTCATTGACATCGCCACAGATCTTCCAAATCTTTTAGCGCCCACTTGGCGCCCACAGACCGTGCGATCATGAGAAGCAAAGGTGTTAGCTGAGAAGGAAAATAGGTCCCGCAACAGGTAGCGTGGCATCCATCCAACCGAGCCAAGGACTCATTTGTTAAAGATTTGCTCCCGTTCCCACAGTTGTGAGACCGTCGCCGCCTCCATCAGACTTCAACCACGAAATGTTTGACAAGATCTTTCGTACGGCCTGAGGGACTGTATATTTATATTTTTAGTGGACGCCTAGAATTCGCAGGGAGATAGGCTGAGGAGCTTACATCCGCCGACGCACTTATAGCGCCGCTCATCATATTTGAAAAAAGGAATATTGCGTGGAGGATATTTTGGCTACGAGGACCCGATAGTGCACTGTAAATGCTCGAGCCCCCAAGCGCCCACAAAATTTGGGTTTAACACCCACTGTCCACAACATTTCCCCGAGCCACAGAATTGAATGATAATACGCAGTGCATGCGCCCTCGTAACCGGCCAGGAGATCCGCGGTGCGCTTGAAAGGACAATGGTTGTGGATGAGCGGCGTTCGGAGAGCACCGCAAGGGTTGTATTACACGTCCTGTTTTAGCAGTTCCGCATTCGCGGGATGGCCCTTGTGCTGTGTGTACCTCCTTCGAGTACTGAACGCCCACTATTGTGACTCAAGCATTCTCAGCCCACACTCCTGTGAATAATGTTCTGTGTACTCACAATACCCGTCAGGCTGTCCTGCTGATAGAATTGTTACAAACGACTCGTCAGACACCAGGGGAGACCGGAGACAGCGAGTTGCCTAACCAATTGCGAACGGAGATGGTCGACATTTACAAGACCTCAACCGTGGCATGACATAGCGTCGCTATAGAAAAAGTTCGCAACGTCTCCAGCTCTTGAGGAAAAAAATCGAGTTGGGCCCAGCGACACTTGCAGGCAGAACGATATTTGAGGTTGACACACGTCAACCTATTCAAGCCCTCAGCGCTCAGCGCCCACAAGGCTCTGCGCCGAAGCGGCGCATATAAATCGTACGACGCCGCGGAAGCTGATATGGATTGATAGGCGGACGGTTCTCGAGGCGGTGTCCTTCCATGATGGCGGGTGTCCACAACGCGGCACAACCAAAACTAGCGGACTGTTTTCCCTTTTGGAGACTCGAGAGAGGCTGTCGCATGTGGCAGTAGGCCTGCAGCATGTTTGAAGCGAAGGAGCGAGTCTGAACTCTCCGTGATAGGGACGTCGAGTCAAACATGATCGAGGTAAGTTTGTAATTACTCGGGTGGATATTACAGCGCGGTTTATCTACTTGGGTGAATTGGCTTGTGCTGTATTAACGCCACTATCAGAACAGGAACGTTTCAATCGGGAAGGACATCATGCAGGCAGAACGAAAAAGTTGGCTCGGGTTCCGGAGCGCGCACCGCAAGTAGCTATCCCAAAAAAGGCACTATCTAGAAAAAGACAATGTCAGTTCGACGAGCGCCTAAGTTTTTGAACTCTTCAAGCTCAAGTCACAATTTATTGGAGCATTTTGTCATTTTTATTGGGTTTTCGTGGTATGTAGCGCGACAGAAGTAAGGACAGTAGGTATGAGTAGTTAGCGTTACATTAGATATGCGACAAGAAGCCCAAAATGCAATGAGAAAGTCACGATGTGTAGGAATGCAAGACGAATTATGAATACAGCTGGATGGAAGAGACGATAAGTAATGCTGGCTGTGTGTGTGGGTATCGAGTCCGAGAGTGCGTGGTGATGCGAAGAATGTGGTAAAATACAGATGCATGATTGCCACTGAGATGCGAGGGTCAAAAAATATGCAGGTGAGGCGGCAAGGATAATGCGAGGAGGCGAGGGCTACCAGACGGCCGGAATCGCGAAAGCAAACATTTTGGCCTTGAGGGGGTGTATCGGTATTAATTCGCTCGATAACGATAGGCTGGGGGACGTGTCGAAATGGCCTTTGGGTTCGTGGATTGCAGCCGTCAGATCCACGGGCCCTGTTGGCGTCGGCGGCGAGATCGACGAAGCAGGAGACGTAGTGTTGGAATAGCTGTGCGTCGGCGTATCCGGCGTCATCGGCGACGCTGTCTTCTTGTACAACGGGGGCACAATAGGCGGCGGTGGCGCCGGATGCGGCTTCGTCGGTGTCGCTTGGCGCTGCTGGCCAAAAGACGGAATGGGACTCGTGGTAGAATTCGGTTCCGGGATGGGGGTGTTGGATGCGGAAGCAGCAGCCTTGGCGGCGCGCTTCGACACCATATGTAAGGAATACGTTGGATACGGCCCCTTGGAGCCTGGGGGAAAATCCCGCTGGACCATGGCCTCGAAGTTGGCCAATATTGGGTTGTCGACAGTGAGTTCCCAATCGAGATAGTTGCACATTTCGCGCTCCATCTGATTGATCTCTCGCAAGGTAAACATTCCCTGCGCGACAATGCTCCACGATTTATTCGAGTAGGTGTCGTCGCAGATGACCTTGGAGGCGATCATGAAGGCAGAAATGAACAGGCGGTGGCCGGAAGAACCACGTGCAGTTGGAAAGCGCGCTTTTAAGCGCTGCAACAATACGAGTGCCGCATAGGTGACGGCTTGATGCAATTTTGTGCGATGGAGAGCATAGGCAATAAAGTAAGGGAGCTTCGCCTGCGAATGTGTAGATTGCGGGGGAAAGGGCGGACATGCAAAAAGATGCGTTATGAAGCGTGCGCTCAGTTGAGCAATATATTCGTAGCCATAGAAGGGGTCTGTCTTCGGCTGGGCTTGCGGCTGTTATTTGAGGCGAGAAAAAATTAGAGAATATACAGGGTGACAGTAACTCCAACTGACTGGAGGTACCGAGTATGGCGGCCGGGGGAGCATTGAGGGGGACCTTCTTGGGAATGTCGCGATGGTGTGACTGCTGCTGGGCATGGACCGTGGCCATTATTATTTAAAAAAACTGTCACGGGATAGCGAGCAGCGGTGGATATTTGCGCCTGTAGAGACGGGGCAACGTCAGAAATCGGGATTCGACATGGCACAGATATAAGGATGCCACACAAGCGAACGCCTCGCTTTATTCGAGATGAACACAGATCGCGAATCGATCATTGCCATCAATAAATTTTTTGCTGACAGCACGTGGCTCTCGACCAAATGCGGCAAGCCCTCGTTGAAACGCCCAAACGAACTCGAAAGCTGCTCACCTGAAGAAATG
Organism: Mycena sanguinolenta; assembly: GCA_014462675.1. Taxonomy (NCBI): domain Eukaryota; kingdom Fungi; phylum Basidiomycota; class Agaricomycetes; order Agaricales; family Mycenaceae; genus Mycena; species Mycena sanguinolenta. Next base: position 3,496,254 of record JACAZH010000014.1, read on the forward strand.
CGAAAGTGTACACCTCAGTTGCTGGTGTGAGCTGGTATGGGCGCGGGTCAAGCAAGGCCCTCGGTCGCAGAGCGGAATTATTCGGCCTGTAGGATAGAGTCCCGGTGTACAAGGAAAGCAGGCCAAGGATCGTGGTTTTATATACCGAATCCAAAGGAGCGAAAGGCCGATGGGGTGTCGGGGACGGTGGGCGTTCGGGTTAAAGAGGAATTGTTTGACACCGCCTCTTGTGACACAGTGACTAACTGTTGCATTTTTCACTTCCTCCTGTATCTGCCCCTGGTCGACCAGTCACTCCTGGACCCTATAGCTACCCATGCACCGCAGCCCGTGTCTCGCACCCGCTCCGCTCGACAGGGAGTCGTTCCTGTGCTGTTCCTCCGCTTCCTGTTGGCCTGGTTGCGGGGTTAAGCGACACAAATATATTCATCCCGTTACACCGCGTCTCCCGTAGTGTATTCATTCCTTGACCGCACCGTATGAGCCCGTACCACCCGGATTTCATCTCCTATGGGACCGGTGTGAACCGGAGTCGGCCATAACTCTTCCGTGTGTTTTTTTCGTCGAGTCATCGGCGACTCATCGCATTGTGGTCGCATGTTGAATACACCCGCCTTTGCATTTCCGCGTGTTTATCTCCTTGAAACGGCGCACATCACTGTTCATCCTCTTTGCACAAGGGAGTGGCGCAGCCTACAGTGCTATTCGCCGGAACTTGCAAGGAAGCTCTCGCCACCATGACTCGGGGGCACGCTTGGCTTATTGGGCAAAGCCGATAGGACTTTGCATCCCAAAATGGGCGTCAATGGTCTGTTGGAAAGGTCGCGCACAGCCTTTCCGGACCGGGTTCCGAATGACGATTTCGATGGGTTAGTGCATCGTCTCCAGAAATCATGCATTGTGCCTCTCACCAGACCCTGGAGGGGATCTCTTCTCATAAACTGTCAGAAGATAATGGTTTCCTTCTCACTGTCAATCGGCACGACGATTAAATGAGGCCTGCTTGCAGCCTATCTCAGGGCTGGGTATGCGGCACCATTACATCTGTTCTGGGTGCCCTTTGCCGTTCGTGGGTCCAAGTTCTTTGTCTACGCCTACCCCACGGCGGAGTAACCTTTCTTCGCGAACTTCGTGGGGTTCTTTGAACATACCGCTATCAACCTTCATGACTCGGGAACTGAGCCCTGTTGCAATACTGTATCTTCACTGCTGGTGTTGTTCAACACCACTAGCTCCACTTCCGACAATTAAGGAAATTCTCCACTTCAAGTATGACAGATCTCTTGAAGATCAGGCTTTTAAAATGAATGCGGCGGTCTAGATAGCAGAAAAGGTTGTGCTTTCTATGTTTACCGAACATACATTTTTATCTGAATGGAATGTGTGCTGGCAGATAAAATGGAGCGGAAGAACATATATACTTGCCTAGCTGTGGTGTGATACTTCCGAGAGACTGCTGTAACCGTCGAGATGGGTGTTCGAGCTTCCTACCCCGGTTATTTAGCGGCAATCTGCTCAACTGTGGGTTCGGGAACAGGAAACAGCTCTGATGGTCATGACTCGGTGAGTTCCTTGGGCACGTTGTTGTTGCAGTAAAAAAGCAAAGGCGCCTTTGATATGTTGGTCAAAGAAGTAAGAGGACTTCCTGATCTGAAAAATTGCCTTTCCCATAAAACAATGTCCACGTCGGTGAATAAAAACATGCTGAGACAATGAGGTCGACACCGTACTCGGTTTCCGTCAACTGTACAGATTTGAGATGGTTATCTTGGTTCAAAGACTCAGTAAATGCCAAATGTCCTCGCTATTTAGCATCACATCGCCGCTGGTCCTCATCATATCACCGAGTAGCGGCTCAGCCGATATTATGCACCGGTATGAGTCTACCCAATCCACCGAGGTCCGCCGTCTGAGACCGCGACTGCACAGTCAAGATCCTGATTCACGCCGTGACTATGTGGTGATTTCCGCGCACAGCATAAGAAGTGAGTAAGTTGTGGACGCAGTATGGTGTGCATGATCGCAGCTGAAAGATCTCCAAAAATCATTCGAGCAGTTTATGCAAGATCGTTTCGAGCGGCCGAGAAGGACGTCTATAACCGATCATCGATTGTATTTACGCGGAAACCAGCGCGCGAGCTTCCACTTGGGTCCCGAGCCACCAGCTTTCTGTCAACGAAGAGGCTCGACGTTGAGATGAAGGCTTGGCGCATTCACCGCGGGTGCAAGACATGCCGTTCAGTAAGTAGATAAAGAGCTAAGGAAATTGAACGGCCCCGAGGGAAGTAAGTTGCGAGCTCCGGTGAAGCACCCGTTCATAGCCTTTTCATAGACGGTTGAGATAAAGACGCGTTGACTCGGAGAAATGCAAAGCTGAAAACTACCGCCTCAGGTCGCGTACAGGTAACCTTTTCTGGTCTTAGAGACAAGTTGACAAGTTGAAATCCACGCTTACATTTCTCAGCGGTCATGTGTGAGGCATGAACAGTGGGAAATACTCGCGCAGTATTCATAGTCTTGTAGAAACGGGGTGGAATCAATCTCCACACAAGCGTTGAGTGAGCGTCGCAGTTCGAGCGTCTTGACAATGACTGTTCGAATCAAGAGTATAAAGTCACCTGACCGTTCCGCATTTTCTCACCAACTCCTTCCACCTTGCTCCCATTCTCTCTCCTCTGTTCTACCGGCTACAGAATGTCGCCTGCGGCTGCAATTCTCAACTCCACTTTGTCACTCTAAATTGTGCTAGTCCCCCCCTCACACACGGAGTCGGCGCATTGTGATGTCAAGGGCTAAGGTCAAAACGCTGCGCCATAGCCAAGGAGAGAGAAGTGTACCTGATAGATGGACTCCCGCGAGTGTGAGCTGGCCATTGTCCCGAAGGTTCTCCATTTACAAAGTGGCGGCCGCTCGGGGATTCGGGAAGCCGTGTTTCATCGGATTGTGTGGAGAGCAGTCCACGACTTGCCCACATCCGTGGCACCACTGCAATCGATTCTCATTCGATGACGATCCGAGACTCCTGCGAGCTCGGCCTTGAGTCCTGAGCCAAACTCCCGAAACAAACGAAGGCCAACGAAACACGTTTGTTGGTACGCGGCCGCTTTCTTCATGAATCGCCCGACAATTTTCGGTGCAGTCGATGTTCTATCTCAAAATTTTTTGATATTTTGATGATACTTCAAGTTATTCTGGTCTCCTGTCAAAAAAGGAAGTAGGCCTTTTTATGGTCATAGAAGGAACGAACACCCGAATTTTTTGTTGCCCGACACGGTGCCAACTTTAAAACCCAATCTAATCTCACAGCGTACTAGGGCACCACAATCTGATCAGTGAATGTGCCGCCGCTGCCGCGTCGTGGTCGAGTGTTCGGGCATCGGTCGCTGTGGCATACAAGTAGGTATACGGAGTTGCTGAGACTGACATTCACCGAGCCAGGTCCGTATTGCCCGGAACGTGGTCAAGACAGAGTCGAGATGTTTGTTAGTACCTGGGGTCGGTCTTGTCGGTGCGAGTTCCGTGATAGTTTCCATATCCGTCTAAAATGTACCCGAAATGGTATACACCAATCCTGAAATGGTACTCAGAATAAAAGATGCGAAGATGGAAAAAAGATGGAGTGGTCCCGAAGCGCATCAGATTGGCTCAGCTCCGTCCTCGTCGACGAAACTTTTGTAGAACACAAAAGCATCAACATATTCCTCTCCATTCCCATCTTTCCGCCTCAAACGGCCAGCCTTGGGTATCAACCCTGCTTTCTTGAAGCCCAGGCCTTCCCACAATCTACGTGTATGGCAGTTGATACTGGCTGAATCGAAGCGAAGATATACTCACTTGACGGACGCTGAATTATTGATGTACACAAGATTGAATACGCTACCACGGTATCCGAGCCTTGGCGCATAGTAAACATAGGATTTGGCCAGAGCAGATCCATAGCCCTTGGCTCGCTGGATTGGAGGTACCACAAATCCCCCGTTGCAAATCTAGCAGCGGTCATCAAAACACGACACTGAGAATCAAGTCTGAAAACATATACATGCGACGAGCGTCCTGGGTAGTTGGGTTTGACCTGAATAACCTTCAAAACATCATTCCAGGGACAGAGAGACGATCAACATAGTAGTAGCCCGCCACACAGTCCTCCCACGTCCGTTGCTGTCTAGCTTCGTCGATGGTCAATGTCGTCTCTGTTCCTTCGGAACCTCCGGTACCGCCCAAGTTGGAGATGGCCAGGAAAACATCGCCAGAGAAAAAGTAGGATTCAAAAGCATCAGCAGACATCGTTTCTTGAGGATAAGTCATGCCATCTTCAATCTCTTTGGCCATCACAGCACCTACAAAGTACAGGCATCAAGCTCGCGGAGCCTGTCCATGGGAAACTAAGCACCGAGATAATCTACCAAACCAGGGTATAATCTAGCGGCAGAGGCGGTCTGGAGGTGGTGCACAGTTACATATGAGTGAGAACGCGCGGGTTCCTCAGCTGCCACTGTGCGGCGGACACTCCAGAATGTGGTAGGAAGCGGCTCAGAGACAGTTGCCGATCTGGAAATGGCTCCATATGCAGACATTGCGACGGTGAGTGAATTGAGAGTATCAAGCTGAAGACGCTCCGAGTCGGGGCGAAACGGGCCGAGTCGATCGAGACGCTTGGCAGGCAACGGCAAACCAAAGTCGGCGCGCGTCTAACTTGCCGCGAACCACAACGCGCACAGATCCTAAATCTGTGTATAGTTCCCTTCTTACCTCCACATGTTCAGGATTTTCCGCTGTTAATTCCTTCGTTCTTCGTCGGGTCTGTTCGAGATGCGTCGAATTGGAGATGGCGTCGTTTGTCTCAAGCATAGAACGTGCGATCGCATACACTCAAGCAACACTGCTTTGAGGGGTTGAAGGCAAGACAAAGCCAGCCAGGAGGCAAATCGGGCTCCTAATGGATGGGATGGAGGAGGAGGATTATTTTGGATTGGCTTGCTCCAGACAGCCCCAAGAAACCAAGATCCCTGTTCCATCGTCTTGACTTTGGGGGCTCATTCTTATTCAAGTTCCACCGACCTGGAATTAGTACATCTTCCTCAAGTGAAAAATGCCACCCGCCCTATGTCTTAATTTTCAATGTCTTGGCTGTTAAACATCCGCTCCTGAATTCCTTAAAAGTCTGCTCTTCCTGCTTTGTTTTTCCCCCTTGGTCTCGTCTCCGAAGATAATTGTTCTCAATTACCCATCGAAAGCTAGCATGGGGTTTGATCCACAAGCTGCTGCAGATGCGTTTAACGCTGGAAGGACGTTGGCTCCTGCAGCTGTAGGGACGCAAGCGGCTCTAATGAGTGTAATCTCGCTTGCAACGTTGGTGCTATTCAATTTTCTGCGACCGAGAAACAAGGTGGGACAATTCAAGAACCAGGTCTATCGATTTCTGATATATTCTAGATCGTCTATGAGCCCAAGGTCAAATACCATGTTGGAGATAAATCCCCGCCCCGCATCGGTGATTCCTTTTGCGGCTGGCTTCCACCTCTGCTCCATGCCAAAGAACCTGAACTCCTCGACAAAATCGGCCTGGATGCAGTGGCTTTTCTACGCTTCCTCCGGCTCATGCGCCAAATGTTTGCCGGGATAGCCATCTTAACTTGCTGCATCCTCATCCCCGTCAACTTCCTTTATAATCGTGCCCATGTCAATCCTACCAAACGCGACGCGTTAAGCATGCTGACCATTCGGGACGTCAAAGGAAACAGCATCTATCTGCATGTCGCTGTTTCCTACCTCATCACCATCCTCGTCATCGGCTTCGTTTTTATCCATGGTCAAGCCATGGTCAATCTACGAAACAATTGGTTCAAATCTTCAGAATATCTCAAGTCGTTCTATGCTCGGACGCTTAGTATTACCCACGTTCCGAAGAAGCTTCAAGAGGACGCCGGCTTAACAGGAATCCTAGGAAAAGGATTGCCATATCCCATAACTTCCGTTCACATGGCAAGAGATGTCGGCGATCTCCCACAACTGATTGAGTATCACAATCAGACCGTTCGGGACTTCGAAGCCGTGCTCGTCAAGTACCTTCGAGGCGGTATTCATAACAAGTCGCGCCCGGTTGTGACCAGTGGTGGGTTTTGTGGGATTGGAGGAGTACACCATGACGCCATCGAATACTACACGTATGTAACACTTTCTTTCATGGCTTCTCATGAGCTTGTCTGATGTTATGTTGCCAGGAACAAATTGAAGAAAACCGAGGCCGCCGTCGAAGAATATCGTTCTAAAATACACACCCGCAAGCCGGAAAACTATGGCTTTGCCTCCCTCGCTGCAGTTCCATACGCGCATATCGTGGCAAAAAAGGTGGCTGGAAAGCATCCTAGAGGAGCCACAGTTACCTTGGCCCCGAATCCTGAAGACATCGTTGAGTTGGTTGTTTTCTTCGGATGGCTTCCACTGACCCGCGAGGTAGATATGGCTGAATATGAATAAATCAAGACGCTCAGTTGCCTGGAAGCGAATGATAGGCTTTGGATGGCTCTCCCTCATCTGTTTCTTCAGTCTCATTCCCTTGTTTTTTGTTGCGGCTCTTGCCAATCTGGACAGTGTGCGTTCCATTCTCCAGATTACCCTTCCATACTTTATACCTTGGGTCCCGCCAGGTGGCCGCAGCGGGATACCTGCCTTTTTTGGACAACTGGCTCGGACATTCTGAATTCTCCTTCGCCTTCATTTCCGGTGTTATCCCCCCTGTGGTTTCAGGTCTCTTCACTCTATTTCTCCCACGTATAATGCGGTGGCTCGGTAAATATCAAGGCGCCTTGACGCACGCGAGTCTCGATCGTGCTGTCGTTGCTCGTTACTTCGCCTTCTTGGTAATCAGCCAGCTCATCGTATTCACCCTGATTGGCGTCGTATTCAGTAATGCACATCCCTGCTGCTTTGGAATTAAATTGACCTGGATTCTAGATTCTGTTACTGAAATCGTGGATCTCATTGGGAAACATGCCAGTACTAAGGCAATAATAGCCAATGTCGACAGTGAGTTTTAATGAATTGATCTGAAGCTATACTGACGTGGTTTAATAGAACTTCCTGGAAAGATCCCCAGGACGTACATCAACACCTCGACTTTTTGGTTGAAATTTTTCCCGTGAGTCTTTCCAACGAAATGGATAATTAATATTTATTCTACTTCAACAGTCTCCGCGGGTTCCTCGTTGTTTTCGACCTTGCTCAGATCGTCAAATTGGTCTGGGTCTCGATCAAGACTCGGTTAGCAAACGAGCTTTCTTTCTTATTCATCCACTTCTCACTCAACCCCTGTAGCGTCTTTGGACGAACTCCGCGCGATATACGTGAATGGACCCAACCGCCAAGATTTGAGTATGCTATTTACTAGTAAGTTTGGCCACTGTATCTTGACTTATGTATAACTAATTTCCCACAGTTCCAACCTGGTAAGCTCAGGGTGGTGTGTAACGGTAGATTTATTCTCAACTTCTGCAAGTTATTCATGGCTGCTGTTGGTCTGATATTTGCCCCGCTCGTGCCCCTGGTCTCGTTGGCTGCTGCCATCGTATTTTGGATTAGCTCCTGGGTATACAAAGTAAGGGATCTCGGCAAACACTGCGCACAATCTTGCTGATCCTGAAAATCAGTATCAGTTAATGTTCGTTTTCATAACTAAAGTCGAAACTGGCGGAGTAAGTTCGCGTCCACGTATGTCTATCCGTTGCCTTGATCTTGAAATTTAATAGCGGCTGTGGAACGTCGTCATCAACCGAGTTTTAGTTTCGCTCTTCTTGATGCAGTGTCTTATGATTCTCAGTAAGTGAAACTCAGCCTTTCAACGATTTCTGAGCCTTCTTCCTTGTAGCTATCGGCCTGCAAATCAGCTTCCGCTCCACCAAAATGATAATTGCGATCCCGCCCGTCCTGATGATCATTGTCTTCAAAATTTATCTGAACCGCAAGTTCAACAAGAACTTTTATTACTACTTGCCTGACGAAGAGGAACTTCGCGCGGCGCATGTGCATTCCACCCGTTCGGACACCGCTAGACACAGGCTGCAGAATCGGTTTGGACACCCATCGCTGCATGCGGAGTTGTTCGTGCCGTGCGTCCACGCTGATCAGATGAAACTCCTCCGCCAGGTTTATGGTGGCAGGATTGAAAGCACAGAAGACAAGACGAAGGACATCAACGATAATGTAGAAGTTTTAGGTGGATTGCGGATTGCTGCTATCCAGCAGGTGAGGGTAGATGACTGCTGCGCTGATGAATGTCTGACGAGGTCCAAATACAGGGTGATCTCCAGTACGACCCAGTTCTGTACAGTCGCGACCGCGGCGAGTATGACGACGACAGATATTCGCTGGCGTCTTCTTCGATGCTCAGCTCATCCTTGGGCAGCCCAAGTATTTATGGGTACAAGGATCGCCATGGTACTCATCCCTCACTTTCATACGCGGCACAATCGCACATAGGGTCCGAGGCGGACAGCGGAATGCTTAGCCCCCAAAGCATGCCATCATCGTACGGACCGCCGAGTGGGTTAGGCTCGACTCTTTCACCGCCGCCCCAGAGCTACTTCGATCCTCGTCTGTCGCTGAGGCAGCAGCCATTCCCGCACGTTCCAGATTCTCCCTCGTGGCCCTTGTCAACGACGCCATCCCACACGCAGATGCCTCAAACTGCGTTGTCGCATCTGCACTCGGCGAACAGTCATCGCCAATCACTGTCCGCTTATTCGCAAGCCTCAGCTACGCCCGTATCCTCACTGCAGAACGACGGTCAAACACAGGCCTGGCCTTCGTTCCACCAGAGCCGCCATTCCACAGAATCCGCCACACAAAGGATCCAGCATGGGTCGATGATTGAAGAGATACCACGCCATTCTGAACGGTCCTCAGCTGTGTTCAAATTTGGTGCTCCCGCGCCTGCTTCGGACGAACCAGCGTGGTTGCCAGAGCCGCATGTGCCATTCGTGGAATCACGGTTCGACCACCAGTAGATGGGACTGCGATATATCCATAGTGTTATTTCCTCGAGCAACCTTTCCCAAATGTATTTTTTGATACATGAAAGCTCTTGACCGTAGATGGAATTTTGAAAAAGGCATAGAGCAAAGGGGCACAAACAAAACCTACGCGTCCTTCCGCGTCTTCATGTCCCTCGATTCGTTCTTCATTTCTGGACGACCTCAACCCCAGCCACTTGCAACCTCGCAGGTATTTAGCCCTTCTGCTGTTCGGCCTCCTGCCCCCCGACAAAGATGCCACAGGAAATTCGTGACCGCGGTTCCGTCTTTATTGCGACAATCTATGCCGCGTCCACGCCTGCAGAAGCCGCCAAATGTATCGTGCATCTGAGCAAGGTCGCTCACGCGCAAAAGCCCGCCTCGCACGAAATGAACGCGTTCCGGTGTATGGTGCTGAAAGACGGGTACCGTAGTTTCTGTAACAGAACCGACATAATGATGACGAATAAGTCTGTGTAGGCGCACGGGTCTCGGTGGTCCCGACGACTTCGAGGTGCGCGAAGGCAGCGCGGATGACGGTGAGCGCCACATTCTCTCAGAACGCTTCAATAATACTGCCGCGTTTCTCGCTCATGAAATTCAAGGTGAGCGGTCGGGTGGAGAGAAGATCTTGGCTGCCATGCGCAAACAGGGTGTTATTGATGCAGCGATTGTTGTGAGTAGATGGTATGGCGGCACTCTGCTGGGCCCTGCGCGATTTTCGCACATCGAGACCTGCACGCTCGAGGTCTGCCGCGAATTCAAGCGCAGAGAAGAGGTCAAGGACGCCCTCGCAGCTCTGCGCAGTCTGGACGACATTCTCGCTCAGTTGCGTGACGAACTGGCGGTTCTCAAGGGGGAAACTGCTTCTGCGCCAGTAAAGAAACCGGACTACTCTGACTGGATCGACTGGGACCTCCCCAAAGCGCGTCGGCTTATCCGCGCAAGGGAAGGTTCCATAAACAGTGTCAAGGCGCTGCTTTTGAAACACAAGCAAGTCGGAATGGAGCAGTAACGTTGGCTTGGCGTCAGCTTCGTCTATGCTCTTGCCCTCAGTTTTCGAATCCGTCTGTCGGACGGACACGTTTGCGTATCGGCACATGGCAGCCGGTCACCGCACTCCCAATTCGTCCTTCATTCCGGGGATTCGTCTACATCCATCCAGCTCCTCTGAGCGCAACGACAACCCATCACGCATGATGAGCACCTCTGACCAGACATCGTTCTACGTAGAAGCGCGCCATCTGTCCGTACCTGTTGACTCGGGACTCATGATAGTGAGTTGTCCCATCAGAGATGGAATATCCTGGACATACTCTTCTGCAGATCTCTCGACTTCTCGGCACAGATAGGAGACAGCGACTCCGTGACAGTCTGTTATAGAGGCAGCAGCAGAATGATCATTATATCCACCTCACATGCACCCACCGCAACAGTTCAGCTGAACACCCGACCGCCACAAATCCACTCGACTAAATAACATCGATCATCAATAATCATTGGCTTCCGCCTTGTCGACCCCGAGTAATCAGGGACGAATACGGGAAGATGCGGAGCAACTCGAGGCGAGAATATCAAGTTTCCCGAACGTTCCCTTTCGGGAGAACGCGGCGCGCTTCTGTACATTAAGTATCAGTGCATGTTCTACAGCTTTTTTTTTTTTGAGCCTTTCACTTCTCGAGTGTTCATTGGTGTACCTGGCGTCACCTCGGAAGCAAACTTTGAGGATATAGCGTCAAGATTTGCATGGATGCAGACCACATACGTACACTTATGGATTACTCGGGGATTATAGCGCTGAATCGCGAAGGCAATAATGCGTTGACGCCTGAATGTTAATAGTAAGGATCAATGGACAGCATAACGCTTCATTCTACTTGATTCATTCCTCGTTTAGCACGATATTGTCCAATAAGATCCAATGAAAGAGTTTGTCAAATAAGCTGAGACGCCCATAAACAGGAGAAGCACCGCCCCGATAAAAGAAGTAGACCAAACCGTGTTAAGCTATTCTGGCCAGGTGAAAGACGCCCAAAGCGTCCTCCTCGAAGAGAATGACACCCCATTTTTCAGCGTCCAAAATAACATGAGATGAATTGGAAGCGCCGACAAACGTGTATTTTGACTCCGAAGGATACGATGCGCGTTTCATGAGTTTAGTAGCCCAGTGAGCCGGAAATTCTTAAAAGCCACCTCAGTCAAAAATGGAGCGCTGAGTGAGAGTCGATAAACTCGCAGATAGGCAGACAAGCGCCTGGACCGCGCAACTGACTTGCGGCATCCTGCTCGCCTCAGATCAGGTAACGAGGTCCTAGACCGAACTAGGCGTTGCTCTCGAGCATCGGTCACTAAGGAGCGGAAAGTCTTCTCTGTTCACATTGTGGAAGCGAATGCAATGGCAGCAACAAGAGCGAAAACTGAAGGAAAAACCAGTCATCAGAAGAATGAGTTTTGAACCTCATAACTAGCGCACCTGCGGTATAACGAAAGAAGATGAAACAAAATCCGTACCCAGACCCACGTAGACAGAGAACAGGGAAGTCGAGGCTGGACCGCTGGAGGAAGTAAGAGGCTTTTTCTATACAGTGCTGCCTCCCAGGAGCATGAAGTCCAATTAAAACAAAAACATCGAGGTAATTTACGATAGCTTTCCCCTCCCGTCTCGGCCAATGTATAAATGATCACTTGCCGCCGTAGCGCGCCTTGCGCCCAATATCGAACGGCACATATTTGTATTTGATCATGTGTCTACGGGGTGAGGAGGAACATAAGAGACGGAAGAGGGGAAGAAAAGGTGAGATTGTACGCACTGAATTTGTCGCCGCATCGTCAGCGCAAAGAGGACGAAGAAGTACACCACGAGGATGGGCCAATACACCGGGACGTCGAAAACCTCTGATAACGTGCAGAACAGCGCAATGACCGTCGCGCGCGTCGCGGAGAGCCTGCATTTATTAGCATTTCACGCGCCGAGGTGCTAAATGTACGCACCAGAATTGCCATTCGGGGAGGCGGCGCACGAACGGACGGAACTCGTCATCACGCGCGCTGGGGAGCGGCGACGTGTCGCCAGCGCCTTCTTCTGCGTCGTCCGCGAGCAGGTCCTCTTGTAGCGACGGATCGAATTTTGGCTGTAGGAAGGCGAGGAGGAGGTTGAGGAGGTAGATGGCGTGAGCGTAGCAGACTACATGTTCGTTGATTCAATTTTTTCGTTTTGCCGAACGAATACGGCAACACATACCGATGTACCACTGTAAATTCAGTCAGTATTTTTTTAAAAAAAAGAGAGGATATGCTGCTTACGCCCTGGGAGAGCACGATACGGAGGAAAAAGACAACAAGGAGACCACCAGTTGCGAGCCAGCGGTTGAGAGTATGTGGCGTCCAGCGGTCGAGGAGCTGCTGGTACTGGCGCTGAACGCGACTGAACTGGCCCTGGAGGTTCTGGACGGGGGTTTGTTCCATGTCGGAGGCGGACATCATGGTCGTTAAAAATCCTGTTCGCCGCAGCGAGGTCGTGGCAAGACGAGCGTGTTCTTCGCACGCCGCAAAAATGTTTACACTAGTTTATTCACAAAAATAATTCTTTTCTACTTTTTTGCTGCTGCCTCTTCTTCTTTGGCCGTTCTTCTTCCTCGTCGTCCTCGTCATCGCTGTCCTTCGCCCGTTTCGTCACCGCCTTTGCTGGCGCCTTTTTTGGATTTGATTTCCGCCTTGCGCTCAGCTTCCTCATCGTCTTCTTCATCGTCCGACCCAAATGGATCGGCCTCCGCCTGTTTCTTTTTTAGCTGCGGTTTGGCTTTTGCTTTGGCGTCCCCTGCGGGCTTGTCCGCCTTGGCAGCTTTAGCGGCCTCTTTGGCTTCCGCGAGCCCGTTGAAATACTCCTCCTTGAGCGCCTTTAAATCACCTACTTCAGTGCTGTTTTACTCAAAGGCTGTACTCATGTACCTTGGACTCGCTGTCTGGAATCAACGCCGCGTTCTTCCATGTCTTGAATTAATGATCAAGTCAACACTGGAAAAGAAATGTTTCCATTGGACATACGGTTGAAGGTATTCCACTGGGGTGCTTGCTGTCGATCCCGAGCGCCGTGTACATATTTGACTTGACGCCACTCAGGTTCATCCCATGGCTCCGCAGGAGCACTTTCATCACCTAAAACGCGTCAGTCGGATTTCGGTCAGAAAAATACTCATTACATACCTCAGTAACGGCGTCCTTGTCGTACACATCAGGTATGTACAAGCAGATGAGATGTTGTGTAGTAGTATTGCTGTCTGCGGGCGACGTTGCGACCTTGGCGCTGAACGCGCACGTAGCGGCCAACGGGCCTTCTACCAGAGAGGCTGTTTGTTAAACAGAGGTCAGTGTCGATTGCTCGCCAAAAACAAGTCAGTAGAAAGACTGACTCGCGAGGCTTGACCAAATGTAATCGACTTTATCTGAAGGCGCGAAGGACAGCCTGGGTATGCTTGTCAGGACACCCTACTAGACTTGTAACGCGTACCATTTGCCCGAGACGAAGCCATGCTTAGTGGCAATCTGCTTGAACTTTTCCGTCGCCTCTGCTTGTGCCTACCATAGAATTTGATGAATTAGCGTGTCTTCAATGAGCCAGGGGACTTGTGTACCTCTTCCCTTACTTCCTTTTTGCCCTTCGCCCCTGTGTGCATCCATTGTCAAATAAAAAGCGCGTCGAATACGGAATCACTCACCCGTCTTCTTACTCGAACGCGCCGGGATGCTCGCGTCGTTTTTGATCTCCTCCACGCGCTCCGTAACCGTCTCCACTGTGTGGCCATGAGCTTTCATCCAGCGCACAATTTGCACGCACACAACTTTGCACCCTCCTCGAGTGCCTCGTCCGCACCAGTATCCTCTTTTGAGGGCGCGCCTTTCGCGACCCAAATCCACTATATGTAGACACCCGTTGAGCCGGCGTTTTGGAGGTGAATTATGCGCGACTGACAGGTTTTGTGCCGTCGTTCTGCACCATCGACGGCTTATACTAATGGGAGTCAATTACATTCCCGACCATTACTAGAAAAACGCGTACTTTCTTCAAAAAGTCAGAGAGAGAGATTTCCGAGCTCGGAGACCATGCGTAAGGATATTCTTGAGGCTGGGAGTCTTCGGTTGACATGGGCCTTAGTGGGTCGAAAGAGGAGAGAGAGCTTGACACGGTCACGCGTCAGCTGTAAACCCATTGTCATTGTCGTCGCTCTCGTGTATAAATTTCAGAGTCATGTTTCTATCATCTAGCTTCCAAAGACAAAACCAAATTCACGCTCGAGGAACGCTCGCATCGGCCCCGTCTCCATCGGGACATACTCAATGTCCCTCGGTCCATCCCCCGCGTCTCCACCTGTTGTATGCACCCTCGCGCGCCGCACACCGTCTTTGACCATACGCTCGGCAAACATGATGCTCCGTCGCGCTCCCCCCGTCCCTGGAAGCAAGCGCGTAACAAGGAAGAATCCTGTAAACGCCGCGAGTGGGTGCGCCTGCGAATAGTAATCGTACAGCCCAATATCCCTCACGGTGATTGACGCGAGAAGGAAGTGATATTGGTGTGCCCAGGCGCTTGGTGCCGCGGTATCGGGAGCGTCGGGAAAGGATTCAAATTTGGAGCCAGGCGGAGCCGTACGGCGGTACATTGTCCAGCCCGGAATTATATCTATGGGTGGCGTGTCCGCAGGCTCGTGCGGCATTGGCTCGTTTCGCATCGTCCACGCCTCAAATGGGTTCAGCCCAGCGACCGTCGCGCCGTCTCGCAGCGGCATCCTGGTGCTATCAGTAGTAGAAACCGCGCAAAAAGAATAACTTACGGGATGGGACAACCCTCCGCCGCCAAAGCCCACATCCAGTACGTAGCGTTCCCCACTATGCGTCCAATCCACGACGAGCACAACGTGTGTGAATAGTCCCCCATTTGTCTTTCACCACCAAGTCCGTCGGATCGAGATTCGCCCAGTTCTTGAACACCTTCGTCGCGACCTCCGACACCCGAAAGCCCAACCCGCGAAGCAGTGCCGCGAACGTTGGATTGTTCGCCCAGCAGTAGCCACCAGCATGGCCGGTCACTTGCAATGAGATGAGCCGACAACATTGGGATTTGGGGCATAGACTGAGTACCGATGCGCTCATATGCCGCAGTCCTCAGCGGCATTGAGTGTAGCGAGCTCTGTAGCACGATGGGTTGGGACGGTCCATTCCAAGCCTCCGCCGGGACGTGCATAACCGTAGTATCTTTGGGGACATGGTAATGGTGCGCCACGTAAACCGTGGAGAGGAGTTCAAGCGATGGCGCGGATGTCGCTAAAGACGTAGGAAGCTCGATACGGGCAAGGTATGCTGCGACTTGCTCAAGGCTTAGGGCATCGGTAGCAAAGGTTGGTTCACGGGCCATGGAGAAATTTTCAAGAACGCCTGAGTCATTGTGGTAGTAGGCATAATTTGAAGATTAGCTCATCGGCCGTGGCAGCCACAAACGGCAGACACTCGTGTTGTGGAAGGCGAATGATATACACTAGATGCTCTGAGGAATTTACATGTATTGTATTCGAGCAAGGGACGGATTCATTGAGCGGGTCCAGCCAGATCTGAACCGCCAACGCTCTCGCGAGTCTTGAGCTTTTTCGTTTTCCTCTCCTCGCCGCCCCCTTGAGCAGGTGTAGCTTCTGACTGCCGCCCCCGCTTCACCCCGCGCTTCTTCTTCTTCCGCCGACTTTTGTCCTCCTCGTCCGAGGATTCTTCCACCGCATCAAGCTTGTCCGGCTTGTACTCCGCCGCCTCCTTGTCCATGCGTTTGCCTCGCCTCGTCCGCAGTGGGCTATTCGACGCTGCCGCCGCGACACCCTCTGCCTCCGCCGCCCTAATACGCTTAGCAGCTGGACTTTCGTTTTCTTCTTCGTCCGTTGACTCGTCGGCCTGCGACGGCGACGGCGCCCAGGAAGGCGTCGCACTGAGCTCACGCTTCTTAGCCGCCTTCACCGACGCCGTCGAACTCGACCCCGCAGCCGAGTTTGGAGCCCGCGAAGACGTCGACACTGGCGACCTCACTCCCGGCCCAAATGCCCCACCACTGTCCGAAGCGGATGCGAACGACCCTCCTGACGACACACGCAGCTGCTTCGACATCGACCGCTCGTGCCCGAGTCCACGCGGAGGCTTGCGTGCGCGCTCCTCGCCCGGCCGTGGGAGATAATACACCTCTTGCTCGCGCAGGATGTCCACCCCAACGAGCTGCCGCAGGATCCCGATCAGATACGAGCTGAAGTGCAGCGAGTCGAGGTCCGCGATCATGTGCTCCGCATCGTCCGGCGTTGCATCTCCCATGTCCCGAATATCTTCCTCCTTCATGAGGTCGCCGTCGCCAAGCGAGCAGCCCGGCACGACGAAGAAGAGCCGCGGACCCGTCTTGTCTTCGTCGTCCTCGGGGAGGCTGATCTTGTGGAAGCGGCAGTGAGAACGCGTTACTGGCGAACTGCCACCGACTGGGGGTTCCCTGCGAGAGGGCGCAGGAGCTGGCTGTGAGCTCGATGAGGGAGTAGGCGGCTCATCGGTGACACTTTCGTTGACGCTGGCGCGAGAAGGCGTTCGCTGCAGCAGGTATTGTTGTTGCGTGGCTTGACGGGATAAGAGAGGAGGGCGGTGATGATGCGCCATGGAACGGTTATGAGAATGCGTGTGCATCAACAGAGGTGGTGGTGGTGGCGGAGGTGGGGGTGGGGGCGGGACTTTTGGCGGCGCGCGCGGCGGACGCGCTGCCTTGATGATACTATTCATTCTCGGAAGGCCGGGCGACGAAGTTGGTACCGCTGCCGAGGAATGCGCACTTCGTGCGCTAGCAACGGAAGACGAACGCGAGCTCCCTGGCTCAAGGAGCCGCGCGGCTGAGCTTGCGCTGGAAACTGACGAGGCGTCGTCGTCGTCGAAGTACTCCTCCTTAGCTTTCCCTTTGCCATTGGACTTGATTGATCGCAACAGGCGGGATTCTGCCATCTTCCCGATGTTCGATGAAGATCCCTCGGTAGGACGTTTTCGCTTGCGTTTCGAAGGAGAAGCCTCGGAGGGAGGGCTGTCGGCCGTACCTTCCTCCACATCGGCTTGTTCGGGCTCCAGAATTTTTTGAGTACTCAATTTCGGCTGGACATCCGAAACCGTGTTGGTTGAGCTGCAAGTTTTATCAGATGGCCAGCTGAAAAATGAAGAATTTAAATTATGTACCTGGGAACTGGCTCGGAGACCACTACATCTTCCATTTTCTCGCCCTCGAAACTCGGCTCTTCGCCCAGAACATCCGTTGCCTTTGCCTGGTCTTCTGGTAAAGAATCAACGTCAGCAGAAGCTTCTACAGGCCCGAGAATGCCTCCGTCTTGATCGAGCCTGCACCATTGGTCAGATAGATACTGCCAGACAGTAAATACAAACATACTCATGGGGCGCTTTTCCATCTGCATCATGTACTGGGCTAGACTCCTCCACTACCGGCGTATCAGCAGGGGGTTCTTCAGAAGCTGGCTCGTCGACCACAACTTCCTCGGCAACTGGTTTCTCCTCAACGACAATGTCATCCGTGGCTTGCTCGATGCCCATATTGTCGGCAGCTGGTTCTGTCTCGATTTCATCTTCGTCGACGGCTGATTGTTGTACATCGTCTGGAGCCACGGAAGAAGCGGAATCTTCGTATTCAGGATCGTCAATCCCATCCGCGTCTGTCTCCGACCCCTCCGACCCCTTTCCACACCCTCGACGGATTGCACCTCCTCCACTCCCGCTTCTTCCGGTTCAACGTTCGCAGCTTCAACATTGGACTCCGCGGAATGCTGAAGATCCATCTCTTGCCCCTCGTGAGCACCGTTGACGGCCTCCACATCTGCGGCACCAGCATCTAGAATTGCTACGTCAGATTCAATGGGACGCTCAAGTTCCTCCTCGTGAGCGCGGGTTTCCACCTCGACTTCTGCGGGTTTGAGGTCCATTTCGCTGAGAAGCATTTCACGAGAATCCAACTCGTCGTCGACGGCTTTCATGTCGGAAGATTGAAGGCTCATTCCGCTCTCCTCGCCACCACCACCGTCTACCTCGACATCTGCGGCTCTAACGTCCGAATCGGGTAGATATTGCAGCTCCATTTCATCAGCATCGGCAATACCATTTTCAACGTCGACAACCGCGGAGGGTTTGAGGTCCGACTCGCTTGGATATTGCAGTTGCATGTCATCAATCTCGCCATCGTCATTTTGCTGGGAAGTGGCTGCAGACGTCTCGTCATCACCCTCCCTTCTTCTCCCAGTCTTTACCACCGGAGGATGCATCGGACGAAGCAGAAGTCGGAGCGTCTTGGTCGATGGGATTAAGACGTTCGCCGGGGGTCGACAGACTGTACGGGTAGGGATCGAACTCGAGGGAGGGAGTACCGCCTGGCAGCTAAAGTCATCTCCGTCGGGTAAGCACTCGAGGGGTCTTGGAGTGCCTCCGGGAAGTCGATTGCGTTGCCGTCCTCGCTGTGCCCATTTACTGCCGAGCTAGAAACCTCGATAGCAGGGGCTTCGGTAACGCTAGTTTCCTGCTGTTGCTCCTCTTCAATCTCAGGAACCGCAGGTCCGACACTACACCTCTGAGTTAGCTTTCAGACTATACAAACTCTCAAGGTACTCACTCGGCAGAAACATCTACCACTTCTTGAAGGACCGGCTCTGCAGACTCAGCTACGTTCTCGAAGTCAAGATTGGCATCTTTCGAAAGCTCTGCAGACTGGGTTGGAAAATCATCTACAGATTGAGGCGTAGTCACTCCCGAAGGAGCTTCGGAGCCAGGTGTGAACAAACCCGACTCTTGCCGCATCGCCTTCAACAGAGTCGTAGATAGAGGGATCGATACAGGCGTCGAGTCCACCATTGACGTATGGGGAGGTGTGGCATGTCGGGATCCGAATGGGTCGTAGACGGTGGGGTCCGCCGATACAGGCATGGGGATGCTGGTCTCGCCGCTGTCCGCTGGGGCTTCCCTGACCGCGATTTGCTCTCCGAATATGTCCGCAGTCGACTGGGCCTCTTCAGGCATGCTTTCATCAATATCATCCAGCTCCTGGACGTCGCTTGCCCCCAGTTCGTCAACATCTCGTTCACCCATCTCCTCGTCTACCGTGACGACATCGATGCTCATTGCGCGGTCGCCGAATTCGTGGTCTGTGAACGCCTCCTCCACTGTAAAATGGTGAGGGTCAACCGACATGCCGCGAGAGACAGTTTGTGCGTCAACGTCTTCAACCTCCTCGAGGTCCTGTTCGGGTTCTTCTGCTTCCGTGACGAAATATTCCGGTTCAGAAACCGATTCTATATCTTGAGGTCCTTGACCAGATTGGGCAAGTTCAGCCTCAGTCTGCATTTGAGTCGCGCTTTCGAACGTGGGCAATTCATCGCTGGTCCCGTACATCTCCGGCTGGAAATATTCGTCGCTATCAGCGATATTGCCGTCGTCCACTGGGGTGGCGAGATGCCCTGGTCTGGTAGCCAGGCGCCCTTTTGAGAAGGCAGGCGGGTTGTTCCAATCGAAGGCCGATACTATAGGAATATATAAACATTTTTTTTGAACTGAAGAAAAGAAATGCCATACGATCATGCGTGTCAGGCAAATCTTGCTCCTCCGAAACATGCTGGAAGGACTGCTGTTCCGGTTCGATGGGAGACAAAATGGGGCTCGAGCCGGGAAGGACATCGTCTTGATAACCCTGTTCGTTTGCGTGGGCAGAGGTGGATTGGAGATGAGCATAGAAGTCCTCTTCTTTAGCCTGTTCATCCTCGTCTCCCTCCAACGCGAAATCCTCGTCCGCTTGAGCATATCCATCTTGAGCGTTTTCCTCGTCATCCAATCCCACTTCAATTATTTCCGGTTCTTCGCGTTGAGAGCGATGAAGTGATGAGTCAACACCATCGTCAAGTTCATCGTCCTCCTCTCCGAAGATGTCCTCATCACCGGCTGCACGAGGCGGGGAGGAGGCTTTCAAAATTGCGTGAGTAGGAAGTTGATGATACGATATGAATAGAAGCGCTCACCTGCCTCGTTCTCCGACTCGGAACCTGTTTCCTCCCCTTCATCATCGTCGTGTTCGACGGCATGAGTGCACTTAGGCGGCCGAGGGATGGGGTTCGCATTTTCATCCTCTGAATACTCTGCGCCAGAAACCTCGCCGTCATCGGGCTGGAGCACAGTTGTGTCCTCTTGCTCGTCGTCCGAAATTACCTCAATTGCGTCTGGATTCATCTCGCCCAGTTCTTCCTCTCCATATTCCTCTTCCTCCTCTTCCTCATCCCCGTATTGCTCTGCATATTTTTGGTAGCGTGCATGAGCGCGTGCAGAGCTCTCTCCATTCCGAATCGCCTCCTCCTCCTCTTCCTCCTCATCTGAACCCTCCTCTTCTTCCTCGTCCCACTCCTCCCCGTCCTGCTCATACTCCTCTTCCTGTTCTTCCTCTTCAGAGTCCAGATCGATTTCAATGGGCGCGTTGCGGTCTCCTTTGCCGCCAAGCCCGGGACCCTCCCTCGGATCGCGACCTTTTCCCTTCGCGTTCGCGCTCGCAGCCCTACGCGCCTTCACGTCGGCAAACGAGTCGTCTACGTCCGCGTCCGTGTCCCCCTCGGTGGCATCGGTGGCGTCCGGCACCTCGCTGCCCTCGGATGCAGGGGTATGCCACTGGTTCCTCGCTTTTGGTTTCGGCGGGAGTTCCGCCTGGTATCCGAGCGCATCTCGCAGTGCGCCAGTGATGTTCCCAATCCAGTCATCGAACTGGGGCTGGGTGAACCTGTCGTACGGGTTTACAATGGGAGCTTTGGGGATCGCGACCGGTTTTTGGAATGCTGGCCGTGCCACAGGGAGGTTTGGGGAATTGCGGAAGAAAGGAGGAGACTCAGAGGACATTGAAGATGCTAGAACATACGCGTTTTGAAGGTAGAAAGATCCAGGAGGGTGCAATGAAGAAGCGCGTTAACGGCAAGAAATGTAGTCACGAATGATGTCTCAGTAACGGCTAAATAAGCTACAACACTTGTATTCTAAAATGTCTCAGACGCGACAACAAGCCTGTTATCGTCGATATGTACGCGTAGAGATTTCCCAATCCATCGAGGCTTCGCAGAGCCGAACCCAGTTGCTGGACCATCCCCGAAAAAAACGTAGCCAGGGATGTATCTGTCCACAAAGCTTCGCAGGGATTAATTTCCAGTGAAAGTGCAAGTGAACGCGCGTACGCCTTGACACCTGCATCATCCATGCCCTTACCACCGTTCCGAGCTTTCATGTTATGTTCCTGCTCCAACCGCCACTTGTAAATAACGGAGAGCGGAGATCGTTCACCGTAAGCGGAGGGTCGAAGCTCAGAGAGGAATCAAGACGGAGCCATTCAGGCTAGAAAACGCGCTGACCTGCACGAAGGTATCGAAGAAATCCCACAACGGGATGTAATCCTTCAGCGCCTCGTTGACGTCCAACATGTCCTGTTTCCGGACAAAGTCGCCCAACCCTAGGCGTTGGCACTCCTCCGCCCATGCACCATCCCATCGCGCATCGAGCTCGTCCAGGGAGACCGGATAAAAGCCAACACACCAGCCTTCGAGAATGACGACGTCCACAGGTGGGGCAACAACGATCGCGCCCTCAGAACCTGCGGGCAAACGATCGCCCTCCCCTCTAAACAAGCTCTTCTCGAACCGAGGTATTTCAACTGGCTTCCCTTCCTTGAGCTGGGTGAGAACCTGCAGTCCCAGGGGAACGTCGTGCGTCCCTGGCTGACCTCGGCCACGCCATAGAGCGTTATCTGGGCGTGCCTTAGCAAGGGAGACTAGTTCTGCATGAGGAAGATAGATGTCGTCGAGAGAAAGTAGAGCAACATTGAGGGATTGGGAACGAAGCTCGTTTACCAGGAGGGCAGAGAGATATGATTTGCCCGACCCTTGTGGTCCTTGCAGCGCGACGAAGAGTGGTCCCGCGTGCCGCAGAGACGGCCTGCAGGACATGAGCAAGGAGAGGTTTTAACGCGGACATGTTCTACCGGGAAAGCCGGGCCGGAACCCGGGTGCGTTGTCGCTCAAGTTCAAGTATTTATTACACAGAGCTGTATGTCGAACCTAGTCCCTTTTTCGACCTCTCTGGCGCGACCCCAAACCGAACACAACAGACATTTCCTGGCAGCGAAATGCACCATCTATCCACTGATCGACTTCCTGCAATTGCGGTGAATGGACATCTGTGAAGCAAGAAGGGATTGGTACCATATGCATCGTCCGCTTTGTGTATCAAGCTGGTGCTCCCTGGTCTGGGAGCCGCTCTATAGCGTATCTCTTCCGCACAACATACATGAGTGGTACGCCAGGAATTTGCCGTATACGACGCCGTAGGTCTCGATCACAGGTTGCGACGATATAGCACTTGTGCGCTGTAACACGCTGAACCAGGCAGTCGTCAGCATATGTGCCCGAATGTGAGCATGTAAGACGCTCGAAACGAGGATCGCGTGCTATTCTGTTAAGGATATGAGCTAGTGTTCGCGCTTTGGACTATGGGTCCACCTGTCTTACCTTAGCGCTACACGGTAACGATGCCCGAGTTTCTCCAGTTCCGCCATGACGCAGTCGGTTATACAAGGTATACCTGAAGAACCTTTAATAATCGAATGGGGAGGGAGACGAGTTTGCGACATACACTTTGCATAAAGACAGTCCATCATTCCGCTGACGAGCTCCAGTTTGTTTTGGAGACTGAAGTTGATGAAATTCGTATCGATGAGAACTCGGTATGGCGGTACCAGGGCCGTATTGTGTGCCAAGAACATGGAAGACGCGACTTGAGGACTATCTTGAATTAGAAACGGCGATAGATGTCCGAAAAATCGAGCCATACATTCGACGAACAGCCTTCTCTTTCTCTTTCTCTTCCTTCATCTTCTGCTTCAGCTGGTTCTCTTTACTGTTTCAAAGACTGAACACTGGTAATAGCGAGAAATTCGCTCAGAACGCACAGCCGGATGTCATTTGGATTCAGCATTCGCTTGACGGTGGCAAACTTGCGGGTTTTCTTGGCTTTTGTCTGGACAGAACATTGAGAATGGTTTCAGGTAGAGCAAGGGCGCTAACCATGGCAGAAATGGATTGAGAAGGAGAAAGGGAAGAAAAGTAACACTGCCACTGATCTGTCACGCCAGTGAGATGCCGTTAAATCCGATCAAGGTGCGATCTCTTCATTTTCAAGTACCGAAAGATCCGAAACCATTCGAAAAACACCCTAGGAATCCACTCAACGTTATCCTAGTGCTTGCTACGAAGCGTTTTCATCGCGATTGACGACCACGAGGCCACCCTCATTCACATTTGTATTTCCGTTCACGGCCTCTTCTGTCTCCGGCTTCTGTCTCCGCGTTCATATGTCCGACGCCGACGTCAGTTGAACAAGCTGTGCGAGGCGCAAGAACACCGAGCCGGGTCGTACAGAGCCATGTGCACCCACTTGTGGTGCTTTTCTTCCTCGTTTGCCTTGAGGAGAGAACAAAAATCGGCCCATCAAACCATAAAACATCGGTAGGTGAACAACTTTTTTGCCGCTGACCCACAAGATTGCTGCCCATACGTCCAATCCTGCTGGGGCGTCCAAAAAGATCAGTGATCGCATGGGAGCGCAGCACTGCCCAATTTACGCGACTTGAACATCTTGGCTTAAATTTCTTACCAATCCTCCGACCCATTCTGCCTCGAGGACCGTATTATCTTCGGTCGGGGAATCCTGAGACATTTGTCTGGTGGAAGTGGTGATGGGAATTCACCCCAATGTCCAAGTTTCTATGGTCGGCAAATGACGGCCGCTAAATTTACGCAGATGACGCGTGGCACATGGAAAGCATCTTAATGACAGGACTGCTATCCACTGCTCCAGATAGAAATGTTATCGCACAGCTTGAGAAGAGTGTACTTGGAAACCAGTTGGAAACTATGAGTCGTCAATGACTCGAGCAGCATTTCGAAAGGATATAGCCCTTATCCGCCGACCAAAAAAAAACAGCATACACTTTAAGCTTATGAAACCAGAATGAATTGGGAGAACGTAAATCCACAGATCCATTGGAATCACCTACTAACGGCCTCCGGTTCTGGACCGGAGCTATGCGATTGAACACAATTTCCGGATTAGGGTGATAGACCTGCTTATATCAGCTATCTCTGAAACGTTCACACAGCCAGTTCTGAGTTCACGGCGCCTATAGCTTAGATTTCCCCGCTCTGTGCGAGAACACTGGCAGTGCAAATTTTTCGTCTCCAAATGTGGCTGATCTTTAGATCTCAGGCCCGACCAGTCTACTATTTAACAGACAGATGCAAGCTATGGCTAATCATTCGCTTTCCGCCTCTTGCATCCTTTTGCATCCTTCTTCTACTTTATCCTTACACTTCTACCTTCTACACTAATCCATCATGTCCGAAACTCGCACTCGATTGCGCAGACAGTCCGTCGGCGTTGTACGAGTTATCGCTTCCCCCCTTCAAACTTCTATGCCCCCTCTGCCGGACATTCCTTATAACAACGCCCCTTCCAAGCTAGACACGCTCCTGGCGAATTTCTTGGCCTCGTACAAGGAGCTCGAAGGTTACAGGTCCGGAAAACCTGTAGTTCTTGATGGCAAGACGTTGTCTATCGCTGCAGTCACTGCGGCGTCGCGTTATAATGCTTCTGTTGAGCTAGACGGCTCTCCCCTCGTAAAAGGTCGCGTTCAGCGCAGCCGTAACGTTCTTGAGAAAAAAGTCGAGGTTTGGATTTTTATTTTTTTCATTTGTGATTTTGGTCTCATGGTCTGAGCAGGAGAAGTCGAGCATTTATGGTGTTTCAACAGGATTTGGTGGTTCCGCGGACACGCGAACAGACCAACCCCTCGTACTCGGTAATGCGCTCTTCCAACTTCTAAATGCTGGCGTACTCCCGTCGTCCGACAAAGTCCCTGAAGCCCTTCCCCTTCTCGATCCCTTACACTCCTCCAGCATGCCCGAATCCTGGGTTCGCGGTGCTATTCTGGTCCGGATGAACTCCCTTATGAGAGGGCATTCCGGAATACGCTGGGAGTTGTTGCAGAAAATGAATGACCTTCTTTCTGCCAATATCACACCTCTGGTGCCCTTGCGCGGAAGCATCTCAGCTTCAGGTGACGATCTCTGTCCTACGGCGCGGATTGTTTTTTGATGTATTGGCTTTAGGTGACCTGGCTCCTCTCTCCTACGTTGCAGGTTGTTTGATGGGCAACCCGCGGATCCGAGTTTTCGATGGCCCCGCAGCATTTGGTGCCCGCAAAATTGTGACCTCGAAAGAGGCCCTTCATGCACACCAGATCGAGCCCCTGCCTCTTGCTTCGAAGGAGCATCTCGGACTCTTGAATGGAACGGCCTTCAGCGCGTCTGTTGGTTGCCTTGTTCTCAACGACGCTGTGCACCTCGCGCTTCTGTCCCAGGTTTGCACGGCCATGGGCACAGAGGCGCTTGCTGGCAGCCGTGGATCATTTGATCCCTTCATTCATGATATTGCTCGGCCTCACCCCGGTCAGGTCAGTGGCGCCCTCATATTAGGTGGATTTGTCCCCATCTTTCAAACAGATTGAATCGGCCAAAGTCATTTGGGATCTTCTTGAAGGAAGTAAATTCGCAATCACGTCCGAGCAAGAAGTCACCATCGAACAAGACTCGGGTGTGCTTCGCCAAGACCGCTACCCCTTGAGGACTGCTCCCCAGTTTATCGGCCCACAGATCGAAGATCTACTTACCGCGCTTGTGACGATTACCACGGAATGCAATTCAAGTATGTACTTCCTGGTCAGATCAACGATAAATATTTACCTGGCGCCGTTCATATAGCGACCGACAATCCTCTTGTTGATGGCGAGACCGGAAAAATCCACAACGGCGGCAATTTCCAGGCTATGGCTGTGACAAATGCAATGGAAAAGACTCGTCTCGGACTGCATCATCTCGGAAAGC
Organism: Mycena sanguinolenta; assembly: GCA_014462675.1. Classification (NCBI taxonomy): domain Eukaryota; kingdom Fungi; phylum Basidiomycota; class Agaricomycetes; order Agaricales; family Mycenaceae; genus Mycena; species Mycena sanguinolenta. Next base: position 3,522,271 of record JACAZH010000014.1, read on the forward strand.
TGCTCTTTTCCCAATGCACCGAGCTGATCAACCCGGCCATGAACCGGGGACTGCCGCCAAACCTTGCGGCGACGGACCCATCACTGTAAGTCATGAGTGGGGACCCACTAAAATTCGTGCTGACGGCTTCGCTCAGTAACTACCACGTTAAAGGGATTGATATCCACACCGCAGCCTATGTTTCCGAGCTCGGATATCGCGCCGCTCCTGTCTCGACCCACATTCAATCGGCCGAGATGCACAACCAGGCTGTGAAGTGCGTACTATTTGTAGTCGGTTTCACAGTAAACTGACTCTTGTGGCAAGTTCTCTCGCATTGATATCTGGCCGTGCAACGATCGACTCCCTCGAAATTCTCTCCCAACTGATTGCATCCTATCTATACGTGCTCTGCCAAGGTGCGTGATATTCATAAACGAAGGAACCCCGTTTCTGACGCTTCTTCTAGCTCTGGATCTGCGTGCCCTTCAGAATGAGCTCGTGGATGGGTTGAACAAGTTGGCCAGCGAGGAACTTGCGCTCCACTTCGGCTCTCACTTGACTCAGTCTGAGTTGAGCCAGACAACATTGAAAGTCTGCGCCGCTCTTGAGACCGCTCTCAACGAGACCAGTACGATGGATGCCGCTCAGCGGATGGTGAAAGTTGCTGCTTCCAGCTCCACCGTTCTTCTCGACATCTTCACGAGTCCGTCTCTGGCTTGTTCAGATCCTGGTGCCGCTCTCGCGTCGATCCCCGCGTTCCGCTCCAACGTTGCCAAGCGGGCTGAAAAACTTTTGGACGAGCTCCGCCGCGCATATCTCTTCGGAGAAAGGGGCGCAAGTCCAGCCAGTCCTTACTTGAACAAAACCCGACCTGTGTACGAATTCGTGCGGTTGACGCTGGGAATCAAAATGCACGGCGCTGAGAATTACAATTCCTTCGTCAATGGCCTGGGCACTGATGAAGATACGGTCGGAGCCAACGTCTCTCTCATCCACGAGGTGCGCTTTTTTCTAGATCTTCCTTGGTCCCAAGCTGACTCTTCGCTCGCAGGCTATTCGCGACGGGAAGATGCAACCTGTTATCGTCCAGCTGTTTGCTTAAGCAGCATTCGAAGGCTCTACGATAGTACTGCAGCGATATAATCAAACATAGGGAACTAATTTGTACCTTATATAAAATAATTGTTCAACTAGAAACTTGGCAAAAAAAAACACCGTTGTGTGTCCACATCTTCGAAACAAGATACCGTATCTCACGAACGCTATATATGCGAAAGAGGCTGAAACCAGCCCAGACTTGTCTTCTCTTCGGCCGAAATCGCGGCCTGCGGTTCCGCGACGCCCAAGATCCAATTTCAAAGGCTTGACTCGAAACCGGCTCAAACTAGTCCCGTCAACATGGCTCACGACCGCAACGGCAAGATTCTCATCGTCGGGGCGGGCTGCTTTGGTTTATCGACTGCTCTCGCGCTCCTGAAGCGAGGCTGGACAGATGTAACTGTTATCGACAGGGCCGCCACATTGCCCGCACCAGATGGCGCGAGGTACGAAAATCGAAAAGGAGCTGTCAAAAGAGACTAATAAGATGGCCACCAGCAATGACATCAACCGCGGTTTGTTTTGCTGCTTTGAGATTCTGCCCCAAGATTCACGCAAGCTCGGCAGTCGTGCGCACGTCGTACTCGGACGATTTTTATTCCAAACTTGCCTTTGTGAGTGGTGTCAAATTTTTTAGCGATTCCACCGACGACTGTACCAGGACGCCATTCAAGAATGGAAGACTCGCGATAAATGGCACGATGCCTATCATGAGTACGCCGCTTAGAAAGATTTCTACAATAACCTCATTGCTTGAAGATCGGGTGTACTTGTCTTGGGCTCAGGTTCTGTCGACTATGCACACAAGGCGTACTTGCACGATCGGGACATAGGCTTGCGCGTCGTGCCTCTAGACAGTCAGGCTACTTTCCATCAAGTCTTTCCGCCGCAAGCACATCTTGGAACCTTCGGGAACCGTACAGGTTATCTCAACCGTGACAGCGGTTGGGCGAATGCTGGTCAAGGTGTAAAGTGCACCATGGATCAAGTCGCGGCATTGAATGGCAAAATCATCCCCGGGAAAGAATGTGGTCGAATTAATACAACATGGCCAGAAGACTACAGGTGTGCGCTGTGGCGACGGGACTGTGTTTGATGCACTGGAATTGGTCGTACTTGCTACTGGTTCTTGGACTGGCTCTGCTTTCCCCGACCTGCCAATGGGAAACATTTTCCAGGCCACTGGGTATATTGTGTGGCAAAAATGTTTCGTTACCCTTTTAAAGACAGATCCACAGGCAGTGCATCGCAATGGTACAGCTCACCCCAGAAGAAGCCGACGCGTATAAAGAATGCCCCGTTGTGTTAGACTTTGCATCGAGCTTTTATATATTCCCGGTAAAATGCACTTGGCATCAAGACAACGTCGATTAACTGACCAAAATATCAGCCAAATGAACAGAATATGGTCAAGTTGGCCACTCACAAGTGTAAATAGTCAAACCACAATCATAGGCTTGACTGACATACATGCAGCTGGATACGTTCAGAGCATCGGAGCGAAAAATATCTCCACACCTCGAACAATCACTTCCGATCCTGATACAGGACTCCTCATCCCCAAGGCTGATGTCAAAGAACTACGGGAACAGCTTCGCATGGTTTATCCCGCCCTGGCGGAGAAACCCTTTGTTGCTACGCGGATGTGCTGGTGAGATCCACTGTTCTTTGTATTTCTTGTGCCAGCTGAAAGCATCAAGGTATAATGACTCGTTCGACGACGATTGGGTCATCGGATACCATCCCAAGTCAGACAAGTCGCTGATGTTTGCGACGGCTGGGAGTGGCCATGCCTACAAGGTTGAATGAGACCCTTGTATCTTTGCTCAAAACCAAACTGAATCTCTACACCTAGTTCCTACCTGTTATTGGTCGACTTGTAGCCGACGCGATTGAAGGCAAACTTGGCCCAGAACTAGTCAACAAGTTCGCTCTTGATCGAACACCAAACCAATTTGGGGAACGACGCGACCAACTTGGACGCCAGGAGCTTGATTTGAGTCAGCTTTGCACACCCGAAGATCTGCTTTAATGCAATAAGTCCGAATATGTATTCAATGGCTTGAAATTAAATGTACATGGAACTGGATACTGAAAAGCTTGTTCCTTTTGTGTTACAGCTTACCCGTGGTTAACGTTAAGCTCGCTTTCCTACGAACTCGCGCCATGACCGAACTTCGGTTGGTATACGCCCTTCGGAATAGCCCCGCAAACCACCTTGCGGTATCTTCCTGGCAAGACTTTCGACGAATAAATCCGCACAGCGGGCATTGTTGAGCAGGGGTAAGCCAAAGTCGACCGCATTCCTGGATACAAGGTCAGAGCTAGGAAATTTCAGGATGTGAACAGTCTTACCGCCGAGCGACATAATCCTGATCATTAAAATCCAACCCGCGAGACTTGGCCAGATTGATGACGCAGGAAATCTCGTACTCGTCGAAGACTTCCCGCAATTTCCGCTTGTCCTTCGTCGGGAAGAAAATGCGCTTTGCAGCAACATATTGGACACCGTTTAAGAACTCTTCCACGACAGGCGAGGAGCAGTAGAGTTTGAAGCCCAAGTCGATCAACCGTTTAGCGATAGTCGTCATCTCTGGCTTGGAAATATCGCCCCCAAGTAGGACTCCAGACCCCGCTTTGGGGACCTTGAATCCGGTGGTGCTGAGAAGGGATGCCCAATAAGCTTCGTATATGTCCGTGCCGAAACTCGCCACTTCTCCGGTGCTCGCCATTTCTAACCGTCATTAAATGAGTGGGCCTCGCACGAAAATAACGGGCTGACATACCGACGCCTAAGAAGGGGTCGGCCCCTCCGAGACGAGTCCAGGAGAACTGTGCAACCTTAATTGACGTGTAGTCCCGTTTTTCAGACATGATGTCCACTGGTTCTGGTACATCTTGGCCGACAATCGCCGTGGTCGCTGTGTCGATGAAGTTATGACCCAACACTTTGGATACGAAAGGGAAAGACCGTGAAGCGCGCAGGTTGCACTCGATAACCTTGAGCTGCGCATCCTGGCCGTCCGCTGCAGGTTTCCTAATGATCTGCATGTTGAATGGACCCGAAATCTCGAACGCAGCTGCGACCTTTTCTGCTATAGTTTTGAGGCGAGCGAGATCGGCCTCCGAAAGGGAGAAAGGTGGGAGGACCAAAGTGGCGTCGCCAGAGTGAACACCGGCATTCTCGACGTGCTCGGAAATCGCGTGGACGAGCAGCTTTCCTTTGTGTGCAACGGCGTCAACGTCGATTTCTTGAGCATTATCGATGAATTTAGTGATGACGACGGGGTGAAGCGGCGACACGGATGCAGCGGCGGAGAGGTTGTATTCCAAGGCTGATTCCTCGTAAACGACATTCATGGCCGCGCCGGAGAGGACGTAAGAGGGTCGAATGAGCACCGGGTACTTCACTTTCGCTGCAAAGGCCTTGGCGGCATCTAAGGTGGTGACCTCGGTCCACTCAGGTTGATCGACGCCAATACTGTCGAGAACGGAGGAGAATTTATGGCGGTCCTCAGCAGTATCGATTTGTGCCGGGTCGGTCCCAAGGACTTTTACACCGGTATTCTTGAGTCTGAGAGCGATGTTTTGAGGAAGCTGGCCTGTGCGTCGCAACAACTAAGCAACCATACAAACCCGAAAAAACCGATGCTCACCCCCCGACACTGACGATGACGCCCTGACTTTGCTCAAGCTCGTAGATATCCATGACACGCTCGAAGCCCAATTCCTCGAAGTAGAGTCTATCGGCTTCGTCGAAATCTGTAGACACGGTCTCCGGATTGTAGTTGATCATGATCGTGCGTTTGCCCATGTCGCGGAGTTTTCGAGCGCATGTAACCGCACACCAATCAAACTCGACGCTACTACCGATACGATACACGCCGCTTCCGAGCACCATCGTGCCATGCTCATCAAAGTCGACGTCATGTTCGCTGGCGTTGTAGGTCGTGTAGAGGTAGTTGGTGTGCGCAGGATATTCAGCGGCAAGAGTGTCGATCCGTTTAACAAATGGTGTGATCCCGCGAGCTTTCCGTGCCGCGCGAACAGCGTCTTCCGTCGACGAGACGAGGTCCGCAATTTGAGCATCCGCGAACCCCATGCGCTTGGCCCGAGTCATGAGGTCATGATCTATGCTTTCGAGGGATCCTGCGGCCTTGAGAGCATGACGAGTTTGCACGATGTTCTCAATTTTGTAGAGGAACCACTATCGACATTGATGAGATCGAGTCTAGAGGAACCCTGGATGAATACGGACCTTATCAATCTTGGTAAGCTCGTGTACCTGGTCCACGGAGTAATTCTTGGTATACATCGCATATGCGATGGCGAACAATCGCATGTCAGTGGGGCGTGTTAGTGCTCTATCCAGATCTTCGGGCTCGATGTACACTTCGAACCCTTTCCATCGGGGATCTACTTGTCGGATAGCCTTCTGCAGACTCTCTTCGAATGTGCGTCCAATAGCCATCACCTCGCCGACCGACTTCATGGAGGAGCCAACCTCCCGATTCACCTGGGAAGAGAATTTGGCCAGATCCCACTTGGGAATTTTGGTGACGATGTAATCCAAGGACGGTTCGAAGCACGCAGTCGTGGTCTTCGTGACAGCATTGGGGAGTTCCGGCAGTGTATGTCCAAGAGCGATTTTGGCCGCCGTGTATGCCAACGGATAACCGGTCGCCTTTGAAGCAAGGGCACTATTCGGGTGTCAGTACTGCTGCCTCACAAACAAACGATGCGGGTACGAGCCTTGAACGGCTCAAACTGCGAGTTTCATGAGCAACTAGCGCATGAAGTAGGATACAGATCATCTTACCGAGCATTAACTTCGATAACGCAGTACTCCCGAGAAGTTGGGTTCAGAGCATACTGAATGTTGCATTCACCAACAACGCCCAAATGCCGAATGACCTTGATTGCTGCACTTCGAAGCATGTGGTACTCGTCATCAGGCAGAGTCTGCGACGGAGCGACGACGATAGAGTCTCCGGTATGTGTGCCGAGAGGATCGAAGTTTTCCATGTTGCAACAGATTATTGTATTCTGGTGAATTGTCCATTATAGAGACTGAAGAGGAAATCAGAATGGACATACATCGGCAGCGTCGCGGACGACTTCGTATTCAAGCTCTTTCCACCCTTTCATACTACGCTCGATGAGAACCTGTGGACTAAGACTGAGGCCCTTGGCTGCGAGATCCCGTAGTTCGTCGGCATTCTCGGCAAACCCAGATCCGAGTCCACCAAGAGTGAAAGCAGAGCGCAAAATGACCGGATAACCGATGGTTTCTGCAGCAGCTAACGCTGCATTTACCGAAGAGACAGCTGTGGACTGGGCAACCGGGATGTCGATTTCTATAGAATTTCAGAGGCTGACGGCAAAAGAAACAGGATGGTTGCATACCTTTGAGAGCCTGAACGAACAGATCACGGTCCTCCGAAACCTCAAGGGTTCTAATCGGTGTTCCAAGCACTTTCACACCCAGCCGTTCCAAGACACCCATCCGATCGAGTTCAATTCCAACATTGAGAGCGCTTTGGCCACCGAAAGTGAGGAGTATTCCGTCAGGGCGTTCTTTTTCAAGGACATATGCGACATAATCCGAGGTGATAGGTAAGAAGTAGACTTCAGAAGCCAGTTGGTGAGACGTCTGCCATGTGGCAATGTTCGGGTTGATTAGTACAGCTTGGACGCCTTCTTCGCTGAGCGCCTTCAAGGCCTGCGACCCAGAGTAATCGAACTCTCCGGCCTGGCCAATGCTGAGGCCACCACTGCCCACGACGACGACCTTCTGAACGTCAGGTCGAGGAATTTTTGGGAGAACTTTGGAGGATATGCGACGGGCAAGTTCTGAAGGAGAGTTGAGGACGTGTTCGCCCTCTTCTGGTGCATACGATCCGACCGCAGGTGCAGCAACTGCCCGCAGGCATGTAGTTGGGGCATGAAAAGCGCGCGTACATCGAGTGAACCGGAAACGAGAAGGTAGACGCAGTAAACCTAGCGGTTTAAACATCCTGGATCGGCGAGGCCTCCACCAGGTTGGAGGTAATGGTCGAACAGCGCTAACAGATGACTCGCCGCGTGCAAAATTTTCAAGACGCGTTAGCGCGTGACTCAATCGGATCATTCGGCTTTACTCGGTCGACTCGTTGTTCGGTTTCTGCATTCTGCCTGTTGTAGCTGCAACCAAACGCGAGTGGCTGACAAGAGGAAGAAAGAGGAAGAGCCCCTGAATCGCAAATTGCAATGCTGATAATTACTCATCTAGATTTTCGGCTGGAATAAACTATATATCGAGGAGGTCGAAAATGCGGGATGCAAATGCCATGTAGAGTCTACAAGAGAACCCATGTATTGAACCATCGCAACCACTTTCACATTCGAATGCGAAAATCCATACGCCGGGGTATTCAATATTTAATATTGAATTGCGGAAGCAAACCGATATGATGGAGGATCCGCAGATCGAACTTCCAAAAGCAGACAAAAGCGGTTGTTTGTGCTTGTGTTCGGAGACCATCTGAGTTTCGTCTTCAACACTGCCGTTTTAGAAGCAACGTCTACAGGACGATATTAGGTACACTGGAGCGAAATACTCATATACTTCAGCTCAAGGTGCCGAATCGCCGCAGCACGCGAGTGGCGGCTGCGCCCAAGGAGATTACTACAAATCCCACGCTCCGGAAGATTCCAAGAATTCCCGGGTGGTGGGATTGACTTCCGAGCCTTCCGTGGCACACAGATCCGAAAATCCTTTGCGAAAAAGTGAAGCTGCTTACGCAAAAAATGGGGGGACTATTCTTCGCCAGGTTTTTTTCGATCTGGCAACTCAGAGGTAATTGCATATCTTTATGAGCATCTCGCTCTTCCCACCTCTGGTTAACGACCTTGTCATTCCTCTTTCCCTGGTGCCTGGCAACTACATCTGTGGTGTTTAAACGGATGGTGACGTGCATATCCCAGACTAATTCCGTACTTGCTGCAGGCCTTCCACGAGTAGGATCAATTACGGTGTCATATTCAGCCGTGCGGGAACTTGGCTGTCTTGCCCCTTTTGCCGTCATCGGAACCACCATACTGGCAAATTAACACCAGATTGTACAACTTCGGATGACGCACCACTACTTTTCACTGCCTCGGTGATTTCTCTGTGATAAGATTTCCCGCAGTCCCGATTGTGTATCTGAGAATGGTTTGTTTCGACCGCGTCTTGTTATTTAATCTCGCGCTGGACGCCTTTGGTCCTCACCAACGACACTCCTCAAACACTGATTTGGTCCTCATGCCTCAATTTACTCGTGACCTTGAAATGGGACTAGTCACCCCTCATTCTCCTGGGCAGGAGAGTGTCGGTACTCCCTCGACTCCCTCGCTCCCTGGTGCTAATACTGCAACTGCCCTCGTGCCACCGACTGTTGCCAGAGACATACCACCCCCTTCCCTCCCCAAGACGAAAAGTCGGGCCAGTCGCATGATTCGATTCCGGTTGTGGTTCAATACTTATAGGTAGGGGTTTAAAATAGGATTCAGCATTTGGTGCTGAACAGTATTGGGCCAAGGAAATTCTATACGCTCACTGTAACTTTAAACCTCATCGGCCTCGTTCTTGCCGCGACTGGTAAATGGCAGTATCCTCGACAATACACAGGCGCATTTGTTCTGGGAAATCTGCAGTGTGCTATCTTGATGAGGAACGAGTTTTTTGGCCGTTGTCTATATCTAGTTGTCAACACCCTCTTTGCAAAGGTAATTTTTTGGCTTCTTCCCTGGGACCCGGGCTCATGAAAACAGTGGCCACCCTTGTGGTTTCGTTTAAGCTGTACCTCGGCTCTACAGGTATTTCCTTCGTCCGAGTTCCAAGTCCCGTTCACGATGTGTTTCAGCACCTGGGCGGGATTCACAGTGGATGCGCGTCCTCCGGCGCCGCTTGGCTCGTTTTTCGTATTGTTCTGATCGCCAGCAACTATCAACACTTTCCTACGTCCATCCTCACTGCCGGGGTGGTCACCTGTGTCGCTATTTTCATTTCCGTCACTTCTGCTGTGCGTTCCTGAGGCTCAAACAACTTGAGCGACCATTAATTTCTTGTAGTTTCCCTGGGTGCGCGAAGCTCACCATAAGTGAGATCTAAACCCTGGCTTCTTTGTCTTGATATTGATCGTTTCCAGTGTTTTTGAAGGACACCACCGTTTGGTAGGATGGTAAGTACATCTGGCCGTCGACTGAGACCCAACGAGCTGATTAATGATATTCTTCAGGTTTGGGCTGCTGTCAAGTGCGTAGATTTCACTCCGAGAGAGTTGTGAATGAATGCGCACCCGTAGCATGGCTTTTTGTCATTCTTGGGGATTCTTATCATCCGGCAACACATTCTTGGCACGCAGATGGCCTGCAAATCGCCCGGCAACAGGATTTTTGGTTTGTCGTTGGAATGTCTGTCTTGTAAGTACATTGAATCCGATTTATTCCCGAAGCGCTAATCTTTCCACTTGGCGTAGCGTAATCCTTCCATGGACTACGGTGCGAAAGGTTCCGGTAACGGTTGAAATCGTACGGCTCCATTTTTCCGATAGGATTCAGTTTGACCATGTTCCAGCCGTCGCCAAAAGTCGCTATCATCCGCTTCGAGCGTGGAATGCAGCAGGGGCTGTTATCGAGGATAAGCCGAGACTCCGGCCTCATGGAATATCACGCATTCGGGATTATATCGTATACCTCTTGTATCATTGCACGGATCCAGCTGATTTCGGAACAGAAAGGGACGCGACGCTGGCGAACACTATCTTATTTGTGGCGTTCAAGGCGATTTCACACAATCTCTTGTTGATCGACCACCGAGTCATCTTTGGACGAGGGAACTCAAGGCTGGTGATACTTCGCAAGAATTTAGCATTTGAACTTGAGCATTTGACTAGTTTGCCGGGGTTTCCAACTCGAGCAAACTGTACAAACGGGGAATTCGCGTTTGTACCGGAACGGGGTTAGGCGCCGCGCTCTCGACCTGCTTGCAGGTTAGAAGCTACGTTTTTGTTCTCTGATGAATTATTTTCACCGCGCCGAATAGAGTCCAGATTGGCATTTGATCTGGATTGGGTCGGGTCAAGAAAAGACTTTTGGGAAAACAATCTCGGCATTGATCCATGCATTGCCCCCGCAGCAGTACACCCTCTGGGATTCGAAGGAACGAGGTCTGTTCTGGTTCAAGCAACCTTACCCTCCGAGCTGATCGCATACCGTGTGCAGGAGGACGACCGGATGTCATGAAGTTGATAAAAGAGACGTATTCCTCTTGGGGCGCAGAAGTCGTTTTCATCACTTCCAACTTCGGAGGCAATCGCGAGATGATGGAAGGATGCAAAGAAGAGGGAATCCCCGTTTTCGGCACCTTGGTACGTGTCTGTGGTCGTAGGAGAAATGCCAAGTTTTGACATGGACACAGTGGGATTTTTAGGGCAGCATCTTGCCAATTGCCGCATGCGTAGCTCAATGTTTGGAACACACTCTGCTATTGCTGACCAATCAGAAATGCTGTTTATTAGCGTTTGGATGGGTACAATCTCAGTCGCTCTTAGGCGCTGGCTGGATAAAGATGTTACGGCGATACCATTCGAGTTCTGGAATTAAGATCTGTCAGATGGATCATAAAAACTCCGGTAACTGACCTTTTATTGAGCCTCGAATATCATCCAGAGCGCTGAACACCATGTCAGTCCGCAGTGGTGATGGAATTTTCAAAGAAAGCACGAACCGGTGGTTACTTTCAGTCAATTTGGGTATGCCCAACTGGGGGTACCACCGGCGAGAAAGCTCCTTCGCAGGCTCAGGATGAAAATATCGAATGATAATACCACCTTACTTTGACAGAAGAAACATCTACCAGGCGAACATCATCGTAAATGATCTTTGCGCTCAATGAGACATGAATTCACCAATGATGCTAAAAGTCGTCAGCAATTCTATACGTGTTTGAGAAAGAGACATAGAGACCGATAATGTAGCCAGTCGGTTATCTCTGGCATGTGCTTCGCGAGGAATGCTCTGTCGGCGTGCACAGAACTGCCGGCTAGTATGCCGACGCGTCTCTGGGGGACCCATTTCTTTATGTAGTCAAGGACAGCCTTTGAGACCTCTTCGTGCGAGTGGGGAGAATCCAAACACGCCTGCGTCAGACCAGACTGGAAAGGTTTTGCGATAAAGACAAAATATATCACGAGAATCCTGGTGGACCTACTTGACCGTGTTGTTTCGTGCACCACTCATCCATCCTGCATCATGCATGGAGCTGAGGAAAAATATGAAGGGATGGCTTATACCCGTCCAATATTGCCTTGTCTGTCCGAATGATATATTCGATTCCTTCGTCGACGAGGTCCAAGTTTCCATTGGTTATGATAACCTACCAGACAAAATCACAGTCACTGTTAACATTGATATCCGCATTGTAGCGACGAAAAAACACGCTTACTGCAATCTCCAGAATTTTGTCCTTGTCGGCATCCAAACCGGTCATCTCGCAGTCTACCCAAACCATAGGCCCTTGTCCATAAGAGAGTGGCCTGGGCTCCATGTTAAGGCGTATTTTACGGAGATCCCGTGGTCTATGAAGGGAGCGCGAGTGGTAGCGGATGGAAGAAGCAGCTGGGCGAAGAACACCAGCAAGCATCTTTGGGCACTCTGTTTGGTTCCGAAACGCCACACGGCACGCGTATCTTGACTTCATCGACCACCTCGCTTCTCTGCTATAACTGACCACACGACATCTAACCCATCGGACTCCTCACCTGGCCCTTGTTTCATGTCGAATCCCTTGATCAGCACTCTTGTTCAAATCTTGATGCAAAGCTCGTTGTATGTTGTCACGAACCAGCTCTCGCACTCAGCCTCACGATTTGGAAGACTGTCGGTAGAAATTCTACCGGGCGGAATCGAGCAGTGGGCTACAGAAACGCCAGAAGCCGGAAGACCAAGCACAGAATTTCCATTCGTATACATGGAAAATCATCTAGGAGTTCCCAAGAAAATTCTTTATCAGCTATATCTTTCTGCCCTGGACCTGCTCAAGTCGGATAATGCTACGTCCCAGCTAGACGCTTCATGTGTTATTGTGCTGGCGAATCCTGCTCATGCAACGGCGCTCAATGTTCGTAAACGTCACATCCAGTCGGGTACTCTTTCCGCCCACGCTGAACTCAAGTTCTCCGAAATGGTATTGCCCAGTTCGCGCCCATGTTCCAAAGAATCGATTCAATGGGCCCACCGACGCTGGTGCTTCAGCTTCCTCTACCCACGTACACTTCTAGATTCGGGGCCGCCGTTACAGGGTTGGGATTGCGGGGAGTCCTCTCGAGGTCCCCGAAATTCCCGCCGACGCCATCGAAGCAGAGTTCAAGCTCATCTCAAAGTGTTGCGAAACATATCCCCGCAACTATCATGCTTGGTCGCACCATCATTTTGTCATGCAATGCATCTATGTCTCCCTTCGAGGCTCTCATCCTGCCGACTCGCCTTTCTTGGCGCTATTTACGGCAGAATTTTCGAACCTGCGACGTTGGATAGAGAGCCATGTCTCAGATTATTCTGCAATACATCAATTCTGCAGTCTCATCGCACGATTGCAATTCCTCGATCTTCCCCAGTATCATTCAACCTTGGCGCCATTGGCAGATTCCGTTGTTCATTTTGAACATGCCGTATCCCTCATCAAAGCATTCCCAAACCATGAATCGTTGTGGATGTACCTTCGTGCCACGATCGATCTATCGCCGTCGCCGAATGCCGACGCGCTCCCGGCCTCTGCAGTGGCGTCGACTGCACAATTTGAGGGACTGCACCGGGATAGGTTTATACTGTGGACGAAAAAGAGAGCCAAGATCACCGGCTTTTGACTAGAGAAATTTTTGGATGCTAAATAGTCCTTGAATGATATTCTGACCCGATTTGAGTGTTTTATCATCTGTCTACACTGTGTCAGTGTCCACGTAACTTGAGGATGGTGAATTTTGACCGGAGCTCCGGCCCGGCGCAAGTACTACGTGTAACTCGGTGTAAGCGTGTTGGTCGTTGAACACATTCTTTCTCCTCCATCCTCCTGACTGTAGGATGAATTGATCTATTTCGTGGCTCCATTATAAACTTGCCACTGACCCACCGACATGACGAAACGCAAGACTTGTGTCGCCACAAAGGCATTCTGGCTTGCCTTTGGCCTCATAGCTTTGACTGTTGTCGCGTCGGCTCGAGAACCACCAGACGTAGGTTCATTCTGTGGGCCGGTTATATTCCTTTTGACCTTTTCTCAGACTCAGCTCAGTCTGTTGAGGCGACAAGTGACCCATCCGTGCACGCGGAACGCAAAACGGTCAGCGGAATTCAGTCTCGTAGTTTCAGCCGGCGTCTTATCCCGCATTTAGGCCAATGCTGACCTTGACCAAGCAGCAGAAGGTGCTCTCACTACATCATTTTTTGCTTGCAACTAACGCGTTCGTCCGTCCATAAGCCACGCGAGCTTACAAGCAAGCACTCAATACATTATCGACGCTGACAGCACCTTCGCCATTACACACATATGGGTCTTCCTTCTATACAGCCAATACGCAAAATTCAAAGTCCCTATTATCTTCCTTCTTTCCCAATCTCCAAGGTCAAGGACCTGTGGGCAGCGCGGCGCGCATCGTGATCAAGCTTCAGCGCCAGATAGTCAATGGCATCCTGGCTGGGTTGGGAAAGGAGTCCCGGACGAAACGAGAAGAAACGAAGGGTAAAGCAATCAAGGTCATTGACCTGTTGCAGCACTCGGCCGAACTAGGAAATTCGGACGCGCTTTTTACCCTCGCTCAAATATCACTGGTGTGTCTGCTTGCCATATATTCTTGATATCATCTTTGACATTTTTCTCCTAGTTCCCTCCTTCGCAGTATTTCCCCTCCGATCCGCAACTGGCGTACGATTCTTTTGCATCACACGCCGCCATCACTGGAAATGCAACATCGCAGGGTTTTCTTGCTTTCTTTCATGCGACTGGTTACCAGAAGATCGTCCCCGTGGATCAAGCAAGAGCACAACTGTATTATACATTTGCGGCCAATGGCGGAGACAAAGGTTCGCAAATGGCTCTCGCTTATCGATACTGGAGCGGGATCGGTACGTTGGAGGACTGTAACCGGGCAGTCGATTGGTATGAACGTGCTGCCGAACAAGGTACGTCTTGTTATTTCTTCCCCCACGTTGCTGGACCAATTGTTGGATCTCAACCAGCGATGGATATGTTCCGCTCAGGTCCGCCAGGGGGGCGGACGCTACCGCAAACTCCGACAAGGCTGTCTGATCTCGTGGGCGGTGTTTATGGGCCGGGAGCTAGCGTCGCGTCAACGGGCGGGAACGCTCAGAGAGCGGCCATCCGAGCAGGCTTGTCACGAGCGTCTGGAGAAACCTGGGAGGATATCCTCGACTACTACTTGGTTGGTGGTTTCTCGAGCTCTTTCAACTTGCACTCATCCCTCTATCCAGTTCAACGCGGACCGACGGGAGATTGAATTTGCCTATCGACTCGGGAAAATATTCTATCAAGGTAGCATTTATTCATCAAAAGGCGGCATCGGATCTGGCAGCGAAGGCGTTGGCGCCGTTCCCCGTGACTTTGAACGCGCACGGCATTATTTCCTTCTGATTGCCCGTATGGTCTGGCTTAGGGATCCTGCCAATCCTCTGCAGCATACGCCCACGGTTCTCAAAGACGACCACAACCTTCCAATCGGATACGCGGCGTCCAGCGCCTGCTACCTTGGTCGCATGTACTTGAGGGGCGAAGGTGTCAAAGCGGATCCCGCGATAGCAAAGATGTGGTTCGAACGAGGTAGCGAGCAGGGAGACAGGGAATGTCAGAACGGCCTTGGAATAATCTGGAGAGATGGGCTCGTGCCATCCCTAAAAGCGGACCTCAAGAAGGCGATGTCCTACTTCGCTGCTGCGGCAGGCCAAGAGCTTGCAGAGGCCCAAATCAATGTTGCAAAGTATCATTTCGGTAAGTCCACCATTCTTTGTCCAGAATTGTCACGTTTACCAGAAATATCCAGCTCGTGGAGAAATACAGTTCGCCACAACGCTGTTCGAAACTGCGGCGGTCCTATTTGGCTCTCCTTTCGAAGCCTATTACTACCTGGGCCAGATTCAGTCTGCTCAAGCAGACACTCCTGGGATGCCTCCTGCCATAGCAGCGAGTCAATGTGCAATGGCTGTTTCATTCTACAAGATTGTGTCGGAACGAGGCGTATGGGGAGATGATCTTTTGAGAGATGCTGAAATCGCATGGATGTCTGACACGGAGAGGGGAAGGGAAACAGCGATGCTCAAATGGTGGATGGCAGCGGAAAGAGGATCTGAGATAGCACAGAATAATTTAGCTCATGTTTTGGACCAAGGTTGGTTTCGCAGTTCATTCTCCGGATGCTGTTTTCGCTGAACTTATTTCAAGACAAGAGCATTCTACGCCTCACTCGTTTTTCGCCGACTATTCCTTCGAATGAAACAGCCAAGTTGGCATTGACGCAATGGACGCGCGCCGCTGCTCAACGCAACATCGACGCCCTGGTGAAAGTGGGAGATTATTATTATCATGGCCTGGGCGTTTGGGAGGACTCAGATGCAGTCCGGTTCGAGAAGGCTGCCAAATACTACCAGTCGGCTGCCGACACCCAGCAGAGCGCCCTCGCAATGTGGAATTTGGGATGGATGTACGAAAACGGGGTTGGTGTGCCCCAGGTTGGTGTTTCAGAGTCGACGAATTGCATGCGCTAAAAGACGTCAGGACTTCCATCTCGCTAAACGGCACTATGACATGGCTTTGGAAACTAACGCGGAAGCGTCGTTCCCCGTCTACCTTTCCCTCATCAAGTTGTATGCGCGTAGTATCTGGCACACACTCATGGGCGGCGAAGGTGGATTGAACATCTGGACCCTCGATGAAGACGAGGGTGAGTTTCATGTATCTCTTCTAGCCACAATCTTACATTCCCTTCTTATAGCGCCTCCCAAGCTTGCTGAGGTACGGTCGCTTGATTCTAAAGCCGACCAAGATATCTCGGAAGACCCGGCTTTGGAACAGGACCGAGCATACGCTGACGACGAGGATGGACCCTGGTACATGGGCAAAGCTCGGGACGAATTCCGGAGACGAAAAGCCCAGCCTCCGGCAGCAGAGGAAGATCCCATTCAGGTTTTTCGTTCAATTTATCCTCAGTATTTGCTTGCTGACCCTGTTTTCACAGTGGGCTGTTGACCGTAGGAACGCAGAGGCAGATAGAGACACGGAGTTTGCCCCGGACGATTATCTGGGTGGACGGAACGAGGAAGACGATGATTTTTCCGACACTGTCCTGCTCATGTTGTTGTGTCTGGCAGTCTCTGTCCTCATCTACGTACGTACACGCATCGTGGACCGAATGCGGCGAGACCAGCAGCAACAGCAACCGCAACCCGCGGGCGATGCGGCCCCTGCCGCTGGCGCGGATGGCGTTTTCCCTCCTCCTGGCCCTGAACGCGACGAGTGGGCGGTCATGCGGTAATGGAACCCTTTGTATTAGTGTCGATGTCGAGTGTAAATCTTAGAAATAAAAGTAATAGAGGAGTAATTTTGCAGGACGCGTTACGAAGTGGCATCAATTATCACTGATTGAATTTCGTATTCGAACATTCTCACGGCATTTGATTCGTCTTGACGCGCTCCTCTCTGGCTTTCTGTTCTGCGTTGTCGTATCCTTTATCCTCAGCACGCGCATATGGACTTCGATTTCGACAGCCTCGAGCCCTTCATTGAACAAATCCTCACCGCTCCTGGCACAGACCTCACGACGATCAGCGCGAAGCGCGTCCGGAAGCAGCTGCAACTCATTGACCCCTCATTGTCGCCAGAATTCCTGAAGGAGCATCGCGACGCTGTCGATATCGTGATCGCTAGGGTGTTTGAAAAGGTGCAGGGTAGCAGCGGGAGCCAGGATTCTGAGGAGGAAGAACCACTAGCACCTGGGTCGCGGCGGCGGCGGGAAACGCCGGATGAGGGTTACTCCGTTCCGAAGGAGGAGGACACAGACGTCGAAGGCACCCCGCCTCCGGCGAAGAAGGCCAAGAAGGCGGCGAAGCGCGAACTCAGTGATGCAGAGCTGGCTCGTCAATTGTCAAGCGAGATCAATAGTAGAACGCGTCGGAGTAACGGCAAACCCAAGGCTCCGGTTGCGAACGGTACTCCTAAGAAGAGGAAAACCAAAGCAAAGAGTGCCGCAATGGTAGACACCGACGACGACAGCGACTCCAACGAAGGCAAACGGCCCTCGAAAAAGTCGAGCGATGGTGGTAGCGCGAGAGGAGGGCTTTGCAAAACCGTATCTGCTCAGGTTTTTGTTTCGTTTCTCCACGTATCTCAGCCTATATTGAATTTCCTCGGCAGTGAACCTCTAGCAACAGTTCTCGGAACAGACTCCTTGTCGCGTCCCCAGGTCGTGAAGCAGTTGTGGGCTTACATCAAGGCAAATGGCCTGGTTTGTACTTTCATCCGTTTTTCCGCTTGAATTAATTTAATACGTTCTAGCAAAATCCCGACAATAAACGCGAGATTATTTGTGACACTGCTCTCAGACCTGTCTTCAACGTGGACAAGATTGATATGTTTAAAATGAACAAGGTCTTGGGACAGTAAGTTAGCCTCATGAATTCCCTTCCGCCTGTCTCATTAATAAACAGGCATCTTCACGAATTGGAATAATGTACCCCCCATTGTGAATGTTCCATGTCAATCCGTTCATGTCGCGCGTGCTTCATTACACTATTGCGTATTTGTACTATCATTTCTCCCCCAAACTTCATCATATCGGTTGCGAGTTCATTCTAAATACAATTGTCAGTCACGATGTGGCGTTCCCACTGCTATGTTCTGCGCCATAGGATTGATCCGGCCACATGGATGTACTTATACTGCATCCCACAAAGGTGGGGCCCTAACAGACAGTATCCTATCCTCGTCTCCAATGAACTCGGACATGATTGACTCTGCCACAGGCGGAACGGTTCCAGCGCGACGAGTGTTCTGAGACGAAGGCGAACAAATCGGACAGGTAATTCTTCTTTCATCATCTCCGTTCTTATCGAATGCTATAAACTGTGCAGCGGACATTTCGGAGCCGTACCTGCGTTTGAGACATTTCATCTGTCAGACTTGCATTTTTTTTCCAAGAGTCTGCGCAGATGCATGGACAAATAAAAATTCAAGACGCACATCGACAAGGGATGGCAAAAAAACAGACATACAGTATACATACTGGTCGTACATGAACACGGAAAACGAATCGAATGACAGGACCAAAGCCAAATAATGGGCGAGTTTGGCTCATTCAAGAACACCAAGCTAGGAAAACACCTCCAGCGGATAACCCTTACCCATAATTCAAGCCGGCAAAAGGGCGTACGTGCTTGGCTTGGTTATCGTACGCTTCTTACAAGCACCCTTGGCCTCGTGCCGTCTCGCCGCGTCCGGCCGCGAAAGTTCCTCCCCACACTTGCTGCAAAATGGCCCTGCAGTCCGCTCCGATTTATGAATGGCAGCGTTTTTGACGTGCCGCAGCACGTCGTTGAGGCGGGTGAAGGACTCATTGCAGCCCGGCACCGTGCACGGATAACGTTTCACTGCTTTGGTCGGTTTCTTCGTAGAACGGGAATTTTTGTGTGATCTGGGATCTTCGGGCTTCAAGGTGTGCAACCCGCGAGTAGCAGCTCGGTGGCGCGCAACGTCCTCCACGGGATGTTCTTCGAGGACGATTTGGTTCGGAGGGGGCACCAGCAGGGGATATGAAGACTCCGGCGCCACCAAGAGCAGTGCGGCACCGTGAATGAGATGTTCTCCGGGTTCTGCCACCTCCGGCGTGGGAATGGGTGTTTGAGAGGCCATTCGGGGTGAATAGGGTTCTGGAGGTAGAGACGCACTCGATCCGTGAGCTGGAGAGCTGCTCGAGCTCATGAGGAATGGCCCTGGTGATGGGGAAGGTGCGCATGTGGACGATGCATTACTCGACGCCACCAGTGTGCTGGAGGGCGAAACACCATCGAATGGACTATTGACGGATAAAAGATCGCATGTAGGCGGGGATAACGGCGTCGACGGGAGAATATCATCTTCCGATAACTGGAAAGATGGTGAAGGTAGAACAGGAGAATCCAAATGCATTCGGTCCGTCAGCTGTAGGGACAACTCATCCACGTCGTCGTCGACCAAATCGGGGAGATCAATAACGCGCATTCCCCTGCTGTTTTCATCGCTAGCGGAAGACGGTGAATCAAAGGCTGACACCGGGGAAAGTGTTGGTGAAGACGGCCGTGAATCAAATTCATCAAATTTAGTGGGGAAATTCGCGAACGCCTGCGCCTATAAACAAAGTATTACACTTCACAGCGTCAAGGATGACATGAAGGAACTTACGGGTGTGCGCCCGAAGAGGTTGGTGCATATAAGTGGGCCAGGAATTCGAAATGCAGTATGCCTTGGGATATTCGTAGTTGTGTCCGTTCGCCAGAGCAGCGTAAAATGAGATGGGTCACTGTTCCAGTTTGGACCGTCTGGTTCGCTGTCTGGGTCGTACACCAGAACTGGATCGTCATTCAGCGGCCACAGGGAGAGCCTGGGGAATGAGCATCATTTGAACACGGGATGTGTCTTGAATCCGGACGTACGATTCCTCCTTGCCATTACCCGCGAAATACAGATCTATGTCGGAATCCTCCTGCGCGGGCGGAGCCACGTCGACTCGGGACGACATGGCGATGGTATCGGTAGAAGCAGCGTTGATTATCTGTCCCTGAGCTACATCAATATGCGACTCTTTGGCACTGTGGGTCCGCCATCAACCAGGTGGACAGGTGTCTAATTCGGCCCAAACCCCACACTGCAGCCGAGCCTCGCTGCAAAATAAGGAGTCGAAAAGAAGGAACCGGAAGGAAAGGTTGAGCGGTAGGCCCTATTCTTTTCTGCAATTAGCTGGATTTTCGGTGAATCCTACTCAGATCAGATGCCTTTGCTCATGCGGCTAAAGAGCGGTCCGAATGGGGATTTCTGTGGAAGTATCCTACGGCCTTGAGGAGAGGTAAAGTCAGTGAAGCGAACTAGTGCATGGAGTCGAACCCAACACAGCGAACCACAAGGCAGTTGATAATTTCGTTGAAACAAGCTCAAAATAATAGTCATTGATATGCAAAAAGTGATACCCAATTTGAATCCGATTCCTGCGGATTGCCGATAGACGCTCACTTAAAATCAAGTCAACAAGAGGAGCAGGAAAACATCCGGTCTGCTCACAGCTGACGCCTCCAAGAATGGTTCCCAGCCCCTTCGTTCCTTCCGATCCAGTGATCGCCGCTGATAACTTGAAGCGCTAGTCACTAAGGGTCAATTCTCCATGCCATTTGATGTTATGGATCGACGAGCGACCAGAAAGCCAGGTCAGCTCCGAGTCGTGGGTGATGTTCCTGCCTCACAAGAACCGGCAGCTCTCCCCAGCACAATCCAGGAGCTTTCGTGCGCTCGTGATGTGTATCCGGCAAGTTCTTGATTGGGCTTCAAATTACAGGAGGCCTTGGCTTGAAAAAACAAGGAGAAGCTATTTGGAAGAGACAAGCAAGAGAGACGAAATTGTCCGCACAGCAGTTAACACGAAGCTAGCAACTCCAGAAGTTGCAAATGGGTTCAAAGGACGCTTTGAGCGGCGTAGCCTTCGTGGACGGTCAACCGACGATACCGATGCCTCCAATGGTTGCGGGCAACAGTGGAAGCGCGACAATTCCGAGTCGGAGGACGTTGGGCTCGAGCTGGAGGAACTTCAAATTGCCAAAGGGGTTGCAGACCGAGAAATGCGAATTTCAGTGTGGGTGCGTTATAAAGGCAAGCAACGGCGCTACGCCCACACAAGACACTTTCTTGTGTCTTGTTCAACTTCAAGTCTTGTTGTCCTTTTTTGTTCTTCGTAACCGGATCATCGGGCCGCTCTCGCCCAGCCACATCCTTCCCTTTGCTGAGCTTTCTCTTTCTCCAGGCTCCAAGACGTAGTTCGCAGCCGACGCGGACTCCAATTGGCCGGCGAACCTAAAATGTGCTCGGCCAATAAGACTGCACACGGATATCATATCAAGGCTCGGCGACGCGGTGGTGCTGTGAACACGAACAATTAACAATGCAGAAGATCCCCAGACAGAACAAGGTCTGTCACCCAAGGATGGGGAAAACACTATTGTTTCCGTCTACCCCGGCGCGCGGTGCGTTCTCCTGCGCGGACAAAGTTTTCTTGTTCCGCCCTCCAGCCTCGAGGCAAATTAAAAGTCCGAACAACTGCGCAGAACAATACAGTTCCAATCTTGCTTTATTCTGGAGCCCGGACTTATAATAAGAGGCGCCTCTGTATACACCTTGGCCACTCAAAATTCTTTTCACACCAGAAGGTTTATCATGGCGTTCTCATTCACGCAGCTCCCAGCTGAGCTGGCTCTTGAAATTATTCGTGTCGCGTCCCTTCCCGACTACGGTGGCTTCACCGCGCCACGACCATCGTACGCCACCGCAGTATCTATGGCCTCCGTCTCGCGCGCGATGCGCACCGCCACGATGCCCCACCTCCTGCACACCGTCGTCCTTGCCTCTTCGCCACAAGTTCTCTCCTTCATTGACTCCATTCTCCTTCAAAAACGCCTGGCTACAGCCTCTTCTCCGCTCGCGCTTGACTACCCTAAACTCGTCCGGCGATTTTGGAGCAGCGAGTGCTGGGAAGCGCGTATGGGGGACTCGCCTGACTATCGCATAGACTACGCCACCCTCTACGAAGTCATCCGCGGCGTCGACTGCCTCGGGCTCAATTTTCGCGCGTTACATCTTTTGTACAACAGCCTCGCGATCCCCAGCGCGGATCTCGCGCGAGACTGGAAATGTCGTCGCGTAATATTGGCTGGATCGTCGCTTCCGCGATGGAAGCCCTTAACGTCCAGCACGGAGGGCATGATATTCCTTTCACGCATAACGCATTTGACTCTGTGGATCACGGCGGACCACCTCCTGCCGCCGCGCGACGATACCCGGCGCGTCCCGCGCTGGATAGACGACGTGCCGTTCGCATTCCTCCCCGCGCTCACGCACTTGGCGTTTCCGCTCGCTGCCAACGGGGCGAATGGCAATTCTGACATTCAGGCGCCGACAGGGACCTTGGTATACATCGCTCCCATTAATGATGTTTCGTTGGCGGGCGCAGATTTTACACCGTGTGATTTTCGACAGTGGGCTTTATCCAGCGATCCTTTGGGACATGGCACTCTGGTGCCTTTCTGTCACTCCGTGCCCATGCTGGACCTCGCAAACGAGCTGGGGTGGGAGTTTTTATTCGTAGCGGGCGAGGCAGACGCGGCTTGGGTACCCGGCGACCGTCTTCATGGAATACATGGGGAGGATGAAGAGGGAGAGCGCGACATGGACTGGGAGTAGTCGCTCTTTTCCATTACATGAAGATATCGCAACAAAGTAACTCCAGTGCAAAGCGACCTAACTCGTACTTGGTTACATTTTGAAAGCAGATGGTGGATGAGCAGGGTATAAGCCAGACCGGATATATGGGGTGGGTGTTAATACAAATGTAAGGACGATCAATTAAGATTTTGTAGTTTCATCCATTCCTTGTCATTAGCGTTAAAGTCCACACCTTTTCCACGCCACCATGCTCGCGCGGCCTCGCCACCCCCTATTGCATCCTCCAGCGCTACGGTCCGAGTTAGCAATGGGTCACAACAGATGGATCTACGTACCTTCCTCGATGTCACACAGTCTGTATTGAAGTGGCAAGCGTGATTTGTCCCACCACTCTAAAACCTTATGCAAAGGTAAGATTTGACAGTGGTACATGGGGAGGGGGAGAAGAAAAACCTCAGGTCTGTTATGTCGTGTTGCACCGATGAGCGCGTCCTGGTCGAATATGAGTTGGAGCCCGCTGTTCAGCCACCAGTCCAAAACCTCAACCTTTCAGAGATGAAACAACCGGAGATTAATTAACGGTGGTGAAAATAGAAGCACGCGTACCTTGCCGTGACAAGACGCGTTGTTGAGCGCTTGCGAAATCGAGCCCGGACTAGGCGCAGGTATGAGCTCCGGATGGTGCTCGAACGCATGCTTCCACCACGATAGCACACCGAGGCGGCCATGCAACGAGGCCTTGATCGGGATGAGATCGTTTTTGTTGAATATTTTTTTAAACACGGCGCCTGCGTCGTCGCTTCCGCTGCGTGCGGCAGACTCAAGGAGAAGAAACTCGAGCACGTTGATGTAGCCGAAGCGGATTGCAAGGTCTGCACCCAGGGTGGGCGGGTGGGCGATGGGATCCGCTGCGCGGATGAAGGGGAGGTGGCCGGTGAGCATTGCCTCGTCTGTCGGTGACGCGCGGGACCAGGCGGAGGGGCGAGACAAAGATGTGGGTACACCGACTGCGCGGGCGAGTTCCCAGTCGCCGACGTGGTCCATTATGTCCGCAAGGATCTCCACCGGGAGATCGGGGCCTACTGGCAAGGTGCGGTGTTTTGGCGGCGGTGTTGGAGCAGGCGAGACGGGTGGATGCGCCAGTGTATGGGGGAAATTGTATGCGTGCAAGTCATGGTGAGCAAGTCTCGAGGCAAGATCCAGGTCTGAGCCATCGGTGGGCAGGTTTCTGACTAACAAGAAAAGGACCAGCTCGGAATGAGTGAGTCTACGGTATGCTTGGTGAACCAGGGCAAACGAGGCAGATTCAGATTCTCCATTCTGCGATCCATTAGATCCAAGGTGACAGAGAAATAGTGAGCCAGTTTACCGCCATGCGAGTGCCTTCAGCGTCGAGTTTGCATGCAAGACTCAGTCCGGTCATGAGAGTAGCATGTCAAAAGCCAATCACACGATTTTCATTCTTTGTTCTCGACCACAACCCAGACTACGACCAAAACCCAGATTACGACAAAACCCAGACTATTAGAAATTACGATACTAGGCAGTTTACCCAACCACAAGCTGGAACGAAATCCCTGAATCCGCTGGATCAGCCTCCCGATTGGAATTTACTGCTGCAGATACCCACCTATATGATTCAAAAACCGATTCAGATTCACCTCTCGCACTTTGTCTTCCCCGAGACCATACTCTTTCCCCAATTCTGCAAGACTGCCTGCGTCGTACGAGAGCAAGGAGCGCAGATTTGCAGGGAAGAGATTCCCCTTTGTCCCATCGGACTTGAGCACAATCGCCAGATCCTCATCCAAGTTTTGGATCCGCAGGCTTGAATTCTTCTTCCTCGCCGCCCTAGCGCATCCATGAGTCCCATAAAATTCGAGAATCGAATCCGAACGAG
This sequence comes from Mycena sanguinolenta, assembly GCA_014462675.1. NCBI lineage: Eukaryota > Fungi > Basidiomycota > Agaricomycetes > Agaricales > Mycenaceae > Mycena > Mycena sanguinolenta. The sequence goes on from JACAZH010000014.1 coordinate 3,546,735, forward strand.
TTGGTCAAAGACGTCCTGGCTTCTTGCAACTGTATCCTGTTATTCAGCGACTGTTCTCTCAAGCTGATCGGTATCTGCTCGCGAATCTGCAGGTCGACTTGCTGTTTGACCTGCGTTGCGACCTCTGTTCTGATGTACTCGAGGATGTCGTCTCTGTAAACGTTACAAGATTCAGGCGGCGTAAACCAGAAGTTGCAATCCGACCCACTTCAAATTTGCGGCAATCTGCACCTTCACGTCCTCTCGCGACGCCCGCTTCGCTGTCGTGATTTCCTTCTCCCTCTTCTTGCTCTCCTCACGAATTTGCTTCCGCAGCGCTTGAATATCGCGCACTGCATCTTGCTGTATCTTGGTCTTAATCTCATCCGCTCCTACCCATAACAACCTACCGGAACAGGGCCCATCGTTGCAAGCTCGGCGGATTTGTTGTTCAAGGCAGTGAACGACCCCTCTCTGCGGACGTGAATAACGTTATACCGTGCAATAATGCCATGAGAGGGAAGGAGACGAACAGACCCGCGAGCATCTCGGTCATCGAACCAATTGTTCCTCTGATACTCTCCGTCTCATTTGGACTTGTCGGTCGCGGGGTTATTGTATTGCCACCGTCGGTGCTCATGGTTGTAGTAGAGGGGCAGTAACACTGCCAGCTGTGCTCTAGATCCATTCTTACGAATGCCACGAGGCTCTTGTAAGGTTCCCTCGTGCCTGTCTTTACCCTAATAGAACAGACTTCCATTTTGGAAGCAAGACGCGCAAAAATAAATTTAAATAACCTACTAAAGCCTCCGACGAAAACTCGGAGCGCGCAAACACAGACGCGTTTCTGCCGCCACACCATTCTGTGCCAAGTTTCCATGGTTCTTGTACGCATTTTCAGGTTCCTGATAGCTCTGTATCTTATCGCTGCGGTTCTATATACCACCGACTATTTCCTGCTCTCGCCTCTCCGTTCCGGTGTCTCGTTCCTGGTCGCCCATCGCGCACCAGCTCTTGCTCAATGGTCAACGTCGTCCTTCAACTCGCTCCTGCCCAAGCGCGCTAGTAGCCAAAAACCACTCTCCGAACCTGATGCCGCAATGCTCGAAGGCTCTTCCGAGGATGTGATCCACTGGACCTCGTCAGCAATTGTCCTCGAAAACGGACTCGGCCACGAGCAACCTATTGTTATGAGCGAAGATCTGTTTCTTTCGAAAGCGTTCGCTGGCTCGATGCGCCCCAGCAAAATCGTACCGTTCTTCTACCGCGCGACCGGCATTTTTGACAAGGAGGACATAACGATCACCACACTTGTCACCAGCAATCGATTTCAAGTCTTTGCCCGCTTGGTAGACCGCTATCCAGGTGAGACTGACGACGTATCTTTATCCTCCAGTGGCCCATATACAAACGCCAGGACCAATTTCCGTCACCATTCATGTGAACAACGGCACCGATCAAGTCCACGAACTTTTGGATTCTCTACACATGCTCTACCTTTCCTCTCCGAACATGGCCAGTAATGTAGACGTTCATCTCGTTATCGACGGTTGGTATCGAGTCGATTCTCAATTCTCACCTGATGCGCTGTTTAAATCAAGCCTTCGATCGTCAATTCAACACCTGGCGCAACATCGCCCGTTTCTTCGCCCGAACCGACTTTGTCATGATGCTCGACATCGACTTCTCTCCCTGCACCGACTTCCGCACCGCGCTCCGACGCAGCAAAGCCGCGATGGACAAGCTCAGGAGTGGAACTGCCGCGTTCGTTGTTCCGGCCTTCGAGTACCCGAATCCACACGGACGGAATCGACGAATCGCGCTTCCCGCGCTCCAAAGCTGCCCTAGTCTCGCTCGTGCACGCGGGCAAGATTGGGATGTTTCACGCATCGTGGGGACCGGGACATGGCTCGACTGACTACGAGAGGTATTACGCGGCGCCGCCTGGCGAGATCTATAAAGTCACTAGCTACCAATCGGCATATGAGCCTTATGTGATTTTCAAGAAGGACGGGCCGCCTTGGTGAGCCTTCTTGTTACCTTGCGTTCTCGTACAACTCAGCATTGGTCGAATCTAGGTGCGACGAGCGTTTCATCGGCTACGGAGGTAATAAGGCAGCGTGCCTGTTTGAGATGTACCTCTCCGGGATCTCGTACTATGTGCTTGCCGACCATTTCCTCATCCACCAGAATCATCTGTACGAGGAGAATGCACGTAGGACCGAAGTGAGTTTTTCTGTCACCATGCTTGGCCAAACTTGATTACTGCACAACGCAAATACAATCGCAAGGTATACTCTGATTTCAAAGAAGAAGCGTGCCTTCGGTCGGTCCATCTCGTTCACGTTCTCCTCGGACCTTCTCAGCTTACATACAGGTATCTCAAACATTTCCGCGATAGCGGCCTGCTCAATACCACCCGTGCATCCAATGTCCAAGGAGAATGCAAGAAGATTCGCAGTATTTCGCGTATTGTCGCGCAGGTTGGTCACAGCTCTTCGCCGAAACGCAAACGATGACCCCCTATGTAGCTTACCGATGGGGTTTAGGCTGACTTTGTGAGAAATATACCTTAGAAGGCGGTCGACGCGACTCTGTGTACGTCCTTGTAATTGTAATTCTAGTCCACCTATTTGATCATCAGGGGTAAAGAACGCGAAAAAGGAAATTGCTTTGCCTTTTAAGGGGTCGGATATTCGGACCGCCAACGCCACCTGATCTCAAATTTGATCGGCCGGAAGCTCGGTGGGTATAAGAACTGGCAAATGCTAATGTCCTTCGTGCAAACCTCATGGCCCCTCGTATTCTCATCTGCGGTTCATCGCCTCTTCCTCTTGACCTTAGTATTTGTCTGATTTTTGTGCAGGTAAAATTGTTTGGGCAGATGAGGACGTTAAGCAGCTCCTAGGATCTATAGCAGAAGTTCTCGTGGGTCATCTCCCCAGGTTATTTTCATTTCCACGTCTTATCTGCGCTCGATCTAGTACTTCGACTCGCCGACACGAGCCGATTTTCTCGAGGCATTCAAGCCCAATGGGAAATACCACGACGTGGTTGGCATATTCCGAGATAATACATCCTCCGGGGCCATTGGTTTCTTCGATAAGGCTAGTCTCTGACTCACTGCTCGAGGCAGAAAACTGAATTGCTCGTCCTTCAGGAACTCGTCGAGGGATTCTCGCCTTCTGTAAAATGGATCGCACACAACGGCGCAGGCTACGACCAGATCGATGTTCTCGCTTGCAAAGCAAAAGGTAGAATTTCAATATTGAGCGTTCCATTGTTAACCCTATGGTAGGAATTACTGTATCAAATACCCCGGGCGCCGTCGACGACGCCAGCGCGACCACCGCATTGTATTTATTGATATCAACTTTCCGCCAATATGCGCTCAGCGAGCGCTCATTGCGCGAAGGCAAATTCAAGCCCCCGGGACTCTCGGCGAAGACCCACGACCTTACCGGGTACACGCTAGCTATTCTTGGGTTGGGTGGGATCGGGATGCGGCTCGCGGAGCTCGTGCACGCATTCCCTATGCGCATCATCTACCACTCGCGCAACAAAGTCGCGAACGCGCCCGAGTGGTGCGAGTATTTCCCGAACGTGGACGACCTGCTGGCAGAGGCGGACGTTTTGAGCGTACATGTCCCGCTCCGGGCTGAAACCGTCGGGCTGGTCGGCGAGAAGTGGATCCGCAAGCTGAAAAAGGGCGCAATCATCATCAACACCGCACGGGGGAAGGTCATCGATGAGGATGCGATGATCAGGCGCTGGAGGACGGACATGTGAGATTCGCCATTCATTTCAAGGTTTTTGGTGAACTGACATTTTGGGAAAGCTTGCCTCAGTTGGTCTGGATGTATATCCGAACGAACCTGAAGTGAATCCTCGGCTCCTCGAGTTCCCCAATATCACTTTGCTCCCTCACATGGGCACAGAAACGCAGGACAGCCAGCGTAAGATGGAGGTCCGCGCTTTGACAAACTTGAGGGATTTCCTGACAGTCGGGAAGGGGAAAGACGTAGTGGTTGAGATGAAGTGATTGGAACCATTGAGACATATTGCGATAGAGCTGATTTCATTGACAGAGCAATAAATGCCCGACTGTAGTCTTAGTCAATTACATGCAGCGTCATGAAATCGAGTTTATGAAATAACTATACAACTTCTATGATTCCCTTCCTACTTGCCTGCGAACGAGGCTACAAGACCTTTGGCTCCAGTTGCGGCCGCATCGTCCACGAATTCGACGTATCGGAAGACGTGTCCCTTCTCTGCCAGCGCATCCAATATCATCTTCCGGTATGCTTCTACGCCCACCAGGGACCCGCCGAATGAGATCACGGCATCTTGAGCCTTGACCAGGTTAGGGGTGTCCTTGTCACTGTCGCCGAGAAGAATGGAGATCTGGGTCGCAAATGTGCGGGAGGTGCTCTGGAGAACACGTAGTGCAAGCGGATCACCGTCTTCGAACGCGGACTGGAACACTAGAGGGGCGAGAGACGATAGACGTTTCTCGCGGACCATAGTGAACTGGGGAAGTGTTTGGGAAGTGAGAACAGATGGGGCGGGATCCGGCATGTGAATTGCGACCAAAATATCCAGCACGCTCTTTAGGCCGAAACGCTCCAACACGCGCGTAGTGAGGATGCTCTCCGGCGGAGGAGCAGCGCGAACGGAGGCCGAATCAGTCTCCCCCACTATCTGGCGGACGGCCTCTCGCCCGACATGGAATCCGCCGCCCTCGTCGCCGAGTATCCACCCCCAGCCTCCCACGCGGCCGAGCTGGTCAAATCCAAGGTCGCTCTCCTTGAAGGAAACCGCAATACCGCCTGTTCCACCGATAACACCAACAGCGTAGCTGATGTCTGGTTGCATGCGCACAGGGGCGGCCAAGAGATGAGTATCATTGGCGATGGATAAGCGTGGTCCCGCGGGGAGACCAAGGAGAGCGGAAAGGGCAGGTGTGACCTCCGCAATCGCAGCTGGGGAGTCTATGCCGGAGACGCCGAACCAGGCTGCTGCAAAGGGAGAATCTCCGGTGGGCGGCAATGGCACAGGGTCAATGGATGGTGGGGAGGTGCACGTCTTCAGTGCATCGCTGACAGTCAAACTGACAGCCGTTCTAAAATCCTGGAGACTGAGGTACGCAAAGTTGGAAGGACCGCCGAGCGCACGACCGAGGATGTTGCCGGACGAGTCGCAGATGACCGCAGAGGTCTTGGATCCACCGCAGTCAACGCAGAGGTAGAGAGACATAGTGGTGATGGCCAAGGACTGAGTTATCGATAATCAAAGCTTGAAGAGGACCACATTGAAATCAGCGCATGGAATCCATTTCTGTACCGCGAGGAGCGGCAGCTGGCCCGCGAGGAAGCAGTGGCTGACAGGGGCTAAGTCCGGCAATCACCCGATCCGATCATGTCACATCCGTGACCACGTTTGACAGGTGCAGTATAAAAAAGGCCCGAAATTTTCAAAAAAATCGTGCGGCGTCACGGCCATCTCTTCCCCTGTTGCTCATGACTGCGCTCTCCATCGCAAGGTGGATTGTACACGCAGACGTTCGAGTGTCAGGCCGTGTCCCGAGCAACTGGACGTCTTAGTACCCATTATCGTCACTCCGTTCTATGGAGTGACGATGGGTCGGTGGTTCCATACACTTTTCGTATATCTTCTGTGGACTTTCTTCAATCCAACGTTCGTTCTCCGAGCCGCTCATATATTAAATCGTCCCCAATATACAAAAAAAAATGAAACTCGACGCTAGGCGTTCGTCGTTCGAAGTCGTGTCCGACGAATCGTGAAAGCTCGTAGATTTGTATCATTCACTCTCTATTCTACGTCTGGCATGCCATGATAGAACAGCGAATGAGTTTCATGGTCTCCGCAGCATCTACTCGCTCTCTGCGATGAGGGCGACGATCATACTAGGTGGAGGTAAGAAATACCGTCAATTGTACGACGGAAAAAAGACGCACCGGTATAAGTAGTAGAAGAACGACAGCAGGTAGAATCCGAGCTTGATGAAGCTCTCTTTCTTGTGCCCAGGCAAAGTCCGGAATATCTCGGTCGCGTCGTACATGTGGTTTTTGCTTCGTATTCTGCGTCTCGTGTGTTAGGACAAAAACCCTCGTTAAAAAGAGAACTGCGCACTTGTTAGCGTTATATGCGACCAATGGGGCGTTCAATATGAAAGCTGTCCATTGTCCGGAGAGGAGGAATAACGTCGCGAGGAAAGCGTGGGCAATATTTTCGGGCAGGACGAACTGGGGAGCGGTCAAAACCAGACGAAAGACAGCGAGGGGACACCAACTTGGTTGAGTTTATTGCACAGGTCTATCGGGTTGATATAGTCGCATTCCAGGTCCGAGAACATGATAATCTGAGGAAACGATAAGCGTTGGAAAAAGACGACGTTGCGCGAGACGCACGAAAAAGACCATGCAGAACAACAGCCCTGCGGCCATGAGGACCGCAAAAAGAAATAGCCAGCCTGATTTTCGTGTTCATAGCAGGAGCAGGAGCATGCAACAAAGGCGAAGAGCGAAAAACACGGGCGCGGTTGAGATGAACAACGTTGGTGGGCATTGGAGAGTCGAGAAAGGAAAAAGAAGAGGAGAAAAGGTCCACGTTAGCAAGGGCTAGAAAGGAGACGAACACGTTGACGCACCTGTTCCACTCATCGTCTTATCGTGTCTTCCGTCAGCTGTTAGAAAAAGATTTCTGGTATGCCAATTCTTGCGCGTAGTTCAGCCCTTGCTATTTGCAAAGAAGAACCGAAGAGGTGCGAGCGGTGGACGAGTAGGCAAAAGCTGTGGTTCAGTCTCCTGCAGTGACGTTGACGGTGACCTGGCCGTGACAAGCGTGACGACGCGTAAGAGGCTTCAAGCGCTAACACACCCCTTCTGAACGAGAACACAAGAGGCTGAAACGCGCCTAGCACTGGCATAGCTTGCCCTCATTGCTACAACGAAAAACACGGATATATAATCGATTCAACTCCATGAAACAAGACGCAACGAGTCATCCACCCCTCCAAGCCAAACGCGACAAAACCCGTACAGACTGCGAGGGCGAAACAGGCGAAGGAGATTCAGGAGAATTAAAAGAAGGCGGACACGAAAACTTCAAAGGGGAACAACGCCGAAGATGTCGTCGTTTGACGTTGCGGCGATAATCTATTTTAACTCTTCCGGGGTAAGCATGCAAGATGCACAACAACCTTCCAATAGCTTGCGGAGCCCAAATGCCTCTACGCGTTATGAGTACTGGAAGGTAGGGTAGCTATGTGATACGCACACCGAAGCAGTTTTCGAGTCTCACACAGCAGGCTCGCGAGCGAACGCTGTCAAGTCTTCAGAGCTAATGCCGAGAACGCATTAGTGTCGACTCGAATGCCAGCAAAGAACGTCGCACCAAGAATCAATGGCTTGCATGGGCTGCGTATGGATAAAGCCGCGGCCATTTGCCTATATGCTCAGAGAAAGCGACTGGAGGGCGGGTAGTTAGCACTCAATGGGGAATTATATCAAGAAGCTTTCTACACACGTTCAAATAGGATTTCCCGGACCAAGGGCCACCGAATCAGTCAGCGTCTTACGCGGTGAAAGATTGGGACGTTCGTCTGCAAGCGCAGTGCTTATATGCTCAGATTGTTTCGCTCGGATGAAAGCTGACGTTCGCTGCAAGACAGGGTTAGTGCCATTGAGGCAGACCAAGAAAATCTCGTACTTCAGAGTATCACTGGCTTGTTTGCGCCCCTCTCTCGAGAGGTCAGGTCAGAAACCCACACGCGGACAAACTCAAAATCTCGGGCTCAAAGAAACAAAACAATTACTGGAGCGCGCAATTAGCGTTAATGAATGTCACAAAGAAAGACGACACACCATTGAGAATTGTTGGTTGGTATCATCTGAGCACAGATGGAGCCACGAGTTAGTTAGTTTCCATGCACAGCATCATTCGATCGTTCGAGCGAGTGGAGAATGGGGCGGATGAATCCATTGAAATACAGCTTTACAACGCAGCCTGTTGACCCGTGGTATCTACTTCATCGGGTCAACACCAAGGGAAAGCAGGGCAATGAGCATACCGAACGCAAGTATCTGCCGCACAGATTGAAAGCAAGACAAGAAAATGAGAGAAAAAAACGAGAAGCGATGGTGTCCGGGCAGCATTAAACGCATCTTCAGTCGATGTCCATTCTTCCTCCGCCATTCCCACCGCGTTTCCCTCCTCCACGGCGACCACCGCGGCCACGACCGCCTCGCCGCCAAGGCCCGTTGCCATTTCGGCCTGCGGGCGCTTGGACATACTCTGCTGGATTTGCCCCAGGTGGCGCAACGAGCACTTGGGCTCGGGGGTCTGCTTGAAGCAGTGAATCCGATCGCATTTTGCTGCAGAGGAAATGTTATTTTAGTGATGCCACTGGAGAGGCAGGTACGCACGATCCCCCCTCGGTAGATGGATCCATGAGGACGTCCACGCTTCCCTCTTCTCTCACCAGCCCTAACCCATCTGGCCCCCCAAGCCGACCTCCCAGGCTCGTCCCGTTCGACCCCACAATCTTCACCGACAGGGTTTTGCCGTCCGCAGGCTGGTTGTGGAATTTTTTGGACCGCAGCGGTGGCAGAAGACGGGTTCTTGAAAGTGACCCGGATGACCACTTCGGGGCTGCTGCTTATCTGGGACCTTTTAACGATCTCGCCACAGCGCTTGAAGATGGCGACAACGTCGTCTGGTGTGGTGCCCACAACCAAGCCCGTGACTTCAACGGTGTTTGCGGTAGAACCTGCACCCTTGATGGAGAGCTGCTCGGGGGAGGACGTGACGGCCTGTAGAGCCTTCCCGACGATAGCATGGCCCAGGTTCGCCTTTGGCGCGGTGGGGATGATATTCATGCGCGCCTTGAGGGAGTTGTGTTGATCAAACATGTCATGGGACCATTGTCCATCTACGTCGCCTTTGGGGATGGAAGCGGGACGACTCTGGATGTTATTGAAGCCGCATGAGGTCTCGGACGAAAGAAAGAGCACTTGGACCCACATAGGGAGACGAATTTCGATTTGAAGGGCCCGACCTGGACCGAACTACACCACTGGGTCCCCCTGCAGGCAGACTCATACGTTCGAGGAGTGAGGCCATGGTGGTAATAAGACAAGCTGTGGAGTGGCGATGAAGAGCGGTGAAGAAAAGGGACTTTGATGTCGCCTATTTGGCTGCAGCCTTCCCCGCGCGCGTCTATCAGTTCTTGTCCACTGCAGTCTGCAGCCAACTCTTCGAACGGAATTGTGCCGAGCGTGTAGTTCAGTTCATAGTGCGGCTTGACCGAATACCGATTCCTTTTGGAATGACGGGATCCATATCGGACGGCGAATAACGCGTTCGTGCGCCATTTCATCCTCGTTCGCGCCCGGGTCAGGGCGGAATTCATCTTCAGGTTGTTCCATGCAGCGCTATAGTTGCATGGTCGCTGTACATTGTGAAAAGAAGGATACCGAGCGGTTCAATACATAATCCGTTGATGTCTGTTCGTAGCAAAGGCGGAATACGATTGCAGCTGCCTCACGCACATCGGGATTAGCTGGATTTCCTCCCGCATCGGATACTTCAAGGTTTCAAATCAAGTATTGGTTGACCAGATATTTTGCGTTTTCTCCTTTTCTCCGCGCCGAAATGTTTCGGGCATCCCATATATAGTAAGCCCGAGGCATTTTCACGGATATATACTTGAAATTTCTTGTCTAATTTCCCGTCAATTGATACTTGATTTGAAATTTCAAGTATTCGAGTCAATTTATTTAATGTGGGCAGAAATTCAGCTAATCCAGATGTGCGTACGAGCGAACCTTGACTTTTATCGCCTTCACGCGTCCACGAAGTTCAAATTCCGATTTGTTCGCATGTTCTGTCAATGTTCTGTAGTCAGACAAATGGTCCGGCTTAGCGGGAAAACAAACCGCCGGAATTACTTCACGAAGTTCACCGGTGCACCATGTAAATAAGCTTCAAACGTCTCTTGTCGTTTTCCTCCATGGCGCCCCAAATCTACACGTCTCCGTACCCCTCCTTCCCGATTCACAGCACATCTGTATTCACGCGTCTCTTCGCTTCTCGTGGTTCTGGTGACATAGGGGGCTTCTCTGGTTCTCTCAAGGCGTTCGTGGATGCCGACTCTGGGGCCTCTATTACGCGAGCAGAGCTAGTTCAGCTCACTCTTTCTTTTGCTTATGGGCTTAAAAACCATCCTACAACGTCCTTGTTCGCCACCAGAGGCAGCACCGTACTTATCTTTTCGCCCAACTCTCTTGCGTGGCCCGTCGTGCTGTTCGGCTGTGGGTTGATACTATTCTCCGGCGGAATACTCATCGATCTCACACAACCTCGCCTTTAGCCGTTGCTGCTGGTCTCCGATGTACTCTTGCGAATTCCGCTTACACGAGCGCTGAATTGGCATTCCAGTATAACGATTCCGGCGCCAGATTAATCTTGACCACCGAGGATGGTTTGAGTGTTGTGCGAGAGATGTTTGCTGAGCTTGGACTTGGAAAGGAGGAAGCAGAGAAGAGAATCATTGTTCTTGGCCAAGATCTTCGTTGGGCCGGCGGACCCAGTGCACCAGCTAGTCCAGCATCCAAAGGCCTTTTGAGAATGGAAGACCTGCTGAACCGAGGAAAACTTGATCAAGAAGAAAAGTTCGAAGGTTCCAACGCACACGAGACCGTCTACATTTGTTATAGTTCGGTGCGAGAAGGTCCTTGTGCTATGATCTTCGCTCATTATCGTCGCAGGGCACCACTGGAAAGCCCAAGGTGAGCTCTTTTTGTCTTGATTTTACTATTCTTCGGATATTCATTGAATTCACAGGGTGTCGAGGTAATTTCTTCTGCTCGGAATCGCGATGTGCACTTTATCCAACTACTCAGACAACTCACCAAAACATGACTACGCTACTAGACATAGTCAGCCCTGCGTTCCCGCCAATGACCGGCGATACCGTCATGCTTGGGATCTTACCGTTTTATCATATATACGGTCCGAGCCTCTGTTTCATGCACTTTTGCAATTTCCTCATTCATCTTCAGGAATTGCCAAGCTCGTGCATTTCCCGTTCTCCCAGGGGTGTCCTGTCATCATTCAAACGAGATTTGACCCCGTCAAGTTTTGTGCCGCCATTCAGAAATACCGAGTAACGCTTTCTCTAATCGTGCCGCCTGTTTTGGTCGTTCTGGCTCGTCACCCTGGTCCGTGAATCATGTCGGTAACTACAATTTCTTACTCACCGAGCTATCTGTACTAGCCGTCGACGAGTACGATCTGTCCAGCGTCAACCTTTTATTCTCCGGGGCCGCTCCACTTGGCCGCAGCCTTGCGCAACAGGTCAAGGACCGGCTGCTCTCAAAGCGCAAAGGTCCCACCAAGCTAGCGGTTACGCAGGGTATTGTTTGTCCACCTCTTTCGAGCTCGCATATGTTGAGGTTTGCAGGATACGGCTTAACGGAGACTTCGCCCACCACGCATGTGCTGGCCGCGGAAGACGCTGACCGCAAGATGGGCAGTATCGGCCCATTGTTGCCTAATCTCGAGGCTCGCCTGGTGGAAGACGATGAGGGCAAGATCGACGCTGCTGAAGGCCAACCCGGCGAGTTATGGGTACGAGGAAAGACTGTCATGAAGGTAAACGGTTTTTAAGATATACCATTCGTTTCTTTATTGGCGCTTCTAAAAGGGATACCTAAACAACCCCGTGGCGACCAAGAATTCCATCACCCCAGATGGCTGGTTCAAGACCGGAGATGTGGCTATTAGAGACAAAGACGGGTACTATTACATCGTTGGTGAGCTCAACGCTCCGCGAGTTGCGACTACGCCGACGCCTTTGCCCTATCAGATAGACGCAAGGAGCTCATTAAATACAAGGTTGGTTTCTGTCGAAATTTTTCATCCTATTTCTGATGAGCTTTTCAAACAACAGGGATTCCAAGGTATGGCTCTGGTTGTGAATCCGTGGGTCATGACGTGAATTTTTCATTTCAGTACCTCCCGCGGAACTCGAGTCTGTGTTGCTGACGCACCCCGATATCGCGGATGTGGCGGTCATTGGACTAGAAAGCGTCAAGGAAGCCACCGAGCTGCCGAGGTCGGTTTCTGCTTCAACCTGCTCAATCTTCGTCTCAACACCTGTGTTTTTAGAGCATACGTTGTCCACGCCCATCCAGAGAAGGTGAAGAGCGCCGCAGCCAAGGCCGAATTTGCAAGGAGTGTCGCAAAGTGGATGGAGAGCAAGGTTGCAAGGCACAAGTTCTTGCGAGGGGGTGTCGGGGTGATCGATATTATTCCCAAGAGGTGTTCAAGACTCGTTTACTGCCTGTGCACTTGCTCACAATTCTGCAGCGCCGCTGGCAAGATTCTGCGACGCAATCTAAGGGAGTTGGCGAAACAAGAGGCTGCGCGAGGGGATCTGGGCTTAGACGTCAAGGCCAGACTTTAATTTCATAAGCCGGCAAATTTTTATCACTCGTGTATTTAATACAATGGGGCCGACGTTCCAGACAGGCGACTAGCACTATTGGTGGACTTGTCTGCATCATACAGAAGAACATAACAAATCTCTCGCCGCTTCTCAAACCCAGCGCGTCGCTTTTACAGCTCTTGTACCCTGAAATATGTTTCAGCGTCAGGATGAGATATGCATGAGAATAAGATCGAGGTCAGAGGTGTCAATGTTTTGGAGCCCACCCCACAAGTGGGTATTCATCCATGAAGAAATTCAAAAAAATCCAACGCATCATGCGTAGGAATAGTAGGGAGAGAGGAACTCACCTCAGCCAAACAAAGAAAACATTCCGACAACTGAGAACATCGAGGTTCCGGGAGGACAAAAAATTGGGAGAGCGCCGAATGAGAGTGAGCCCCATTGAGTTGAGGACCCTGGAAGGGTCAACAATCGTATAACTGTGTCTATGAGAAACGAGTTGCCCAGCGTCGGACACACCACCCGAGCAACAGGATGCTCGTATCTTCGCAGCCTGGAGCCTTCGCCGAGTGGTGTGCCCTCAGCTGGGCAGCGGAGTGGCTGGACAGAGCAACAGACTGTTGATACAGACTGCGCAGAGTGATCCCGCCGTCCTCGCCCAGACCGACGTGCTTAGAGCTGGTTGGTTTCCATTAGTGGACGAGGACATGCTCCGCATCTCCGGGGACTTTCCCCACAGCAAAGGTAGAGAGCAGACGCTCTCTGTGCGGAAGCTGCGACAACGATTCTTCAGACGGCGCGTGAAGTTTGAAAATTTCAAACAGAGCTTTTATATGCTTAGGTTCGGATCAAGCCGCTGTCGTCGCTTCAGCCAATCAGAGACGGGCTTGCTCGCGAACGTAATACGTTTTCGGCTGGGCTTGAGCTTGGTTCTGTTTGTTGCCCCAGCCCCATTAGATTGTAGCAGACGCGTTCATGTCCACAGGCCGGAAAGCGCAGTCCACGACCCAGCAACAGACCCAACGGCCGGCAAGTCATCTCCAGCGTCTCATAGTGCCCCAATAACCCGTCCGCAGGTCTTATTCGCAACCATCCCCACAATAAAGGTCATTGAGCCACCGAAAGGTACCCTCGTTCTTTCATATATCTGTGCTTCATCAACCCCACATTACTAGGACGCTTTTCGACCTGCAACGACCAGTGGTGTCTAACCTACTGCTCTCAAAACGTCAGCGGCCGTATCCACAACAAACCTCCATGGTGTCGATCCGTTTGCATCCGCAAAGTGTTCACGCACGAAGTGCGGAATATCCTCCAGTTCCAGAGCCACAGAGACATCGGTCCCGACGGAAAGGCACGATACCCTCTCCCGGCAGAGGGTCAGCCCATACACCTGCCGCGATATCTTGGCGGGAAGCCAGTCGAAGACCCTGAACATGGCAGAAAGGCGCCCGAGGACACCAAGTACTGGGACGAAGGGTGGTATTTATGGAAAACTACGAGCGTCCGGGGTGTATTCAACAGCATCACCCAGATGCACTATAACCTGGGCCGGCAGGCCAAGCTGGAAGAGATGAAGACGGCGAAGCGGAAGTTGTGGAAGGAGTACCAGGAGTTCCTACAGTCGGGCGAGCCACCAGAGGAAGAGAATAAATGGCTTGGTCGGGTCGTTCCTCCCAATTTTGGCCCAGATGAAACGTGCGTTCAGACGATGTTTTTGTGTCCTTCAAGAGCTTACTTTTGTTCGCTAGTCTGGACTCTCTATTGGTGCCTCTCCCGCTTGACGCTGGTCCACTGCTGCAACCCCTATACCAAGTCCTTGCCCCTGCCCAACATTCTTTACAACTATTCCGCGAAAATCTTGCAGAGGGGAATTACCAAAAGTTTGCGCTCCGAGTTTGGGAGAAATCTCGAACCGCCGAGCCCTTCACTCTGGCTAGCCGTGCTTGTAACTTTGGTTTGGAACAGTGGAGGAACAAAGGGAAAGGGTCCGATGAGGACGACAAGGAGAAGGAGTCATAAGTTTCCCGCAGCCTAGCTGCACATCCTAAAACTGTATCATCCACCATTCATTGTAACCCTACTCGACGCACACTCTACCATACCTCGCATTAGACGTACCATGCGTATCACGGAATGTACTTAATAACCCCTGCTTTATATACACAACAGACTCGAATCGAGTCGGTTACGGCTGTTTCTTATACACCGGAGCCGGGACCACGTCCTATCATAATCTTGCTCCCGCTCAGGTATTGCTGTGAGCACTGCCGGTTTCTGAATATACTCTGACTCGGAGACTGCTGTGGAACCCTCTGGAGCCGCCCGCAACGTGACCGTGGTCAGCGGCTTTGTCACCATCGCGCCTTATACTTAACGCAAGATGGCGAGATTCACGTCTGCTCGTCTCGTCTCTGCTCTCCCAATCCTGTTACCCGCACGTTGAAAAGCTTTCAAGACCACTCTCCGGATAATGACGGAAAATAATTCTCCAATCGACATTGAAAGCGTCAAGCAATGGAACCAGAGTTTGCGCAGTGCTACCGAGGCTGGAATGACAGTACTCGTCGACTTTCATGCGCAATGGTGTGGGCCGTGTAAGGTATGTACCACTGCGGCTTCAGGGCAATATCTCTTGAAAATCATTTTGGTGCGTTGTATCAGGCGATTGCCCCCCCGATTCCAGCAGCTAGCATTGCAGAATCCTCACGTTCGCTTCCTGCGCGTCGACGTTGATGCGCAGAAAGCGATTGCTGAGAAATACCAAGTTACAGCCATGCCAACGTTCTGGGTCATAAAGGCTGGCAAGCCCGTCGATATGGTTGGTATCATCTAGATTACTTCCGCTTGGTCTGACCGTCCCACAGTTACGGGGAGCCGACCTTCAAGGCCTTGTTCGTCTGATATCCCAGCACGGGGGCCCAAACCCTCCTGTCCCTCCACTGCCCGAGGACGCGGAGGCGGCAAAGGTTGCAGGAAATGTGGGTCGTTTCCTGACTCCTAATTCAAAATATAATTTATTATTTCCTTACAGGCTTTCTATAAAGACGGAAACTATACCGAGGCTATCGAAAAATATACCGCAGCAATCTCGCTCGCCCCGAATTCTGGGGCGCTCTACGGCAATCGTTCCATCGCCTATCTAAAGTCGACTCCCCCGAATCTCGATCTCGCACTGGCCGACGCACAAAAGGCCACCGAGGTCGAGCCGAAATGGGGCAAAGGCTATGTCAGACTCGGCGAAGCACTCCAAGCTCAGGAGGAAGATGAGAAAGCTGTAAAGGCTTTCGAGACCGCAGTGGAGCTCTCGCAAGGTCTTGCTAAAACAGAAGCGAAGCAGAAGCTGGAAGCGGTGAAGAAGAGGCTCGGCTGGCATTAGGATATTGGGATGGGCAGCCGATGTATTGATAATGCAAAAAATACAGAGTGTACTATTTTGCTGTCAGATTGCACTGGGTTTTCAATAATGCTTTCTCTCTTGCTTCTCGTTGGCCGTCAGGGTTTCCCGGGATTGATACATATACTGGTAGGCTACGATTGTACCAAATAACCAAGGGAGAATGCAAGAAAAAGGTATTTGAGAAAGAGATCTTGGTCCATCAAAATAGGTGATCGAACAGTTCTAGATTTCCTCCCTCAGGAACTCACTCGAAAATTCCAGGAAAATTGAGAGCTCGGGCGTATCACATAAGAGATGATCTCCAGCTTCCCGGTTGTTTGCCGGGTGGGAAGTCTTGCGTTTGCAGAGGTTACTTGCTGTCAAATGTCACACAAAATATTAACGAGGTGTCACGCTCGCGAGATTCAACCTCCAGGCTCGAGCATACAACAACCAAGGCCAAAAAAATACGGGTGGGTTCGGGAGACATCCCCCACCAGAGGGGAACAAAAAGCTGGACGGGAGCAGAAGAAAATGGCAAATTTAGCGTCAAAAAAGACACCTTACTGACAGCAGTGGGGTTCGAACCCACGCCCTTTCGGACTGGATATGGATTACCTAATTCCAGCGCCTTAGACCACTCGGCCATGCTGCC